>JAITYT010000998.1:1028033-1045369 GCA_025433975.1 Liostenogaster flavolineata | reverse complement strand
TATATATATATATAGTTTATTAAAGAATGAAAGAATATATAGAATCTACAAAAACAAGAGTAAAATAAAATAAAATAAAATAAACATATAAAAATGAAGAACGATAAAAGAAATATAAGAATCTATAATTTTACCTGTATAACGTCGATACAATTCACTCCTAAAAGTTTTAAACTCTTATTGACGCTCGCGATAGTTTTCTCGACTGAAAAGTCAAACATGTTTTTAAAATCTAATTCGTATCTTCCAACCTTTGTCGCGATGTAATACGCTTCACGAGGAATCTCCTTCAGAGCCTGTAATAGAAGTAAAAAAGCAATGCTTTCTTCTTAAAATAACAGCACGGCTCGTGTTGAAATATCAATTTAAAATTGGCAAGAATAACAGCAGTCGAATAAAATGACAAATATTATTCGCACTGTGTTCAGTATCTATTCGACGTATAAATATGATATTTAGCTCGTGTACCTCTCCGATCGTCTTCTCCGATTGCCCTTGACCATACCATGGTGCCGTATCGATATAATTGACTCCTTGCTGTACAGCCAGACGTACCGCTGCAACAGCATCGTCTTGATCATACGTACTGTTAACAAATCGAGAAACACATTTACAACTCGATTAATTTATAATTATAAAATGTTTCTTTTTAAAAACGATAATTAAATATAAATTCTACAACTGATATTAAATATAACAAAAATTATAGAACTCACCCGTAATGATTTCCAAGTGGTCCGCCACCGTAGGATAGTTTACTGATTAGTAAATTCGTTTTCCCAAGTGGTCTATACTCCATAGCCAATATAGTTTCCAAATCATGATATCCCTCGACGTATGTCTGCGGTAAAGATTCTTTGTAAACATTGCCCATAGCCGAACTGCTCTCTTATCTAAACATCGTAGGAAAAAATCTCATTGAAATAAAAAGATTAAAAAAATTAAAGCAAAATTACACTTTGTTCCACGTAACTTACTACTTGTTGAAACGAGTTAATTAATTTCTCATGGAATAACTCGAGACAAAGGTTAAAAAACGAGAATAACATGAAGAAAAAATTCTTGAAATATTCCACGTCGCATATTAAAATTATTAGTTTCGGGTGACAATTACAACTATGGCCCACGAAACTGTGTACTACGCTGTACACTTCGATCGTTCCCGATTGTTTCCCAATTATTAAGACTATTTTATCGTCACTATTTTGCCGCGAAATGAAACATCGCATATTAAACAATTCCGTCGGATAAAGATCGTCTTGGAGCACAATGACTAATGAATTTAAAAACTGGAGTTTAAGACCGCATCGATGGAAATATGATTTGAATAATATTATTAAGGCACAGTTCAAAAGTCGAGTTGAATCGTTGTTCGGCGATTCGATAGCTACCGTCTGTCGTTAATTACCGCTGATTTCGTATTTCCTCGACTCACTCAGGACGGATAGATCAGCGATGATTACGCGCGACGATCCGTAAACGACGTCGAACTTACGATGGATGAATCAAGAAGTATGTCGAGTGTCAACAAGCTTAACGTAATATCTATAGATAATGTCTCTAATCTAGGACGGATCGTTGGGCGAAAAAATGATATACAAATAAATAGTATGAATTACGCGAATAAACGGATATGAAAATGAACAACGTTAAACATAAGATATGGTTCGTATAGGAGGGATTTTATTATTTTTATATCTCCGCCGTCGTACGTTCTAACCTATACGGTTGGGTATAAGATAAAAAGGCGATCGTTAACGTTCGAAAATCTAATGTTGCAGCATGGTTTCCGACTTTTTTTACCCGAATATGGGCGGCGTGGAGGAGCACATATTCAATTTGTCGCAGTGCTTGTTGGAACACGGGCACAAAGTCGTGGTGCTAACTCACTCCTACAAAGACAGAATTGGCATACGTTACATGACAAACGGTTTGAAAGTACTTGTTCTTATAAAAAAGATTCTTACACAGACTCGCGGATGAACCGTACGATCCTCGAACGTTACATTTACACCCGTTTCTTCTCTTTTCATATTTAAGGTTTACTATATACCCGTCAAGGTGTTTTATAACCAATGTGTTCTTCCGACGATGATCTGTTCCATTCCTCTTATTCGATATATATTCATTAGAGAAGACATCGAGATCGTACACGGGCATTCCGCATTCTCCGCGCTAGCGCACGAAGGGATGCTAATCGGTAGATTAATGGGATTAAAGGTAGGACAAATTTAGAACCGGTCGATGCCGTATGTTTGGATGTTAAGCGTCGTCGTCGTCACTTTTATCACGATCTCTTAATCTGTAATTTTTTACAGACTGTTTTTACAGATCATTCTCTGTTCGGCTTCGCGGACGCATCGGCCATATTGACGAATAAGTTTTTAGAAATATCCTTAGCCGATTGCGACCACTGTATATGCGTGTCGCACACCGGCAAAGAGAACACCGTATTGCGAGCCAAAGTTCGAAAGGAAAAGGTTTCCGTCATACCTAACGCCGTGGATACCACGCTTTTTATACCTGATCTCAGTAAGCGAAACGACGATTACGGTAAGTACAATTGGAATCCTTTTTTCGAGTAAATTTGGAAGTAAAGCGGGATTTGGAATTATTTTTTAAAGTAAATCTTTCATGTATTTATACTTTGCAAATTTCGTCCCTACAGTCAATATAGTAGTCGTTTCGCGTTTGGTGTACCGTAAGGGCGTCGACCTGTTAGCTCGCATAATACCCGAGATGTGCGCGCGTTACAAAAACGTAAATTTTCTGATCGGAGGAGATGGGCCTAAGCGTTGGCTGATAGAAGAAGTGAGAGAGAGAAATTTACTGCAGCACAGAGTCACATTGCTCGGGAGCTTGGAACATTCTCAAGTGCGGCATGTCTTGAACAAAGGTCACATATTTTTAAATACCAGCCTAACGGAAGCGTACTGCATGGCGATAGTCGAAGCAGCCTCTTGCGGGTAAATCGTAACTTATTAACTCGATAAGTCGTTAAACTTGTCGAACGGATAATGTATTTTAATCGAGAGCCGTAAAAATTTATGCGTAATATTTTGTCTTTTTCTAGGTTGCAAGTTGTATCGACGAAAGTCGGTGGTATACCCGAGGTATTACCTCCGGATTTAATTTATCTCGTAGAACCAACGGTGCCTGCTCTCGTCGCGGGATTGGAGCAGGCCATATTGGATTACACCAAAGGAAACATCAGTCATCCTTTTGACGTACACAGAAGGATAAGTTTGTACTATAATTGGTTTAATATCACTAAACGAACCGAAGTCGTATACAAGCTAGTTAAATGTGAAACAAGGAGAAGTTTAGGACAACAATTAGCCAGTTACATTCAAAGTGGCGTATTACCCTATCTGTTAGTCGTATCGCTGTGTTACATTATATTGAAAATTCTTGAATTCATGGTTCCGAGAAAGGTAAGACGGTAATGATATTAGATTTCAATCGTATTTTGATTTTCGACAAGCTTATGATCGTTTATGTGCTTTCAGTACATCGATATCGCAAAAGATTATAGAGAAGTTGACGTCGTATCGTCTCCAGGAGAAGGAAAAGAAGATAATTATCGTTAATTTAGCTTCTTGAATATGGTAAATTGATTTCAATCTGTATTTGAGTCATAATTCACAATATGGTAGATCATTTTACACAAGAACAATCCATTTATGGACTAATCAATTTCAAATGCCTTTACTACTAATATTTCGAGAAGATGTTTGTAAATATTGTAGAAATATATAAATAACAAAAATACAATGTTCAAAGTACAAATATAGTTGACATTGTTTATTGAGAAAAGTGTAAAATCAGTTTTCTGGATACTATCTTGTTCTCACTTTTTTGTTGTTTCACAATTATTAATGTATACTATATTTTAACAGGATCGTACGTAAAAATCATTTGAGTATTTAATAAATCATACTTATGATACATGTTATCTTATAAATCAGTTGATCTGTATAACGTGTTTATTAATTACTTTACTTATTGTACACATAAAGTATATGTATTTATTCCGATACTTCCGTTCGTGGAATTAACATCTTGAGGACCGAAAATAATAACATTAGTGTTTCTAGATATCCCTCTGCTTATGAATCAAAGATAGAGTTGTATTTGCTGCAGCGTGTTATCTCCTAATCAAAATTATTCTTGGAAAAGAGTATTAGTTATATGTGTGAATCTTATATATATATATATATATATATATAGAGAGAGAGAGAGAGAGAGAGAGAGAGAGAGAAAGTTCGATGTACGGTACATTTTTTGTTTCTAAATGATTTTATCTTTTACGTATTTTTATTTATATAATAAAATATGTAAGAATGACCTGAAACGAAAAATATCGGTCCTCAACGAGTTAATATGAGTATACAATAGAAATTATATACGCACTTATTCGTAAAACAATCTTTACTACTTACTATGAATTTATTGGTAGCGATATCCAGGATAAAAACATCTGAAATTATATCGTTAATCGTATGATCGTTGAAAGACAGCGCTTTTCATAGAATTAGACTATTTTATAGTGTGACTTAATAACATTAATTCGATCGTATCATAATCGTGATACGCAATCTTTAATATTCAATTCATTCACATAAAGGAAGTAAGTCATGTTGATTCGTATCCTTAAATTAAGTTCTCTCCGGTAATAAATTCATAATTTTACATAGATCGTTAAATACACTTTACTATGCATCATAAATATTTTACAAGTGCTAAGAATATAGTTAATTTAATAAGTCATTTACAATAAAATATAATTTTGATACATAAAAATGTAACATTAAAAAAATTAAAACGGCCAAATTGAAAATATAGTAATATTTGTTTATTATGTTGTACGTTAGATACAATAATAATATTGATACAATATCAATTATCTGTTTTTACTTACTCATCATTGTATTACTGTACATTTATCTATTTATACATAAATCTTTCATATAAGGGCCAGTGGACTTCTCCTAAACATATTTTTGCATTAATTCTAAGAGAAAACCAATGAACCTTAATTAACAACCATTATAATATTATTAGCGGTCAGATCTGTCGCAACATTCCACGCTAGAAGTAGAGTATTCATGCTATATCAAAATATTAGTCCAATTCAAAAACAAAAACTAAGATGCTGAAAATATTTATAATTTGTCAGATAAATGGTTTTAGTTTTATAACATTTACAGTTACAAATATAGTTTTACAAATGTACTGATTCTGTATACTGCATTAATTTTATCTTCAATAATTAGTCCGACCATAAAGAATAAGAAGGCTATGCCAATAACAATGAGATCCACATGTAATCACACGCAATTATCAATGATTTATTATATATGCTCTATTAATGTTTTGCAAAATTATTAAGGCAATATTATACTGTTTATAAACTTTTCTTATTACAATTATAAAATCAGGATGGTAATTTTTGGTATATTGTACAATAAGATATCGTTCCTTTCTTTTTCTTTTTTTTTTTTTTGAAAACAGTAAGAAGTCATACAAATTTATTCTATTATAATTGTGTTCGAATATAGTTTTGAAACGATGAAAGAATATAATTATGATTAATACGCAAAATGCAGGAAAAATAATTTTACCTGCTATTTTTCATTTATTCTTCCATTATCTTAAAGCAACGTACTATTACTGCTAACGTTTTTGCACTGATCAGAGTATTATATTTATATAATCACTATTATCAGAATTTTTTATTTATTGCAAAAAGGATAACTGTTTCTAGCACTCTTAAATATAATAAAATTTTAAACTATTTGTAAAATCTGTTGCGGGAAATAATGCAAAGCAAGATTTGTTAACGTGATGTTGCGATAAAGCAAGAAATCCATAGGATTCATATATTTGGTGTGTTCAATTGTTTATATCGATACACACCAACATTGTGCTCTATACAAATTGATGTTTCTGCAACTCCAAGCACATTTTAACAATGTTAATTTCGCCCTTGAACACCTTTTCAAGCATATATTGCTACCAACTGTAATGATACCACGTTTACAAATTATCAATCGGCATGGTTTTTTTTTTATTGCTTTAGGTACTAGGACACTGACGATGAAATGTATAAAATTTTCCAACGCTAAATATCGCGTATATAGGAAAAGATGATTTTTTTTTTTATTAATTTGAAGATTACTATCTTTCAAATAATATATACAATGGGACAGTTGGATGTGTTTCATGTTTCAATCCAACAAGGAAATAATGCCACGCCATATTGGTTCGTAAGGTTTTCATCGATGATCGGTACAAGGAACAAGAATCTTGCGTATTTAGAAAAACTGTATATCATAAAATGCTCATAATGAAATCCTTAGAACCATTTCGACATCTACAATAAATAAATAACGAACCATTTGATGAATCAAACGTTGCATAATTTCCTCGATCTGAGTGGCAGAAAAGGATATGTTCAGATACCTTCTGCGTAATCACGATCGCCTACGTTTATACGATCGGGAGCTGCAGTGACACTAAAACCAAGAATCCTATTGTCCACTTTGAACATTTTTCCTTTCTTTGGCTTCTTGGATTTTCCCTAAATGAAAGAACGATTAGTCTTAAGAGATAAATTAGATACGTAAATTAATTTTTTAATTTCAATGAAACATTGCGATTTCTACAGAAGAGAAGAGTACCTTGACTTCTTGAAATTCGGTAGGTGCATTTGGATTTACAGCGGGTGCAGGCTTACACAAATTATCTGCCTGCGCTTGAGGTCGTTGTGCCGAACGCCATTTGCTCCTTTTTTCTAGAAATTGTTTCGCAAATTCGGTACTTTGTTTACTGTCGCCAAGATAGATACGAACGTATTCCTTCACTTCGTAAGGTGCTTCGATATCGCGTAAGAAACCAACGAATGTCGGAACTATGAATGAAAACACATTTATTTTACGCGATCATAGACGAAAATAGCGTAATGAAATAAATTTCTTACTATCCACGGACGCCGATATACTGCTCAAAGCTTTGTTACACCATTGTGTAAAATCATCGGTTTTTATTGTGTTTTGTTCGAACAACTTCTTTACGAGCTCTTCCTCTCTTTTACTTTTATTTTTGGTAGCTTTATTGTTTTGTTGCTGTTGACCGGAATTGGATTTCGTGGCGGTAGCTGGCTTTGTCGGCTGTTTATTACTGGCGATTATGGATGGTCTAATCGGTGTAGGATCGTCCCAAAATCCGCTGGTATTGTTGTTAGCGGGCCAAGCCTGACCGTGGCTGGAAGTACTCGAATTAGCCCAGTTCAGACATTGAGAAGCAGTACCCCATATCCCAGCGTTTTGAAATATATTGGTAGATTCTTTTTGGCCTGCCTTCTCTTGCCTCTCCTTTTCTTGCTGCTGAAGAATTAAGAATAAATCATAAATAATTTCACCGATGCAACATTTTTCTATCGTATCGCTAATACTGCTCTACGAAAAAGTTTTTAGCAGTACGAAATCGTTCGAACGCTTATACGACGATATTAAGTCGAGTGTATCTTTACTTTGGCGATACGTTCTTGTTCCTCTTGTTGAATTTGCGTAAGACTCTTGACTTGAAGTGGTTTACTAGCGGATATAGCCTTTTCTGCCCACTTAAATTGTAATCGTTTGGAGGAATCGGTAGTCGATCCTTCTTGCGTAATCTCCACCGCTTTTTGCTGCGCCAGTTGTTGCTGTACAAGTTGCTGGATCCGTTGCTCTTCCTGCAATATCGCGATACAAAATTCAGATGAAAAATGCAAATCGTTTATCATCGATCCGTTTAAATATCTCCAAACGTGATAAGTTAAAATACGAAAGTACGGCATTCCAATATACGTATTCACGAATACTTTCTAGTATTTTACGTAGATTAATCCTTTTCACTCGTACGTCGTCGCATAGTCGCCATCCTACATTTTATCATTATAATTTCTACGTATATTTTTTCTACTAATTGTTAAATTAAATCGCAATACGTTTCCGTAAAAATGTTTTTATTTTTATCGAATGTGAAAAAAACAATCCGAATCGATCGGTAGCCTTCTCAAATATATCATTTATCATTAATTACAAATTTCGCATTGGCTATAATTTTTGTAGATAATAATAATTCTTTCCACAAATTTCATTCTTCGAGATCCAATAAATATGAATGAAAAGGGTTAATTTATAAAGATATCGGTAACGAGAGAGAAAGCATCACAAAAGATACGAGCCATGGAACCCTGTACGCATTAGCATACCGCTTTCTTTTCTCTCTCGAGCCTTTGAATTTCTGCGAGAGAAGCGTGAGGAGTAGGAGCGGGTGCATGAGGTGCCTGAGCCCATGGCGCTTTACTTCGTTCCTGAAGTTTGCGAAGTGCTTCTGCTTCTCGTCGTCTTTGCTCCGCTCGTCTTGCCTGCTCTTCCGCCTCGGCCTGTTTACGAGCTTCTGCTTCTTTCCTGAAATCATCGCATTTTAAAAGAAACGCAACCGTTTCGTTCGTACTCGATATAATCCTAACGACATCCTAAGATCCCTCTCAACCCACATGTTTCTCTCCTCTTCCTGCTTTCGTTGTTCCTCTTCAAATTTTCTTTTCTTCTCCTCCTCCTTCTTCTGCTTCTCTTCTTGCTTCTTAATCTCTTCGCGTCTCCTTTTCTCCTCCTCCTGCTTCCTCCTTATGGTCTCCTCCTCTTGCTTACGCTTCTCCTCTTCCTTCTTTTTCTTCTCCTCCTCCTTGCGTTTCTTCTCTTCTTTCTTCTTCCGTTCTTCCTCCTCCTTGCGCTTCTCCTCCTCCTTACGTTTCTTCTCTTCCTCCTTCTTCCTCTTTTCCTCGTCTTTACGTTTTGCCTCTTCCGCCTGCCGTGCTTGTTCCTCCTTCTGTTTCCTCTTCACATTTTCTTCTTCTACTTGCCTTTGTAACTCCTCCTGCTTTCTTAATTCCTCCTTCTTCCTGTCTTCCTGCATCTTAAGCTTCTGCTCTTCCTAGATGGGATAACGAAAACCATACGTACACGATCGACACGTTTTCTATCTTAACACTGGATTGCAAAGTCAAAATGACTGCTTTGCGAAAGAAAAACTATTTCATAAAAAATATTTAAAAATAAATTTGAATGTCATTTTATATTATTTAAAGTCAGATAACATGTTATTAGTAAATATTAAATAATAAAGAAAATTTACTTCGCTTAGAAAACGGAAAATAGAAAAAATTTAGGCGACCGTACGTACGGCAAAGCAGTCAAACTGACTTCTTTGCGCGTACTTACCAATATTTGTTGTTCCGTTTTCATTTCCGTGGTATGTAAATCCCAAACTGAACTAGGTAGTTGTCCAGGTGGCATTGCAGGTATGGGGCCTACCTAGAAATTAAATGTGAATCTAAATCGTAAATTTATATAAATATCGGATCTACGGGTATCCGTTAAGTCGATATTTATCATCGAATTCTACGGTATTTTCTTCGAATCGTTGACGAATATTTGTTGCGTGACTCGGAGAAAACACGTATCGGTAGGCTGTAAGTAAGTTAACGCACCTGTGCCAACCAACTTTGTGCATTAAATTGCGGAGTAATTTGCGGCGGTGGATGCGGCCATACGGTGTCCATGTGAGACGTCTGCGGGCGACCATTCGGAGTAACGTTAAGTTGACGCAGCAAGCTTTTTATAGGATTGTCTTCCTGTGCCGGCGTCGAAGTAGAATTCATATTTGCTTGTTGAACGGTAGACAAATTTTGTACGCTCATTTGTTGGATAAGCTGTTGTATAGGATCGACGGTTCCAGGATGCGTCGGAGCCGTTGAATGAGGATTCGTTGGTAGATGCGGTTCGGATTGTGTCTTTGCCTGATACGATATAACGATATTACGTTAGTGTTAGATCCAAGTATTCGTTCGTGTACATAAGGTAGCGAATTATCGATTAACCTGTTGAATCTGATTAAATAACTGTATAACAGAATTTGGTGTTGGAGTTGGCGTAATGTGAGTCACGAATGGGTTCGTAGATATAGGCATCTCCGGTATTTCGGCGTCTTGGATAACGTATTGTAAAATTAACTGATTCTGTTCAACGGGAGTCAACGTTGCCCAATGTTCGGACTGAGACAGTTTTGCTATGGCTGATGTTCTCATTTGTCTAAGTAATAATTGTTGGTTCTGCAATAACTGCATTTGCTGGTATTGAAGCAACAATAGTGGATCCTCTATTCCAGGTTTCGGTAAGCCACTTATCCCGGCTGGTACAGTGCCAGGAACAGGAGATATTACTGATTCTGACACCTAAAAATTATATTCTCAATGATTCGTTAAGATTTATAACTCGCGCATAAATTTTGCAATCGCACGCAAAAATATTATGCTAGTTTCAGTTTTTTCCCCCACTTTAAAACTTTTAAAGCGTAAGATTTAGCTTCGCAAAATAAATAGTTGAAGGGCGAAGGCTCCACTTTTTAACGATACGGTGAAAACAAAGATTATCTTAAATTTTTTACTTAATCTTGCACTTTCATTCGATTACGCGATGTGTAATAAAATATTATCTGCATAAAAAATGTATGCATATACCGACGAAGATCGATGAATTCTAAAAGATAATATTAAGAACCTATATTTACTTTTAATGGACGTATTGGTGGTCCAGGAGTAAACGGCACTCTTCCGCACATCTTTATTAGATCACCAAGACTAGCATATCTCTCATCGCAACTTCTTCTTACCATTAACCCTGCTGTAAAATAACCGGCCTTACACCATTCGGCCATTTCGCTCGCTAAAAATGGCCCCTGAACTTCTCCTTGCGGATCACGATAAAACCATTTCTCCTGTCCATTCGTAGACGTTACCGATGCGGGTTGATTGCTAATAGGGGATGGTAAATTAACAGTTTTTCCTCTATGATTCTCTTCGTCCGCCATTAATTTTGCTACTAGCGCGTCGGCTTCCTCCTTCATTCTATCCAAATCGTCTTCCGGTCTTTGTCGTATACTATTAGTTCCCGAACCAAGTACGGTACTTTGAGAATCTCCTTGTACCGTAGGAAGTTGCCGATTTATACTAGCCACCGCCGCATCGATTTTAACTTCGGTTTCTATATTGTCTTTGCTATGCGTTCCACTTAAACATTTATTGTTTCCTGTATCACTAGATTGAGTTTTTTCACTTTCATCGTCCATTTTTTTATTCGATACTACCGGTGCGGTCAAAGGAGCCGATGACGATAACGTCGACGATGTCTTTGTCGAAGTACCAGCCGAGGTAACGGATGATGCCTTGATCGGAGAACCGTTATCTTTCTCGATAGAATTGTCTTTCTCGTCGAGCAAGCGTACCGACTTCGATTGTTCTCTTTGAGTCGTACTACCTGAATTGTGCGTATGACGATTCACCGATGGACCCTGACTCGTGCCGTAGGATACCGATTTATTAATGGATTTTATTGTACTAGCGGTGTTCCCTTCCGAGACGCGTCGAGCTCTTGCCTCCTGAGGATTACCTGCATTCCCGACTCCATCTTCGTCGTCGTCCGAATACATACCTCCATGAAATGCCCCCGAAGCATCGAAGCTTCCGCCACTCTCGCTAGGATTTTCAGTAGCCCTGAAGCATAATTCTTTCGGTCTTTTACTAAATATTAAAAATGAAATCGATATATATATATATTTTTTTTGGGTATTACGACGGGTAATACTCGTTGGAGAATAAAGACGGGCAAAGAAATAAATTACCACTCGGGAAGATTATCATGATTATCATGATGATTGGATTCCCAAGTACGCGCCGTACGAGGTAGGGGAAGATGATTTGGATCATGAGAAGACCTATGACTACCACGATGCTCCCATCTTCCTGTATTACTTCTACTTTCCTCCCCTTCGCCTTCGACCCTATCCATTCTATCTCTATCCATGCTGCCACCTTCGCGCCAGCTAGTTCTACCTGCACATAATATAATTACGTCGTACAATCGTATCGTAACGTTCATCGAAATTATTTTCTCGCTACGATAATAATTTCTCTACCCCATTTACGCCAACCATCGTCCTCTTCTCCGGCACCTCGATACCTTCTCCAATTTCCTTCCATAAGAGAGCCACCGCTAGTCCCACGAGTTATTTCTTTTCTCGGACTGGTAGAACCGTTCCATTCGCTCGGGTCCGAAGCTCCGTTTCTTTCTGACCACCCACGCTCGCTCTGTGATCTATCGAATGGCCTGTTTCTTCCCTGAATAATACATTGCCGTACGTAGAAGAATTTGATTCGAAGAAAAACCTTACGCGATTCCTCGAACATCAGGAATTTATTCTACGAATGTTTTACGTACTTGGAAAGACTGATTATCAATTCGAGTTCCATCTCCTGAATCATCGAATCCAATACCACGTGAATAATGCGAAGAATATAAGCTGCCCCTTCCAATCCTGCTTCGTCCTCCACGATCTACACTACCGCCTCTTCCTCGAGTTACGATACTAGTTATACCTCCGTTCCATATACGCTAAAAATAAAGAACGTTTACACGATATCGAAACTTCGGTATCGGAAGTAATTTCATAATTTAATACAAGAAAAAGAGAGAGTAAAAAAAAGAGAACTTTCGACGTTCCAGACATACATCAACATACATACGAGCAGCTTAAAAAATTCGATCGAGTAAAATAAAATAAGCGATCGAATAGACTTTTCGAAAATTTGTCGATCTTGGTCAATCGTGATCGAATAAAAGACGTTTTTTCCCGATATGATAAATAAACGTTAGAGAAAGTATTCCTTAGGCGCACGTTTCAAAATTTCTCATTCGCGGAAGGCTATACTAGAAATTATAATATAAATCGCAAACCTTAATTACCGTTTCATCTTCTGTCATTTGTATAAGGGCAAGTGGAAATTGAGTTTTTTCAACATACAAAGCTGAAAATGTTGTTAACGGTTCGGGTGGTTTGTAATTACGATCGAACAAGGCCAACATTTCTTCTCGTCCGTATCTATGCTCTGCCAATTGATATCGAGGTGCACTTAAAGTAGAGGTACCTCCACCACCTCCTGCGCTATTGCAGCTATCTCCTGACAAATTGCGCAACCTGCGTTATCGAAAATCGAACGAATTAAAATTAGGGAAAAGTATACGAAAAATTATCGGATAAAATCGTAAATAAAATGCGACTCGACGATAACGTTAGAACGTTAAAGAATAGATAATTTCTATTACGCACCACTCTGGACCAAATTTCATGGAATCCGTCATGATGTATTATTTGCTACAAAAATAAAATGACACATGTACCACATATATTACACGCTTAACGGGAGTTTTTATTTTTTCTATAAAAGAATTATGCAATTAATATCGTAGACTAATTCGTACTCTCACGACGATTCCCTTTAATTGTAAAGAATATCGAATGAGTCGCGTATTATCACATACAAGTAAAATTAAAAATGACTAGATCGAGTATATAAATAAATATAGAATACGAAAATAATTAATACACAAGTCGAAAGTTCAAATTCGTTATCTAACGCACGAAAGAATATTTATACTCGAATATTTATACGATAAACGAATCAAAACGAAGTCATATGTTACGTATAGAATGGATATTAATGCGGATAATTATTAAATATTAATATAAAAAAAATCGCAAAGGACATTTTTACCTGTTGCTGGTTACGATATAACCAATACGGTTGATTAATCGGATTGCTCTTGGATACTCGAAAAGTATTATTATCGGAAGGTAAAATGCAATGTGTAAAGGAACGAAATAAAAGCAACGAAGATGGAAGTACACGATAGACTGTGGAAACGGAATCGTAAAACTGAACTTTTGTTAAAATGTGTCACATTTATAATTAACGATACCGCAAATATAAATCACTTTGCGCTAAGTGGTGTTACGAATCGCGATAACACTTGACCAGTGAAATAGCACGCATTTATTTACGACACGTTCTTAAACGGAGCGATTTCCGTGAGCCAAGGTGGCAACATTAACCAAACTTTCTTTTGTCTACGAATGTCAGACAAGTGTTCGAATAACCACACGACCAGCACGACGGAGTAACGGGACGTTAATTGATGCCGCGAGGGGCCACAAATTCGTAATGATTTTGCAAACGAACGAAAGAAATACCTTTACGATCTGCAAAATTACTGAGGACAGCGATACAACACACCAATATGGCTGATGAGTTTTTTGGAATAGAGCGCATGCGAAAGAAGGTGGCACGCCTGAAACGTACGAAATAACTAGATAAACGAAGCCATGCTACTTCGCCGTACGTATCTATTTATCATAGAGTGCAACATGGCCAATTTCTGTTCCGCGAGTTAACGGACCTCCCGTATCTACCATGTTTTTCATCTCTTTGTTAACGATACGCGTGATATCGTATCTCCGTTCCTCCTTGTAACGTCCTCGTTGGAAAATAAAATTCGGTTACATTTTTTACACGATCCCAAAATTAACTGCTGATCCACGTCGTTAGTTGCACAATACGGTTTGAAAGTATTAGAGATAGTATTAGTATTTAAGAGAATTTTTCTCTATGATATATATATATATATATATATAATTATTACGTCAAACAGAACGACTCGTTTCTTCTCATCTTGCAGGATCCACTCGAAGTACCAAATGTAACGAACGTTAAATTTTCAATGAAAATATAATCGAGAGTAACTTAACCTTTTTAAAGTATAACATAATCGTATAAGAATAAATTACGGATATCAAAATCTTTCGATGATATAACGAGAAGATAATGTTCACTTCGTACGTCGTTAATACGTTTATTTTGTTTCTATTTTATCTATTTATAAATATGACATTAAAGATTGAAAATCAAAAATTATTTTATATCGACGTAATAAAGTAATATTTAACAAAGATACGCATAACTTATATAGTACAATAATGAAAGCTGTAATAAGAAACATATACACATCGAATAATTCTTAAATAGTATCATTTCAAAATGCACGTAAGAAGGTTCAGAATTTAAACAAAATAGTGTGGCTTCTTTACTATAATACCATATTCCGCAACTGCGGGAGTTAAGTCTTCCATAGTAAGGGTATATCGTCTGTCTTTTCCTTTTGTTTTACTATTTTGATTGGCACCGCGTGTCTTACAATGCTGAAGGGCATCGTTGGCAATTTCCGATATAAACTTTTGCGCTGCTAAGGATACCAAGCGGACTCTGCAAATTAATATCGCTTTGAAATGCGTAATTAGATTTACTTCGACGAACGCGCACGCGCACATCCACAGTAATCGTAATAAATTGATATGTTTAACTACCGTACGAACGATGCAAATTATTTTATACGTACATCCTAGGGTCGGTGGTATTAAATCCAGCTGTATGAAGGTAATGTTCGCTGATAGCATCAGGTACCTGCGAGGAACGACGATAAATATAGTATTAAAATAATTTCACGTAAGAGATGCGTTCCAATCTGTAAAGTTGCCAATACCGTTGGAGTGTAATCTTCTAATTGTAAAAGAAAGTCCGACAGTGGTTGTCCCGCTGTTTTGGTTTCTTCGTTCGCATAGATCGGAGGAGTTTCGCGTCCAAAATTTTCTGCCATTTTATTTTGCGATTTTACGACGGATCGGTACGTAATTATTTCCTGTAAACGAAAGCAGTACATAATAAATTATGTCGCGATGTATATTTAAAGAATGAAGAGCTATTTTTGACAACGTAAATGTTAGGTGCACTATAATAAAATTTGAAAGGAAGAATTCAAAAATAATCGCAAACGAGAAAACAATTCTATTTAACTTAACGAACGAACTAAGCGACAAACTCACGAATCGCACGAAAAACGGAAAAGCTTTACGGTACTCCCAACACTTCTCAGCTTGTATAGGTTAACTTACGAGTACTAAATATTTCTCGATTAAACAATTCTGGATCGTATTCTCGATTTCTGATCCACTTTAGAACCGTACTCTTATCTTAAAAAACGATTTTAACGGTAAGATCTAACGAATTCGGAGCGAACGAAGGCCGATCGTACGTACTTAAGTTCGAAGAACGATATGCATGTATACACAAATAAATACGCGCATCACGGAAGGAACACGAACGATTCTCGCTTCCGTTTTGACGTGTCTATTGCCAAAGAATTCATTATTATTTTCTTCGTAGAAATAGGAAATAACCGGAAGTACGAAAAGATTCTAGTTCCGTTCTTTTAATTATTAAGTAAATAATGCTACCTTGCAGTCAAAACGAAAGGATTAATTTCATCGTCTTACTTTCGAATGGGTAAGGTAATCAATAAATTACCATCGAACAATCGTCGATGATCAGACGATGCGTAAGAAATTTTCCATTCGTTTAAAATGCCCGTAATTTTTTGTCGATTCGATCGTTTTCTCTTCGGTAAAGTACACATTACCAAAGGATCTTAAGACGATATTAAAAATATGGGAATTCGATTATCGACTATCGCGGTAGTTTCCTGCAATTGTTTTATCATCGTACTTCAATAATATCGCGTGCGTCGAGGACTGTTTGAAGAAAGTATTGCTTTAACGTTTCAAAAGAGACCTTGGAGATGTCCATAGCTTTATCGATGGCTGCGATAAATAAAAACGATACGATAGAGCTCTGAAAATTTTCTTTGTAATTTTCTGCGTATTGGAAAACGCCGCTTTTACTACGATTCTTTTTCTTTTTTTCTTTTTTCTTTCTTTCTATTTTTTTTTCGTGCAAGCATCTTCTCACTAAGCGCACGAACAAGGGCAAGATAAAGTCGTTAATCTCGAGAGATTCATCGTCGTCGATATTGCGGATCTTATAAAATATTTGTGCTCGATAACGCATTGTATATCTCTTGGAAGTAAATCGAGGCTGCGCGAATATAGATTAGAAGTTGAAAGATAACGTCGTCTTTTAATTGGAAAGATCGGAAGAATAAGAAAGAAGATGCTTCGACGTATAGCTACGTACACGCGCGCATGCATGCACGCGACGTATATCGACATCGAAGAATAGTGTCGCGTCATACGCGTACACGCGCACTGAATATTTTGAAAATATGGATTGCATTACGTCGAATGAATCCGTTTGCACCGCGTCGAATCTAAATACGGTTGAAAGCGATTAGAATTTAAAATAGCATCGAGAAACAAGACGAGCTTCGCTTATTATTTCAGAAGTCTTGAAAGCGTTTCGTTTTACGTTCGTCGGAAAAAAATTGGAAAACAGTGGACGTTCGATTATATGCAAGTTTTTATGCATTATAGGTTGTTAGAAAGTCGTTTCGTTTTTCCTAACAGTTTTTCATTTAAAAAAATATAAAAAACATCGTTTTATCGTA
>JAITYT010000998.1:963188-989844 GCA_025433975.1 Liostenogaster flavolineata | reverse complement strand
ATTGACAAGTTTTCTCTACAAAATGGCGTTTAATTCATTTTATTTGGCCTATTTGTTACGAAGTGATAATTATTTACTTTTAACGCATTCCCATTGGTCACCCTGTATACGTGGGTGTATGTGCGCGCGCGTTACCGTATACTTACCGATGATATCCAAGTGGGAAAGAATTTTCAAGACGCCTAAAGTTCTTAGGACGTAATGATCGATTACCCTGGAATAGATCGCGTTACTCGAATGTCTCCACCAAGCAGTTAGCGTTTTGAAATTAGGACACGAGATTCTTTCGTGCATCACGTTATACATCACGCTTTCAAATGTATAACTTAACAGTGCTGAAAGAAGATATACATATGTTAATATGAAATATATCGAATGTGCTAAATTCGAAAGGTAAATGTCTACAAATATATATCCTTTTTATCAATTCCAAGTTCTCCGTAAAATGAAAAATTGTAAATACTTGCGTCTTACAAAAATACTCACCTACTTCGTGTCTCATTATTTTCCAAACATTCAGAAGTAAACGTCCGGGTACTTTTATTTCGGTCGAATCTTCCCTTATCGACTTTTTATTTTCAGATAATACAGTTGGAATTCTAGAAATACGTAACGATAAGAAATTGAAGCCAATGTGAGAAGCCCTCTGGAAAATATAACCCCACGACAAACTTTCTATTTCCCAACCAAGTAAAATATCTGGATCGCAACGATTAATCAACGTTATTAAATTTTTAAATAAATCTTCTTCGTTCTTAACACGTAAAACTGGACATGAAACTAAGGACAAGTAAGCACTGTTAAACTTACAACTATCGTTAGATTTATTCACAACGATAGCACCTAGAACAAAATGTTTCGTCGTTTAATCGAAAAAATTCAAAATTGAGATAAAATTTAAATAATTTACCATGCTCCGTTTGCTTTAACTTCGACGAGATAGGAACGTCATTTTGAATAGCATAAAAAATTCCTTCGATAGGATCGTACTGTGGATCGGGAAGCAAATTTCCACGAGTAACGATATGTGTTTCTATCGTAAGTAACGTTAAATATTGATGCTGTAAATTTTTTAAATATTAAAAATAGGTACAAACATGTTGCGAAAGTATTTTATGCACCTACTTTACTTTTAATATTCGATAATATATTGCTATAGTAATAAAGTGTGCTAAACGAATAGTAACTCTTACCATGATCATCGATTTCGCCTTTTGAAAATTATCGTTCGACGCGTTACTCAAAGTTTTCGTCGAATACTCTATTTGTCCATATGACACTCCCAAATGCTGCGAAACTTCTGCATTATTATACGACGAGTTTTCTAATGCTTTTCTTGATAAAGAAACATCGTTTTCCGAAGCGGTCGAAGATTGCGATTGTTCCTTCGGACTATCTGCTAATTTTATACATAAATAAATGCGTATAAAAAATATTTTTTACGCGTGTTAAGAAATGTAGCTGAGTTGGATATTTTCAAATAAATAAAATTGTTTGACTTTGAGAAGATATGAATTTCATTCTACTACGATACGTACTTTTAGTATTTATTGCAGGCATTTCTCTTTTTTGCAACCATTTCACAGTGCTCTTACGCGCCGGAGGCTTATAAAGTGGACGTATTACTATATTGTTGTAACCAGTGAGAATTCTCCTCATGTGGCACAATTTAATATTTCCTCCGGACGGATAAAATTCATTTACTTTCATTCTTCGCCATAACTTGATACCTGTAATATCTTCCAAAACTGATTTAAATGGAACTACGGAAGATATCCGATTATTTACACTCGAAGTTGCTTTATGTTTTATTAAATCCATTTTATTACTGAAAAAGGGTTCTTTGTTTTCCTCGTTACGTGAAATATTATATACATCTAAGCTGCTTAACACGCTTTTTCGATTTGGTGGATTAAACTTCGTAATTATTGTTATTGGCGTTTCTGTTTTTTTAGTATCCGTTGTAACGCGATCTGCCAACAGACTTTGATTTTCATATTTCATTCTTTCCTCTATATATTGCGTAAATGTTGTATTGCAATTAATTTCGTTAGGATCGTTTGTATCTTCGAGTAGAGACAATTCGTTTATAAAATTGTTTGTATCTGATATTTGTTCTTCTTCGACTTTGGATGTATGCGTAACTTTCTGTGGATGTTCCTTTTCTTGAATATTCTTACTCGAATTATGAGAAGAAATTACATTTTGAATTAAATTTTCCGAATCTATCGCATCGTATTCAGTTATCGCATTATCACTATTGGAAACTGTACCAATATTATTAGAAATGGTATCTATCGTGATACTTGTAGATGGCAAATCAAGTACATACCTGTGACAATATATTACATATTCTTTTATTATGTCGTTATTATTATTGTTTTAAAATTAAAAAATTACCAACAACTTTCTGTGAGATATAAATGACGAATTTCGTTACACCTTCGTACTTACGTTTTATTCAGACGATCGTTTTCCATATTTTTGTTGAAATCGTTACTGCCTATACAAAATTGAGTTATTTAAATTCTAGTAATCTTTTATCCGCGTACATTTTTAATGCAAAAAAGTTTCATAAATTACATGCATATAAAATAATGAAATAACATAGAGCTACGTACCTTCGCCAAATTTTAGGGACAACTGAATATTCCTTTCTTGCTGTGTCTTTGTACCCTGATCCGACGTCATTGGTACAGAAATGGTATCGAAATTTCTAGTGGTAAATCCTATTTTTGAGAAATAAAAGATTTTAATCTCGCTAATTTAAATATTCTCAACATAACAAAACTATGATGGATATCGATCAGAGAATATAGATCATTCTTACGTGTATACGGTACGTCCAATTGTTTTTCAAGATCGATAGTTCGTTCGTTTAAGATTTTATCACCTACTCTTTTAGTTTTTTTATAGGTATCATAAGTAGGCATTTTTAAACTATGTTTCCTCTGGCTTTCGTTTACGTTAACCACATTTTCATAATCAGTTTTTTCACAAGGCCTGTAATTACACGCGCATTCGTCTTGTCTGTCAATAGTAATATCATACTTAGACACCGAATTATCTGAACTTTTAATTGGATTTTCATCTAATAACAACGAGGATATGTTAATATCGCTATTTTCTTGATTAGTATTCATACCTTTACAAAGTTTATAAGAACAAGTTCGTACAACTTGTCTATCGATAGTATTGTCAAAAGAAGACAGAGAACCACTTAATGCGGTATTTGTATTTTCATGAGACATTGACGTGCCTGATATTTTCTTATCTTCTCGATTAACAGGATTACCAGTAGTCTTGGTTGTTTTCTCTTTCGTTCCTACCTCGACCGATTCATCATCGGCACCATCGTATTGAGGAAAATACAAAGACGTGGAAGCTTTCGTATTATCTTCCAGTTCATTTGTGCTTTCTTTGTCTTTATACGGTTCTTTGACAGTAGATAACTCATTTTCTATTGTCTTGGTACTAGTAATTGAATTCCAAGAACTTAAACTGCATAAATCTAAGCTCGTTACATTTAAATTCTCATCTTCGTCGTATTCGTTATCACTTGGCACGTCTTGATCGTACGATGAGTATTGCGATCCTAGAATACTATTATCGTCTACTACTGAGTCGGTATCTTTATCCTTTGATAAATTAACCAATAATTCCACTAATTGTATATCATCGACGTTTACTGAAAAGTAGAACGTTATAACGAAAGTCAAAAATCGTATTATTTCAAAAGTATTAAAAAAAAAATACTATAATGTTTAATATCTTTAGTACTTCACGTACGTATTTAACTATCCACCCAGTATATAGAAAAAAAAGAATATACTTACAAAAACTCAAATCAGAAGTTTGGTTGCTACTTAAAGTGCGTTCTAATGATAAAAATGATGAAGATGGTGCCAATTCCTTTACGTTTTTGTGATTTTCTTTAACTACCGAAGACATCGCCATTTCCTTTAGAACATGCAATGTGTTTGGTACGATATCTTCAGTTTTTAACTCCAGAGGATACGATAACTCATTTATGCCAGGTAATAAAGTGGTACTTTCAATCTGAAAATAACAAAATAATATCATATTGAATACAAATTTCTAAATAAAAAGATTGTATTCAAAAAGAAATGTTAATAAGCTAAATGCATACTTGTGAGATCATCTCAATTCTTTGCATCAGCCGTTGCTTGTGATAATTATGACTAGCCGTTGGCGAGGAGACGATAAGTTTATCCAAATCTTTTGGATATAATAATTGTGATTGCGCTTTTTCCAAACCTGCGTTAGACCTTCTCACTCTTTCTTCTTCCCAAATTGCAGAAAGACCCGGATTTAATTCTAATCCTTTCAAGAGAGCTTCACAATTAAGTATATCATTAACACGTGCATCCGCTTCCAATTCACATATACTTTGCCTGACAATAGATATCGGAAGATATTCTTGCGAGTTGTACGTTTTTGGACTATCTTCGCTCGTTATTTCTTCCATCGAAGTAGTACGCGCTTTCCAACGATGCTTAACGCGACTAACATTTATAAAATTCATTCCATACAAATTGTAATCTATCATGAATTGCAAGGTAAAAGGTATATGCGCTTCGTGTGGTTGTACACTGTAATTAAACACTGTGCCATCCTAGAATCAATGAAAATTAATGTTTACATTTTTTTGTGCGATATACTTCCGATATCCTTCCAAATAAACTAATTAACAAAAATAATGAAACTATAATGTGCAATTAATATAAGTAAATTCAATATTAATTCATTAATTTACGATACTAATTATACTCACTTGTAGTAAATCAGCAGCTTTCTTTACGATAGCTGGATTGTAGAAATAAATTTTGAAAAACAAATGTTCCTTTTCGTGATATCCATAAAAAGGGCTGAAAATATGTTAAAAGTTTCTAATTAAAGATAAATTAAGTACTAATCCAATAGATAAGAAATATAAACAAATATGAAATAATAAAATATGAATTATCTAATTTTCTCACATCCCACGAACTTGCTGTATTTTGTGCACGTGCTGATTATCGAATATTTTGTATCCCAGTGATACATTGATAGCATTATCTATCATAGTACTTAACCTGTATACGTAACTGCCTATATTTTCCCTTATAGTACATGGTATATATATGTAAGGGAATGCACCATGAATATGTAAACACACCTTCTCTCCTGTAAGAAAGACTTTCGGTAAAGATCAGATCCAAAATAAATTTTTCATTGGAATTCCAGTGCGACGTATTTAAAAAATATACTAAATTTTAATATGTATATATACATGTATATAATATATACATATAATATAAATATAAATGTATATAATATACGTGCATATTAAAATCACCTGTTGGCGTAGAACCAAATATTCTAATTGTAGGTACTCGTTTAATTTCTGTGCCTCGAAATTCCGAATACGTTTCGTCTAAATTAGATATAGGAGCTGCTTGGTAACTGTCAATTGCGAGTATTCTTACGGAAAACATATTTATCTTATTAATTTCGTTCAAATCGTGTTTACTAGAATCGTGTTCCACCTCTTATCCCGCGTTTAAAGTGCAAACAACATTTGCGTCGTCATTAAGATGACTTTAAGACGATTTATCAAGACGACGATTGGCTGAAATCTATCACGGTCGGTAAATCGCGTGGACGTGAAATACACAAATCGAGTTCACGCGTATCGAAGGTCGACAAATTTTTATCTTTTTTATTCGTTCATTTTAAATAGACAAAATTAAAAAGAATCTTTTTTTAGCTTCGTATTGTTTCGCATTGCCGTATTGTCGTATAAATAACAAAGTAAATCAAATTAAATACAATGAAGTACAATTAAATACAAATAAATTAACGCATTGCGCGTAGGCTCCGCGATAATGCGGGATTTTCGGTCTATCGCTTGCCTCCTGACTACGGGATATTGCGAAACTTTTCTTTTCTGTCTTAGACGATTTTACACCTTTTTTTATGCATGTCTTGCTTGTCATAGTTTATTTCTACATTTGCCTCAAGAAACAAAACACACGCAATTCTTTGGAAATAATCAGAAGATGAATCAATGTAAAAAATATACTCTTTAACTGCTCGTTGTTTGGAGACAAGCAGGTGTTCATTCAGATTTTCATTGGCTGATCTTTAATCGTCGCGCAATGTGGTAAATATTATATCGAATAATGATCGTATAAAATATGATTGTATGAAGTAATAATTATCAAGTCGTTCTGGCAGAAAAGTTATCTGCAATCGTGTAAAACAAAGATGAAGATAAAAAGTAATCTTTAAACATAGCATCCCGCTACAGATAATATTATAAGATTATCCATCAGCTTATCGCTATCAAAATAAACAATTTTAAGTGGTGTACAAGAAGCCATTTTAACTTGTTACTTTGCATTAATAATAAATATTAATAATTACTCCTAATTGAAATTAATATAGAGGGTTAATATTCAATTGATGTAAATATTGTATTATTAATTTTGTGTAAGTTTGAGGAATGATTAAAAATGTTCCATTCTAATGACGATAGGAAGACGAATAAAATTACCAAGCAACTGTTTTCAATTCCGTATGTACAAGAGTTACATATGTAAACTTTAATATATTTAGATGAAAGTACGCCCATAAATAAAATAAATGAAATAAATAAAATGTGCTTGCGCGCATATATATCTTATTTCGTGATAATTTTAAACTGTATGTATTTTATTATATAAGTGTCGTCAATACGCTAAAAATTAATCCCGTTCAAATTTCTTTATGCCTTTAGTGTTACATCTGCGTTAAGTGCGAACAATTCTAGAACATTCAGAAAGACAGAAATGCAGAAAATATTGAATTCTGTACCACTTGTAAGTACTAGATGTAAAGAAACATATATTTATTTCTGGTAAAATATTTTCACTAATAATTTTAATTTAAATTAAAGATATACAATATAGTGAGAAGTACAACTCCGATGGTTCATAAAGCGTCGATAACGACATTAAAATTAAACGTACAAACTATTCCCAAGCAGCCAGTTCCAGACTTAAAAATGACCGCAGAACGTTATCTTAGGTATGCATTTATCGATTGTACGATGAAATAAAATTTCATCCTCGGTACATCGTTATTTATTTTTTGATTTCGTTTCTTTAGATCGTTGAAACCTTTATTGAATATAAATGAATATTCTAAAACAGAAAAAATTATTCAACATTTCATCAGCGACGACGGACCTGGACCCTACTTACATTCAAAGCTACTAAAAAGATTTGAAAATACCGATAATTGGGTAAATAGGAGATGTTTTAATTGAATGATATTATCGTTAGTAGCTGGTACATTCGGTTGATATAATTCCAAATTTTTAGATGAGCGAATGGTGGTTAAACGTAACCTACCTTGGTTATAGAGATCCAGTTATAATTAATTCCAGTCCTGGTATCGTAGGACCAAAGTTTCAGTTTAATTCGCAACAGGATATGTATCTAGTTGCTGCGCGTCTCATCAGAGCAATATGCAATTACAATGAAATAGTGAAAAGGTAAACTGCGCATAATATTTGATTTAGTTTTGTTTAAGTTAAATTATTACGCCATTACCTATAGCGGTAAAATGAAGCAGGAAATGGTTCGCAACGAACCTCTTGATATGCAACCGTACGGAATGATTCTTGGAACGCATCGCCGCCCTTGTAGAAAAATTGATCGCCTGATACATACTGACCATAGTAAACATATTATTGTCATAAGCAACAATAATGTAAGTACGCATACTGCAAAACACTTATAAATTTATTACTTGTAAGTACTATATCAAGAAAGAGAAGTAATCCTCAAATTTTAGTTAAAGATATACAATTTATTCGCTATTACAATTTCTTCGTATTCGCTATTACAGTTCTTTAAACTTGATATTATGCCAGACTCCAGCATTTTAAGCGAAAGTCAGCTTGTAGCTGTTATTAAAGATATCGTGGATCGTTCACGCACGAAAGGAAAACCAATAGGAATTTTGACTGGAAATGATAGAGACACGTGGGCAGAAGATTACAGCTTACTTTTAGGTTCACATTACTTTTTGTTTCGTAATTTCTTTTTTATTCGAAAATCGTAATATGTTTGAAGCAAAATTGAATATTCAAAATAATATTATTATTTCGCATTAGATCTTAATCGGTAATTTTTTAATAATTTTTAGGTCTTGGCAACAACAAAAATATAATAAAGAATATTGAATCTTCGTTATTCGTATTATGTTTAGATAAAGCTATACCTAAAGAAGCTTTTAATAATAAGAACAATGAGTCTGCAAGAGCAATCCAATCTTTGGCGGGATATAACAGTTGTGTAAATGCTAGTAATAGATGGCATGACAAAACAGTGCAAGTAATATCACCTTCTCTACGATAACTGTTTTTCAAGAATTTTTTTCAAAATATATGAAATTAAAATTTCTAGTACATAATTTCTTCCGATGGATTTATCGGCTTGCAATACGAACATAGCCCGTGCGAAGGTGTTCCAATCGCAGTATTACACGATTATGTTTTAAAAGATATGTAAGTTTATGCATATTATACCAATTCACAGATCGTTGCGGTAACATTTTTCACACTTAATTGAATCACTTCTCCGTTTTTATTCGTACAGCTCCGTTAAAGAAAATAATACCAAATGTGACCATTCTAAAAACTTTCCAAGAGCAGAGCTTTTAACCTTTGAAATAAATAATACTCTGGAAAGTGCAATTGAAAATGCTACACATACTGTAGATACGTATGTATCATCACGAATATATTTCTGAAAAAATCAATTATATTTTTATAAACGTATTTTCTAGTTTATCGGATAATACTGACATGGAATGTTTTAAGTTCGATGAATTTGGAACAGATGCAATTAAAAAATTACGCCTAAGTCCAGATAGTTTCATACAAATTGCACTGCAAGTTACGTATTACAAGTTACACAATAAAGCAGTGGCTCATTACGAAAGTGGTACATTGCGTAGATTCGCAAATTCACGCACGGAATGCATTAGATCTACGACCACAGAATCTATTGAATTTGCAAAAGTATTAACCGATGGAATATCTCAAGATAAAAGTCAAATAAAAGAAATGATGATAAACGCTATAAATACACATAAAAATATTGTAGCTGAGGTTATTACTTAATATTATGTTACTGATAAATTAATTTCAATACAATTTCGACTTATACTTATATTTTTTTATATATATTTTTTTAGGCTACAACGGGCAATGGAATAGATAGACATTTATTTGGTTTAAAAATGATAGCTTTGGATGAAGGAATGGAACTTCCAGAATTGTATAAAGATGTTGGTTATACTAGAAGCACATATTACAAAATAACATCAAGTCAGGTATATGATAAATATAATATTTTAATAAATATTTCTACTCGTAATTAAAATATTAAGTAAAGGTTTACAATACAATTTTAATACTTTCAGGTGCCATTTAAATCAGCATCTTTTATGTGTTACGGTGCTGTTGTTCCTGATGGATACGGTTGTTGTTACAATCCACGACCAAAAGATATTTTCTTTGCATGTTCTTCATTTAAATCGTGTATAAGCACCGATACTAAAAAGTTTGCAAATACTTTGCAACAAACTTTATGCGATATGAAAAAAATAGGAAGTATCTGATGTCTCGATACAAATGTTTTATTACCGCTATCGATCGATTACTGATCAAATCACTGTTGTTTTAAATTTAATAATATATAACGTATAACGTATATATTTTTATAAAATATATTTTTATAAAATGTTAAATTTTTAGATTTTTCTTGAAATAAATGAAATGCAAGCATTACAGAAGGTGGTTATTATTATGAATCATGTTACAGATATTTTCTTTTATTATTCTTTCATTTTATTGTAAAATACTCCAATATCTAGCTGTAAAATCGTTGCATGTTACAATAATTAAACGAAAAAGTATTTTCATTTTAATAAAGAATATATGACGTTGTGTCATTGCATGGATACTTTGTTAGGAATAAGTTATAATAGAAAGAAATCAATATTCATTTTAATTATCGACAGGTCAGTATAAAAATAAAAATTTCTAAAATTAAAATATACAATTTTTGTATAATAATTAGCAGTAATTATTTACAAAAAGTAGTTTTGTATATATATATATATGATATATATTGTAAAGGTAAAAACGTATTCGACAAATATGTTAAGTGGAAAAATATAAATTGAAGTAAATAAATACCGAAACTAACTACAATATCAAAATAAATATCACGTTTATAAATGATTTGTATTAACAATATTTATAAATATAAATATAGAAAATGATATTATTACATATATTTATGATGGTTCGTTCTTAAATTGAAGATGAATGATTACGGTATAAGAAAAGCTATCTTATCATTTTTAGAAAAGGTCTTAATAAAATACTACAAAAGCGAGTTGAATTTTAATTTACTATATGTACTAAAATTTCCTAAAAATACAAAATAAATAATTACAGACAGTTCTTTTATAAGCTTGTACAATGCACTTATCTTTAATAAAAGTATGTAATATTATTCATTATTAAATATCGATAAATGCTAGAAATATTTGTTCATCCGCGCTTTCATTATTCCCTTATTTAATGTATATATCTTTTAAGTTCGATAATCAAATACTTTATATATATATATACGATTTAATTAAATAGATTAAATTGTATAATATATTTACCGATATAATACATATTTTGCATATATATATATAAAAGTTCTATTGCACGGAATATGATTTACAAACATTTAACCTTTTGCGCAAGCAAAAACACAAACATTAGGTAAATATATAAAAATATTTGTTTATACATGATGATCGATTAAATATGCATCGCGTCTAAACGAATACCGAGTCGGATTATGACACGGTAATAACCATAATACTGGATGGCTTTTCCCACAAACTGTAGAAAGTAGAGTCAACGTACGCGTATTGTAATAATGGTGATGATGATGATTACCTTGTACGCGTTCTATCGTAGTTTCATCTTCCAGAATTATTTGAAATTGATCCAATAATACCGCTACGACGAACATTCCGAATAACGCAGATTCCAGAAATAATATGACGCAATGCAAACTATAACGATAAAGCGACCGTCTTATTAAAGTAAATAAAAAAGTTTATCGTTAATAGAAACTGTCCTGTATGAAAAAGGTGATACGTACATACGACTTTGCTTTACGGTAACGTCGTTACTACATTGAGGACATTCGAATACCCAAGATACCGTTACTAAAATAATTGCGTAAAGCGCTAACATCCCGACGTATACTAAAAATTGCAGGAAGTATTTTTGATTTTTTTCACCGACGCAGTTATTTATCCTTGAAAGAAAATCATCGTTACATAATTGTTCAGTGTAATCGTTATTAAGCTAGTTTGGTTCTACGTATCCGATCGTGTTGTTACAATATTACATTTTTACCATGGGCAATGGTGATCCATCCTTCTGATACAGCGCTTACAAATTCTGCAGTGACGAGCCCTGGGCGGCCTGTAGGTTTCGCAACTAGTACACACCGTCCAATCGTCCCGCGTGTCGCAATTACTTGCCTTTCCAGAATTGCCCATATGAATATCGGAGAAATCTATTTTATTCTGCGGTAGTGGCACGACGCCAGGATCGCTGCAAACCGCCTTCAAATGTGACATCGTAAGGAACAAGACAACCGTATTGAATGCCACCACGTGCAACGGCCCCCACAAGCTGTAAATATAAAAACGTTATTATCGACATCAAAATGGTAAAGCGTTACTCCTGCATCGACGACCAAAAAGTCACTCCAGAAACGACAATATTAAACAACTCGATCGAAATTATTGAGTCTATATCAATTATCTATATATTATAAATTCCGCTTTCTCACTAGTTTACCAATACTAAGTTTGTAGAATATTTTTAATAAAACGACAGACGTCTTCTGGGAAGAAAATTTTGGCGAGCGTATATATACGCCTTTCGTCGATATCGACGGATCCTCCAGGGCGTGTATATACGCCTTTCGCGTCGAAGGGGTCAAAGCTGTCAAATAGAAAGCGATTACGTCAGTTAATTTGACCGAACCAACCTATCTTGCATAGTATGCAGAATGATCCATCGAATTACCACGTAATCGGCATAAAAAACTGCGATGTACGTAACGACGAAGCACACGATGCCACACGGATCTCTGACGAACATTTTTAATAAATTTAATCATCGCACCGTTCATCGACGTTCCATCGTCACGGAAACTTTCGACCTCGTACGTTCGAGTGTCCGTCATTCGATCAAGAAATAAGCCGCGTTAAAAACGCTACCGGATCGAGCATAATTAAAGCGCGATCGTCATGGAAGGCCGCGATAGCCCTCTCGATAACGTAAATTCTCGCCAAACGAATATCGGACGTCGATCGAATCCCGTGAATCTTCGTACGCTCGATTTTATCTCGCGCCGCGGCGATGCGAGAGAATAAGAAAAGCGTCCTTCGATCGGCGGTATCTCGCCTACGGATTCTATGGAGACGACGTTTAGTTACGTCGATTCGAACCTGAGGCGGATATTCATTCGAGCAACCACGTGATCGGGTTACGACGTTCCTTCCGTCATCGATTCCGTCGCCATCGCTTCTCCGCACGCGAAAAGACGAAAATACGATAATTTAAGATCGTCGGGACGATCATGAGCCGACCTACTGGGTCTGTCAGGTCTACCGGAAAGTTCTGTCGTTTCTGAAGGAAAAGAGACCGACACGTTTTCGATAGATTAATTAATATTTATCGAACGATACGATATAATTTTTACGATCGCTGATCGCCTCTTCTCGCATACATCGAGCACGTGCATTTAAATGCAACTGTCGAAGGTGCGATGTCAAAGTTTGTGCGATGACATTACGCGACGGAACTTTCCGGTAGTCCTGATATCAGGGGTTGTTCGGAAAGTCGTTTCGTTTTTTCCCGACAGTTTTTTTTAGAAAGACAACGCAAGAAACGTTTTTTCATATTAAAAAGAAGAAAACAAAAAAGAAACGAAACGACTTTCCGAAGAAGGTAATAGCTCGGCGCACGAGCACATGAGAACTGGAGCGACGCGTAGAGCGTAACTCTAACGTTCCTGGAAAACATAGGCAGTACGTAGTTTATGACGTTGGTTCGTGCAGTAGCCAACGAATGGTGAGACGCGAGGTGTCGTGTTTATCCCGATAATTTCGAGACACTCGGAAGTATTAAAACGTACGTACGTAGCAACGCGTTTCCCTTTTCTCCCTTTACGAAAAACGAAGGAGTAAATATATCGTACGTTTGATTCGAGTCGGCATATCTTTTATTCTCCTCTTTTTATCGCACTCCCGGATAGATTACGAGCACGGTAAGAAAAATGACGTATCTTACTGATATTTTGCAGTTACCAAATTTAAACGATGAGCCTGTAAATCGTTATAAGATGGAGTTTGCGTCGTTGCCGAACTTTACGCTAAATTATCGTTGATACATGGCTTTGATCGTAATTTTGATAAAATCGTAAAATGGTGAGTATCTCAAATCGATCCTGTTTAACCGCATAACGCACACGATCGTTCCACTGCGATCTTTTTTCTCGCTTGTTTCATTTATTTACGTCGTACGATTCTTTGATGGTGAAAGCAGTCTCGTTTAACGTAGAATTTCTTTTTATTAAAATCGTCGTGATTGTAGGGTGCAAACATATCACAGTTGGAAAGAGATATCGGTTCCGATCAGTTTCCTCCTAACGAGCATTACTTTGGTCTGGTAAACGTAAGTATTTTTTGAAGCCGAAGGCTTCGAATAATCACTAGTTTATCGATATCTTATATTATTTTAATTATTTCGTCGAATGCACTACGAGAAGTTTCTACGAATTCTCAGTTCTAATTTGCATTTGTCGTTGATATTGCAGTTCGGAAATACCTGTTATAGTAATTCAGTATTGCAAGCGCTATATTTTTGTCGTCCATTTCGTGAAAAAGTATTGGAATATAAAGCTAGAAACAAGAGAACCAAAGAAACTTTATTAACATGCCTAGCGGATTTATTTTACAGTATTGCGACGCAAAAGAAGAAAGTCGGCTCCATAGCACCGAAAAAGTTTATCGCCAGATTAAGGAAAGAGAAAGGTCGGTCGAACGTCTGTGCTAAATTAATTTAATTTATACGATCGTATCGATATTGATTTCGTGACGTCCTTCTTTTAGAGGAATTTGATAATTACATGCAACAAGACGCTCACGAATTTCTAAATTTTCTCATTAATCATATAAATGAAATTATTTTGGGTAAGTACAGACGTGACGTTTGGTTGTCGTGCGTACGTTACCTCGATCGTTTCACAAATTAGCAGAAAGAAGTCAAAACAAATCGACCGGAGGGAAATGCGGAGCGGGAGACACCGGTTCTCCGCCGGAACCAACGTGGGTTCACGAGATATTTCAAGGAATACTGACTTCGGAAACGCGCTGCCTTAATTGCGAGACTGTTTCTAGCAAAGATGAGGATTTCTTCGATCTGCAGGTCGACGTAGATCAAAATACGTCGATCACGTATTGCCTGAAATGTTTTTCGAGTACCGAAACTCTGTGTAGCGATAATAAATTTAAATGCGATAACTGTAGTAGCTACCAAGAAGCACAGGTATTTATATCGTCGTGAATTACTTTCGGTGATTCTTCGGTAAAAATTCATGTAAGAGATATCGTCTTCGTGTTATTGCAGAAACGAATGAGAGTAAAAAAATTACCGATGATCCTAGCGCTACATTTAAAAAGATTTAAATACGTAGAACAATATAATCGTCATATAAAAGTATCTTACAGGGTAGTTTTTCCATTGGAGCTACGTCTCTTTAATACGGTAAGTCTTTTAAATGTCTGCGAATCATTTGTAAAAAAGATTACTTCGGAATTATAATAATAATAATAATAATAATAATTCGCAAGAGAAATTGATAAAACGATAATTACGGTTACAAGTTTTAGTACAACGTAACAAACTACGTATTCTCTTTTATCGCAGAGCGATGATGCGGTAAATCCAGATCGATTGTACGATTTGGTAGCAGTCGTTATACATTGCGGAAGCGGACCTAACAGAGGACATTACATTTCCATAGTCAAAAGTCATGGATTTTGGCTATTATTTGATGATGATATGGTCGATGTAAGAACTGTCAGATTGATATTTACAAAACACCATTCGCGCGTTCCGTATAATACACAATTATATTTTATTATGTCGTAGAAAATTGATGCGTCCACCATAGAGGATTTTTATGGACTTACTTCAGAAATTCAAAAAAGTTCTGAAACTGGTTACATTTTGTTTTATCAATCGAGAGATTGTAGTTAGAACTCTTTATAAATATTTAATATTAAATATAAACAATGCTGTATTATCACATAAAATTATTACGAATCTTTTAACATTACTTCGAAGAGTTATTTATGAAATTAATAATTATGTTCAGATGTGTGTATGCGATACTCATTAAAGATTTTGACAATAGCAATTGCCGTTCTATAAAATTTCGGATCGTATCTTTTTCAAAATAAGAAGGGCTGCTCGTCGTTACTTATCCGTATTGTATCATAATATTGGACTACCTTGAAAAATATTCGTATCGACAGGAGTCGATATATTCCGTATTTAATAAAATAAAAGTGTTGGAGATATGGAAAGATTCTATGTAAAATATAATTGAGAAATAAAAATATTGTTATCGAAATACAATATAATTCTACGCTTCTTTACTTTCTCCTTCTCTTTCGAAGCGCTAACTTTCGATCGCCCCTTAGTTATACTCGAGTATACGCAGTTTCGCCTTCATTTTAGAACGCGGAGATCGGTATTTGTAGGGTGGCATCTGAAGGAATCGTATCTTAAAGCGTATCTTAAACCTCTAAGCGATGAATTCGTACGGAATGGGTGCGAGTAAGATAGGAGCTTCTCTTCCGGATACGATACGAGCCGTGGAAGGTGCCACGGGTTGCCTCTTGAGCTGTACTCTTACGTTCTTCTCCTTCGCGTCCTTTCCGAGCCTTTCGTTCTCCTTGACGCGCTCGACGAAGTCCTCTCTGCACTTAGAGCGAGTCAGATGTTTTATCGACGATGACTCCAAGAGCGCGAGGAGTGACGTTAAATACGCGACCGGTCTTTCCGTGATAAACTTTATAAGGCATTCCTTTTTGGACGGCGCCGTTTCCCTTTATGTCAACGACATCCCCGACTTTGTACACTCTCATGTACGTAGACAACGGGATGGTTCCATGCTTACTTCCGAGAGAAGAGATCCCTGGTCCCACGACGGTAACCCTTCGGGTTGGTCATGTCGGCGAGTTACGCTGCAATTAAATCGGATTATTAAATTATTATTAAATAATTATTATTAAATTCAAATATTTAATTATTAGATTATTATCATTAAATTATTTTTCATCGAGGTGTAATTAACCAAGCGAGCACTCGTTGCGTTAGATTATTATTAAATCGACTCTGTCGTCCTTTTATTATCTTAAGTTAATTAAGTTAAGTGTTAAGATCGTCGACACTTTGCCGTCCGCACGTCTGGTAAAAATTTCTTCGCTCATCGCCGGCTATTCTCGAGGTTATCGGGAGATTACAAATTCTCAAGTTTGACTAATCTCATCGTTGGTTCTCACGAGTATTTTGATTTTATCTAAATTTCGATAATGATTCGTTAGTATGGTTAAATAAACACGAGCACTCACGTCCGCTACCACTGTCATAGGAAGAAAGTTTAGTACTCGTAACGTAACCAACTACGCGACATAACCTATTCCGAAGCACTAAAGTTCCCCTATCGCCGTTGCTCACTAGACCATTCGATAAATCGAACGTTTATTAATAAATAAAAAAACTAACGAAAAGAATAAGAACAACGCCGCACGAATTATTAATTTATTATTATTTCTCTGCTATTTTCGAACGCTCGACTACTACAACCTTTGCCCTATAATTATACGATGCACGCGTGTTAAAATACGAATGTTAAAATATAAGATATACTTAGAGATCGTAATAAAAAGTTCACATTAAAAAACTGAAAGTCGAAGTTGAAATTGGACAAGTTTTTGGACGGGACGACTATATTTGCGATATTACTATGCAACAGTGCGCCGCGCATGGTTGCAAGCTTTATATATATGTATATATACATGTAAAGGCAATGAAAAAAAATCCAAAGTGTCCGATTCAACGACGATTCGTTCAAATAGTCTTCGCTCGACGTTAAAAACGAATCGGAACCTTTCATCGAGCCGAACGGTCGTCGACAGCCGAGCATCGTGAGATTCGCGCTGTCGGTACACCTGACGATACGTGCGCGTGTGCATCCGCAATGTAATCGGTATTTTTCTCGCGACACTCGTTAAAGTTTTCGACAGCGGCATTTGTAGCTGCATAGAATCGCGATTTGTATCTTTTTAAAATAAGAAGGGCGGAGCTCCTTCTCGTTACCTATACGCATCGCATCGTAACATTGGATTACCTTGGCAAGTATTTCTATCAACGAGAGACGGGAGGAAAGTGTCGAAAATACTACCGTCGACGAATAAAAATATTCGAACGATATCTTTTTCAAAATATATCATTGAAAATATTGAAATAATCAAGGCGTACGAAATTGCCTCGAGCTCGGTGGCAAAACAATCTCGAGGGGGGGAAAAAAAAGAAAGAAAAAAAAAAAAGAAGAAGAAACAATACAAAAGACCTTACGCGCGCTACCTCGCGTCATCTCGAAGTATCGTTCGCTCACCTGCTGTCTCCGTCTCGCTGCCAGAAAAATACGACTTCTCTAACGCGCTCGACGTCGTCCGGGCTTCCTCGAAATGAACTCATCTTAAAGGTAACGACAGAATCGAGGAAGGTGGTACCCTTCGTGCTCGTCCTCGCCTCAGTTTTCCCTTTTTTCTCGTTTTTCACCTTTTTTTTCACGGCGAGAACGGCGCCGTGCGATGAGACAAAATTTCGATCGTCTTCGAAGTCGAGACGGTCCTTGCCGTTCCTTGGAAAATCGAGAATGCGTCGATGAATTTCGCAGTATTTGAATGAAACGTGCAGCGAGCCACGGCCTCGGCTCGCGTAGGCTACGATCTCCTTTCCGAGCGTTCGAAACTCCTACGGAGATCGGTATACGGAATCGATCGTGCTTTGTTGATCGTGGAATAATAATTAATCGCAATCGATCGCGGGGACTTGGGTAAGAGACTGGCCGATTGATTCTCTACGCGAATGGTTAAAGAGGAATTCGAGGGACGTCGTATTCTTCTTCAAATTTCTTCAGGTCGCCCATTGAGAGGACCATCTTCGGCAGCGATGCGAAAATAAAGGAAGGAAGAAGCGACATTTCACGCAAAATGGATCGGGAGAATGCCTTAAGGCCGATTTATTTAGCATTTCTGTCGATGCTCTTGGTAAATTCGGCTCTATGTATAAACAAGTCCAACTATACCGAATGTGAGTAATTATTGTTAGAAAAAAAAGAAGAATAAAAATAATAATAATAATAATAATAGCACGCGTACGTAAATAATTTTTGTTCGATCAGACGGCCTAGACCAGGAAAGGGTTTGTCATCCGAACGATCGTAAAATGAAGTTAAGCGAGGCCTTGGATTTGGCGTTAATAATTACGGAGAAACACACGTTCGATAGTTGGATGGTACTTCATGACAAGAAATGTCATTTTGTCATTAAAGCGAATAAAGGCGACGGTTTGTTCGGCACGATACAAAAGATGTCTTTCAGACATAATGGTACGCATTGTATAGATTTTGTACAGGTAATTCGAATTTTTTATCAATTTATTTTAATGCGCTCGTGCGCGCGCGCGTATACTCGTATAAATAATGTGTTGTCAGTTTATAAAAGGACCTCACGAGAAAGGGGAACCAGTTTGCGGTAAAATCGATCAATATAAATCCGAAGATTATTTGCTTCTTCATCCGAATCATTCGTCCGTGTTCTCGTCGTTGAGCAAAGACGGTGCGAAATTGGAAACGAAGATATTTATCTCGAAGAAGAAGTTGCTCCCGAGAGAGTCTCTCGCTCTGACTCTCGTGTACACGCCGGTCAAACGTAATTCTTTGAACACTTATTAACATCGGTAACGTTGCTACGATTTAAATAAGGACCTCGATTAAAAGGAGTAATCTTTCGTTTCTCTTTATTTATAGAATGTAGTAAAGTTAATCAAGAGGAATACAAACAGGTAGGTGTCCAAGGGGAACAAGATATCTGCATTCAAAAGCAGTACATCTGCGATGGAATTCAAAATTATCCATCGTATACGTATTCGGACGAAGCGAACTGTTCGAACCCTCCGACTTTGAGTACCGGTACTGGAACTAAAGTTACGATAGGTGCCGTCACGCTTATGCTTCTGTCTATAATCATCTTTTTTGGGTGTATCTGGATATGTAAAAGATATCATTTATTGTTTTGGTCGTCGGATTGCGCCGGTCCAAACGTGCAATCCAGAACCGGAACGTTGGTATGCGAACCTGTAGCTCACAGTAATCAGCAAACTCCCGCGGTGTTGGACGTAGCCGTTCCAGCACCGCTTTTAGATAAAGACTTACCGCCGAGCTACGAGTCTTTATTTCCTGAACAAAGTAATCGAACTACATAATAAATATAGGATATAAATAATGATATTAAGCGAAATACTTCCCGTAATCTAATGTTTTAATTAGAGATTTATCGCATATGATAATTTTGTACGCATATAGTGCGTACGAATTATTACTCGTACTACGAAGGATCAATATTTTTTAATGATCTGATTTTGAGGAAGATACTCTCATTTGTGCATATAATCCTATTTTTTATAATATATATAATGGAAAATAGGTATTACATTTTTTAAGAGAAAATAATTATAGTAAACAGGATAAATATATTCTGTAATCTTCCATTCCATTAGGTAAGTTCTTTTTTAACTTGAATTTGAATTGATTTCTATCTTTTAAAGATATTTCAGTGGGAAATATCAACGAAGATACAAAGAAATTCTTTAAATACTTTAAGAGATGAGTGCAAGTACTTCAAAACCTATTTAATATTTTACTATAGAATTTAATAAATATGATAACATTTTATAATTTAATTTTGTATGTTATATATACATAAATTTTACATCCATGTACAAATATTGTGACATTTGTATTTACTATGGCGATTTGTGTAAATGTTATCGTGAGACTGTTGCTTCACTGTGTGTGTGTGTATATATATATACATATATATATATATATAAATTTTGTAATTAAAAGAGAAAGAACGACAAGATAAAGGCAAATATCGTATTAACCTCTTAGGTACGATGGGATATCGTTTTTCTTATTAGATTTTTATACGAAAGACACCGTCGCGATACAAAATTAATAGCGTCGAATAATAACGCGCGTGAAACGCTACTTGGTTGTCGCACGGTACCACAGAGGTCGATAATTGCACGGTCGTTTAACATTTTGTATCACGTACCTACTTTTCGATAGATTCTGGATGTTCGTCGGAAGAAATATGCTCTATCAACCACAGGTAAGCGTTGATAACACTGTCTATCTCTACTTTACCCGAAGCTAGTCGATGATTGTCTTCGTAAACGAGCATCCTACGACGTACGATAAATTGTTCGTTATATTTTAACAGATACAAAAAATGTTACGCAAAAGGAAAAACAATAATCTCGGTAAAGTACTCACTTGGTTTTCACGTTGTTAGTTTTGAGGGCTTGATACCAATCTTTTCCTTGAGAGTGCGGGACTCTTAGATCATTTTTACCGATGCAAACCAACGTAGGAGCTTTAACGTTATTAACGTGAACAATCGGGGAACAGCTAAGCATCTTCGTAAACATTTCGGGGATATTTAATTTATAGCGTTCCGCTTGAGGAAAAGAAGTTCCGTGTACTGCGGACATACACCTAAAAAGCATTCGTGGTTAAAATCCAAATCGAAACATAGACATTCGGGAAGATTTTTTGTCAGGCACGGTCGGTAACACTGTATTTCAGTCTACTTTTAAATAATTAATGACGTACATCGACTAATGTTTAATTAAGCGATTTAGCTTACGCGTTATGATGATATGCAATTTTCTCTTCCATGGTTAATGTATTGCGACTGAAATACAAAGTAGACAGTTAAAGATAAAAAATTCTTAAGATACGATCAAATCTTTTTACCAGTCAGGGATATCCGATATGAAGTACATAGTTGCAATGTTGACTACCGGATTTTTTGCCACGACAACTTTATATAAATCCTAAAAGATTAATAAAACATTATTTTGCCCGATCGTACACGTTAATCGTTGTTAATGCGACTGAAAATGTAAGAGAAATTCGTGAGTATCCGTTCTTACTGGATATTGGGCGCTCAGATGTGTTACTAGAAATCCACCGTGAGAACCTCCGTAAAGTCCGATGCTCGAAGGGCTGAGCCACGGATACTTTTTGAGTGCTTCGTGCGTGGCGGTTACGCAGTCTTTTACATCCGTAACTCCAACTTTTCCTTGAAGATATTCTACATTTTTCGATCCCATACCGGTGGATCCGCGATAATTCACTTGCAGTACACCCAAACCTAGAGAAACGAAAGAAATATGAGAGTTAAATGAAAAAAAATTACAAGACCTTGTAAATTGGATTCGTACAAACTCACCTAAGAGCGCAAGCAAAGAATAATCTAGTGAAAATGCATTCATGAAGTTAGAATGAGGACCGCCGTGGGGCGTAACTATGAAAGGCACAGATTCATTCTTCCCATTTTTTGGACCGAAGTACGTAAAATTGAACTCATCTGAGAAACATCGAAACTTCTATAAAAATTAAATAACGAAAGGACACGCGTGTAATATCGAATAACTCGTGTAACGCATAACTCGAACGACACGAGACGTAGTCGAGGCTGTAAAGTACTTACTAACTTCTTCGTCGTTATTATATTTGTATCGAGTATGTTCGTACATTATTTCTTCGAAGCCACTTATTTTCAACGGAGCTGTAATTTCACTTCTCGGAATATTCCCATTACTAGCCATTTTTGAATTAAAATATCCTACGGAAAGGCATGGAGGTTCAAGGAGGGACGTTCGCAGAAACGCGATCACGTCGTTTTTAATATCCAAAATAACGACACTGCTCTCATCCTTTTGAATTTCGGTTATACTTCTCGTTTCTAAATGGAACGTTGGCTTCGTTATAATACTATCGTACAGTGGAATATACTTTGTAGAATATTTATCGTATTGCCCCGAGTACTTACTCATATCGAATATGTACGAGTGAACGCTGCTTTCTTGGGGTGTGCTCAAAAAGATGTATTGGGAATCGTTGCTCCAACAACGTCGGGGCAGCCGGCTGTATAAACCATAAAATACTTTCTTGTTGTTAATAATCTTGCTTTCGCCGACAACGTCGATAAGTACTTCGATCTATAATAGTAAGAAGGATTATATATAGGAGCGATTACATTTATTATTTCGAATTAAAGGATAAATAACCTTTCTATCCTGCGACTCAAAGTCAAGGCACATAAGTCTATGAGCATTATGATGCGGACCATCGGCTTCTCTTTCCAGCCAGACGAGATACTTCCCGTTGGGACTAAATCTAGGCGTACGTACGGCGCAACCATCCCTGGATAACTTATCTGGAAGAACCGTATTGATAACGATGCGAAGACAAAGTGTCGTAAAAGCAACGAATGGAAAGAAAATTATTTCTTACGATATTGTCCGTCTTGCAGTAAAAATATCCAGGAATCTCTATTCGTGCACACCATAAGTCCCAAATGTCTCGGTTCGTGTTTCCAAGCTACGCCGACGACGGATTTACCGTCTTTCGTCCACAGTACTTGACCGGGGGAAAGGTCATCCGGTATGCCTGGTAAAGGTACGATCTTGTCCGTGGTTCTATCGAGAACCATTACGACAGGTCGATGTTTACCTACCAGTTGCTCACCCCAGTGAGATTTGTAAACATATTCGTTACCCTAGAGTCAAGATCTTTGTATTAATCGTTGATTATTTTTCAAGAATTAAGATCTGTGCGAAATATTTGACATAAGTTAATATAATATATATATGTATGTATGTATGTATGTATGTATGTATGTACGGGCAACGCATCGTCTTCTTTCTTTTCTTTCTCCTTTTTATCGATAGATTTTTGCTTGTAAAATGCCTCGGACTTGGGGAGTTTCTTTTCTGCGATATAAAGCACCTTGGTATTGTCCGGAGACCATTCGAAGGTACCGAATTCACCTGCGACACACAGAAATAAAAGAAAGCGTCGTGAGCTTATCGGCAAATTATTCAATTATCGATGATATTTATAAGCGATACTACTTACTGTCGTAATAAATGTCTCCGTGCACATCCAAAGCACCGACGTCATAATTTTTCAAAATCCTATCCTTGTTCCAAATTTCGACGAACTGCTTCGTAGAGTTATCGGTAACGACTTGCTTCAACGTAGCCCGATATTCTTCATTTTCTGTTACGGCTGTCAGCAATCTTTTGAAAAGAAAAATCAATTACATTTCAATATCCGAAGCTAACGATAAATATTGAATTTGCAGAAACCCTAATAAATTCACAATTCAATGGTTAACAGCTTTCTATTTATCGGAAGAAAAAGGTTAATCACGTAGTTGTCTTACGTACTCATCGGTAATGTCACTGGGAAAGGTCTGCGACACGATTTTTAGGTTTGCGTCCAAAGTATAATGTTGTATAAATTGTTGCTTTAGGGACCTTTCGAGATTTCTTTGACCCCATATAGCTTCTACAATTATAGCATTTTTCCCGACGTGTAAAATTTTCAGTTCGTTTAAAGTCCTGCTTTGAGATAATAACTTGTAAACATTTACAACCTTCTCTATCTATAATAAAAAAACGAATATAAACTAAAAGAGAAATTTTAACGAATAAGACGATAAACGAAATTTTTATTCGTTTTAACTTATATGTATATGTATATATATATATGTATATAGATGTACATGCTCTTTAAAAAAAAACGTATTTACACAAACTTACTTGCGCCGTAGCCATTTTTGTTATTACAGAGCGATCCTTGTAACGGTTATGTCTCTTTATAAGGTGTGAAAGAGGTATCCATTTTTCGACGTTTTTAAACTCCGCGTAAAATATTCTTCTCAAACATAAGATAAGATAAACGTGTTAAAACAAGATTTATCAGGAAATTCTAAAATGCAGAATAATTTATGTATCTTTTTGATCTTATATTAAAAAAAAATTTACAACGTAGGCGTACTATTAAGCCTCTGTTCTATTCAAATTTTATATCGGATTTTTGATGCGCAATGAGTCGCGACGAATGAATTATACGCCATATTAATTTTATAATTAATCGTCGTTAAATCAGAGATAAGAATTTAATGATCGGAACGGACGCTCGATCGAATAACGTGTTTTCAATTTTTTCATTTCATCTTTTCACGAAGTCATCTTTTATTTCGTCTTATACCTCCGATTCGTATTTATGCAAGCTCCTTCCAATTTTATCCTTCTCCTTTTTGTCGCGAGTTTTTTTTTTATCGCGATCAAACGACATTATTGTGCTCTACGAAAAGCAAGCGGATCGCATCATCGATCCGTTTTACCGAAAATAAACTGAATATGGAAAAGCACGTGTGAAGTCCTTCAAAAATTTCTGAAATCATTTACTCCACGAAATTAAACATGAAAAGGAGTACACGCGTGTGCACGTATACGAGAGTATATATATATTACATAATATAAATGTATATGTGTATATATATATGTATGTATTAGGAGATTGAAAAGTAATTTTGAATATGCTCGTATCAACATTTGTTTAATACTAATCAGTTGTTTACGTGCGCCGTAGTTGCGCAAGATAATGCATCCGTGTTGCGCGATAACGAGGTTGATTACGTTATTGACTCGAAATAATAAAAATTTATAAAATTATTTGCTCCAATTTGACGAAAAACGTAGGACGTTACTTCGATCTCTTCGATACGTACTCGTCGGGTATAATGACATTTTTTTTTTATAAGGACACGCGTACGACGACACGAAATACGACAACGAGGTAAATATTTGATCAGAATGAAAACGGTTAATATAGTATTTTAGGATAATAATTTTCGATAATTTGAAGCGGACGTTCCGCAACGGGGAGTTTTTTTTCGCGAGTATCTCTCGTTTAGAACTATGGATTCTAATCTCACAGCAGGAAAGTGGAAGTAGAAAGAAGACTAGAAACCAGAACCAAACGGATTTGTGTGTCAATAAGATTTGTATAACTCGTTCCTTTATTTCCATTCGTTACATGGCATTCTCTTTTTATTGACAGGCATGGTACTTATAATGCGCAGCGCATGTAATAAAATCCGCAAAGAAAGTAAAAAAACATTTTCGCTCGTGTCTCATTCGAATGTCTTTACTTAGTTGCCAACGATGACTTCGGCGTAGAATATCGATCGAATACTTTTTAACGAATTAATTTTCAAAGTTACATCGATAAATTTCAAAGCGATGAAGTACTTCATAAAAAATAAATAAATAAATAAAGACACGAAATTATCATAGACACAAAAATACCCAAATACTTTCACGGAAGTCGTTAAAACGAGGATAGCGCTGCGCGCAAAAATCACCGTCGTGGGCTGCACCGCTTGCGTTAAGGTGCAGAAAAAAAATGCGGCATCGAAGGGCGATTATATCGTATAGAAAAAGAATAATTAAATAGTTTAAATATTATATTTTTAATTATTTTTCATCTTTTTATAGCCGTTTGAAACTCGATATAAAATATACATATCTAATAGCATATCATAGTTCACTTATCACGTAATCAATAATAATGGTACAAAATCACATGTATTACTTTCAATTGCAATCAGGGCGATCTTAAGAAAGTCCAATTATCAATTGGCGATACTACGAGTGTGAGTTATCCTTTGTGTAATTCGTTCGGTTTCATTGATAAAGAGATAGTAGTGAAAGACAATTTACTCATGATTACAAGATCGTATAATGTGTCGTACAAATTAGTGAGAGAATTTTGTACGATTAAATTTTTAAAGCGCGAGGATGATGTCCCCCCCCTCCCTCTCTTCTTTTTCTTTTTCTTTTCTTTTCTTTTCTTTTCATTTCTTCTTTTTGTCTTAAGATCCGATCGTAATCGCAAGAGCAGTACGTACGTATAAAGATTTTCTTTATGCAACGCGGAGAACGTGCTGCCATTCCCCGCGCAGTAACGAAGAAACGCATCGATATCGGTAAAATATGATTATTTGTGTAAGTTATCTTCTCTATCTATTTCCTTCGGATCCCATTCGTACGATGCGAAGGATACCGCTTTATATGAATATCGCTCTGTTTTAACCTAAAACTTAAATCACACTTGCTTTTTTAATATCACAATACCACTTGTTGATGTCAACTTCGTTTCGGCGGACGGCGCGCGCGCGCGCGCGCACGCGTACACACACTACTCACACACGCAACGCACACGCATTTTAAAAAGGAGAAACAAGACGAACGACAAAGAAGAGAAAATATCGGACTAGGATAAGAATA
>JAITYT010000998.1:931305-943250 GCA_025433975.1 Liostenogaster flavolineata | reverse complement strand
TTTCAATTTTTTTTTTTTTTTTTTTTTTGAGAACATAGGCGATAACGTCGTTAGGAACAGTCCGTCTTAAGTGCTTCGATGCACTCTCCTCGAACGAATTGAAAAAGAATTAGCAATTTCTTTTCTTTTGAGAACATAGGCGATAACGTCGTTAGAAACGGTCCGTCTTAAGTGCTTCGATGCACTTTCCTCGAACGAATGGAAAAAGAATTAGAAGATAACGCCGGTTAGCGACGTCGTAACTTCCGTGAGAAGCATTTCGTTAGCAAAGGATCGAGAACGTACGCGCGTGCATTTTGATCGATTCGATCGCAGTCTGTAAAAGCCATCGAGTTCTCGACGATTCTTAGCTTCGTAAAAATGACGCAATCGACGCACGAAGTAGCCTAACGCAAGATCGTAACGTACATATGTACATCGGGTGACGTTAAAGAGCGCTATTAATCGATCGATCGATCGGACCTTACGTGCGTTTCTTATAAACACAGATTTGCTTCGATTGATCTTTCTTTGAAGCGTCGACGATAAAGTTGCACCAGTCCGATCGATCTTTTCGTTCTCTCGCCTTCCCAGTTTATTTATTATTATTATAATTATTTAATATAAATATTTAATATTACTAATATTAATAATTAATATTATTATTAACGATTCTCGTATTCCGTGCGCTAACTTATCATCGCCATTGTCGTTGTCGTTGCTCCTTACAAATAAACAAGAAAACGAATAATTCGACGATCGTCTTCCTTCGTCTTCCGTATCAACCTTATTTCTCATTCTCGTCGGGTTACCGTCCGTCCCGACGCATTGAACGTAAGTTAAATTTGCTTTTCAAGCGTAAATATCGCCGTGCGACATCCGATTCTGCGCTGAAACGGGGGAAAGAAAAGGTAAAATAAGCCGGTGCATTCGAATTTTAGGGCACCGTGAATAATCACCGTAAAGCTTGCGAGCTTCGACGTCGTACGACGTCTTTAAAAGAAGGAAAAAGGAAAAAAAAAAGAATAAATAAATAAAAGAAGGACATGGAGCGCTAATGGGGCAACGTTATCTCGTCGCGCATCAGAAACGGCGCGGCGATCGACGAAGAGGCTCGGGTTCGCGAAAGAACATAACGAGGGAACGGAAAAATTATAAAAACGATTCACGATACGGACACAGTTACGTGAGATACGCGTTTTCTCCTCGCGCGTACGCGCCTACGTTCGTTCGTGTCGAATCTGTACGCGGAATTATTTCCCATTGGTTTTGCATGGTTTCCCTAAGTTTTTCTTACCGATAAGAGCGATAAGGCGCATGGCGAGACGAGCATAGAGAATATCTCCATTTAAATTCCGTATTCGAGGAAACGTACGCGTACGAGAGCGAAGAAACGAAGTAAATAAAGGGCGAAATAATTGCAAGGAACGAACGAATGGTCGATGTTTACGCTCGTCGTTATTTCGACGTTTCTCGACACGTTCGTTTATCGGTGCAACGAACAAACACGTACGCACGGTCAAATCGCTCTACGATACGTACGTACGTACGTACGTGTCGTCTCTACGCAAGCAAACATACGTAAGTAAATGCGTGCGTACACCGTGCGGTGAGGGGCACTCGGTATCGTTGCTCCGCCTCTGGGTGCAGCCCGAGAACTGACCCTGACTCGTATGCGCTTTGTGGATCTTTAGCGTGTAAGGTATCCCTCTTTTGGAGTATAGTCACGCAGTCTCGCGCAACAGCGAGTCCAAGAGAATACACAGGGAACAGGACGATCGTCGTGACAAAGGATGTGGGGGATCGGTGGTAATTCTGTCGTGATCCTTCGACGTTTCTTTTTCTTCTTCTTCTTCTCATCCTTTTTTCTCTTTTTTTCTCTCGATTTCTCTCTCTCTCAATATATATACACATATATATACAGAGCGGGCCAAATTGGGCCGATTGTTTTTAATAATCTATAACCTCGATGGGATTTATTTTTAATTATTTAAAATGGCTACACATCCGGTTCAAGAGCGAGTTAAAGTTTCGTGTTCGGGACCATTGTTACAATCGGTCAGCCCAAGTTGGCCCACCCTGTATATTATTATAGTATCGATAGTACGATACTGCATTATATATACGATACATACATTAGGCTGGGGAAAAAGTATTACACGTTTTTACGCACGGATGATTTTGGGGCGCGTATCTCTGGATATATCCGTCGCATTGTGTCGTACTAAGAGTCATTCGAAGACGAGAGAAACGTCGTGTGAAATTTTCTGCTAAAACGCGCGATACTTTTTCCCCAGCCTAATATATTCACCGCACGAATACGCGAGATCACGAGCATTACGTAAAAAGTCGTACTTATTCTTTTACCCGGCCGTATTTATCCGTGACGTAGATTATCGCGCGATTAGATACGATATTAGCTCGAGACGTGGATGCTAGCTCGAGACACGACGATGGAACCCGAAGCCGGTGTTAAAGGCGAACCAACGTTGGACGGTAATACGGCAAAGGCTCGTCCATGTTGTCCAATTATTCCTCGATATCGAATTATAGTTTATCGATTCCTTTCCATCTTTCAAACGTATCGTCGGATCGTCAATAGCGCCGATATTGGCACGATGATGCCACCGCACGGGTGGCGATCTTCTCTCGCATCTTGGCAATTCTTGCATCGATATCGAACGGTGGTTCGATCGTAAGTAAGATCGCAGTAACTTTATATCTGAAACATTGAAAAATGTCGGTAAATATAAAACACGAAACGTGATCTTTTCAAATCCGATATCCCATACCTACGCTTTATATAATAACCTGGAACCTACTAACCGTGTTATTCGAAGGATCACCTGTTCTCCTTTGTGGTCTTTGTGTTCTTTTGTAGTTGGCTCTCTCTCTTTCTCTCTTTCTCTTTTTCTCTCCCCCTCTGTTCGACGTTTCCTCGCGCCTCAAAACGTTTCTAAGGCTCGCTTTGCGCGAAGGGTTTTCAGGGGTCTCCGTCGTTTTCATACGAATGTCTTCATTTCAAGGATGTCTCTCCTTGGATTCGATTTTTAAGCGGCCTTTTCCCTCGGATACTTTCGTGCTCCTGAAAAAATTAGGTCTCCCAACGGAACATCTTGACGTATGTCCTTGGTCGTATACATCGTCGGAAGTTTCCGTTTCCTCTGTTCCTCCTCGTTCGACGGAAAGATGGACGTCGGCACCGAGCGCAGGTTTCTCCTTCGGAATCACCGCGGTTGACCGAGAAATGCCCTCGAATTGATTCGACGAATAATTAGAAGAACGTAGGAGAACTACGAGGGGCGTAGTAAAGACGTGACAAGGGGACGTCACCCTTACTTTTTTGTCGCACCCTAAACCACGTATACGCGAGACTGTCGTGCCATGTCCGATGCTCTTTCCGTTTTCCCGTGAATTATGACGAAAGGAACGCGGGCGTACAGCTCCAACGTTTTATTTCTTCCATGGAGTCGCACGCCTAATATTTGGGTCGATAGACGCGGTGTAATTCAACGATGCCAACGATGGAACTTTCCAACTCCAATAAGCCTTACCTAACGATTGAAATCGGTAGAGCTAAACTCTTCGCGATAAATCGAAAACTGTACATGTGTACAAAGAAGCTACGAAGTGTCTTCGCTATAGACGAAACATTTTGCGTTGTGTCTCTCTTATAATTTTCAAGAATCGCTTCGATAGAATTACAGAGGATATTTTCATATTTATAAGAAGCCGATCCAAGAGATGATCGAACGATCGAGCTGCCAGAGTGCAACCTTTCTTCACGATGAAATGTAAATATGAAATTCGGTTAAAAAGGAAGAAGAAAGAACGTAAAAGTTGTTAATAATATTCGAATAAAGAAGAAACATCGTTCTTTTTTGAGGTCGAGAGTCGCGTCAAGCTGATGGGCGATACGTGGCGTAATCTCAAGAGCTACAGAGCTACGCAGAGCGACATGCGTCGTGTCTCTCTTACAACTATCAAGAATCACTCTAATAGAATCGATTAAATAATAAAAGATATTCTCGTATTTATAAAATATTCTCACATTTGTAAAAAGTCGATCCAAGAGATGATCGAACGATCGAGCTACCAGAGTGCAATCTTTCTTCACGATGAAATGCAAATATGAAATTCGATTAGAAAGGAAGAAGAGAAGAACCGCAACGAAGAAAGAACGTAAAAGTTGTTAATAATGTTCGAATAAAGAAGAAACATCGTTCTTTTTTGGGGTCGAGCGTCGCGTCAAGCTGATGGGCGATACGTGGTGTAATCTCAGGAGCTGCTACGCGTTCGTTAACGAGCCGAAGGCGCAGGTCCGAACATGTTTGACGGTCTCTTCGTGTCATAGCACAACGACAACGAAAACGACCGCGAGGACGAGGGACGACGAGGGACGACGAGGATGCCAGAAGGGAGAGAAACACAGTATATATCGGATGGATCGTAAGGCACAAGCACGGCTGGAGGATGGAGGAGGGTCCAGCGCGCTGCTCGGTAGCAGGGGCAGGGGTAGAGGCAGAGACAGAGGCAAAGAAAGAGCCCTAGAGGCACATTTGGCAGGGTCGTGTATATGGTTACCGATGGATATTCAACTCTCTCTTGCTCTCTCTCTCTCTCAAGTTCTCGAGCAGTCCTTCCAGCTTGAAAGGTCTAGGAAGTCTTGAAAAGCGTAGAAATTTGACAAAATCTCCAAAACTCTAAAAGCGCTTAACCGATAACTTGTCCGTGCCTAAGCCTACCAAACTTTCCTTTCTCGCCTCTTCTTATCTTCTTCTTTTACGCGGACCCATAATTCACTCCACGATTTTCTTAGCGTTAATCTTTGAGCATTCGTTCGAAATCGATGTCGATAAGATAGAGAAGGGACAGAAGAAAGGAAAATCGGAAACATCCGTAAAGACCGAATCAATTGTCGTGTTTCTAACGAACATCTTGAAAATGTTCTACCGTACTTCCAGAATGATTCGAAGCGATCCTACGAGCCTACGAGAGGCTTGCTCGAACGTACGTGAGCCCTCGACGATGGTTTGGTAGCTTCGTTAGTGTTGGTGCGTGGTAATAGCGCTACGGTAGGTGGTGGTGGTGGTTCGGCGATTAAGCCGAAAGGGAAGGGGTTCCGCTGGGGGGGGTCGAGGGGGGGACGGGAACACGTGCAGGCGCGCGCATACATGTGCGTACGGAGCGTAGGGACGATGCGCTCGATAGGAACGTCGAGCGACGTGTGAGTGTGCGCTCCTATGTGGGTGCGATCATCCGAGGCTTTGTCTGCTGGTGTGCGCTAGGCAGTAGGGGACAACGGTACAAAGGAAAAGGTAAGAGTGAGTCACGAACGAGGCGAGAAGGAAAGGAGAAAAGACGATACGTGCATGGATTTATGCACACACAGAGAACAAAGAGGAGGAAGGAGAAGAAGAAGAAGAAGAAGAAGAAGAAGGAGAGAGACGGAGAGATGGGTAAAAGGAGAGAAGGAGACGTACGGGCGCGTATGCGAGGCCACGTGCGAACGCGACGCGCACGCACACGTACTCGCGGTGTTACGCACACACCCTAACGAAGAGAAGGAAAGGCAGGACCGGTTTCCAGCTCGAATTTACACTGTCGCTCGCTGATAGAACTTGCACTTCTTTCCATACGATTTCTTCCTATCGCTTGTTATTTAACGACGAATTAAATTACGAAGGTCCACCGTGCGCGACATCGTCCTTCCACGTCCGATACTTCGATTATTTCGATTCCAAAGCACCGTACGGTTATCGATATTACGTCGATTCGTTCGAGTGTTGCGATCGAAGCGATGCCCAGAGAATAAGGGTATCCGTGTATTCGCGTATATACGCACGCGTATATATTCGTACGTGATCGCCTAAGGTTCTCCGGCCATCGTTAAAGCGAACGACATTTTTTTTTTTCTTTTTTTCACTAAAATATAATAAAATATACGAAGGGCAATCCGATAATATAATTAATGAAATTTTCATCGTTTTCGAGGACGTCCAGTACGAGTGAGAGCCTCGAAAGAAATTTGTTGTTTCGAGGAAGCTTTGTACTTGCGCGTCTTGTCCGTATCGTACGTGATACGACCTAGAAAATTAATTCTATTTGATTTCGTAGCAGCGGGATGCGTGTCCATCGTGTTCGAGCTATTTTAGCCTAGTATCCGAAGCGGTATCTCTGCGGTGTTCGACGTGTACGAAATAAATCCTTCGTGTCGTTCCATCGAGCTTGGCTTTACCTAGTTCCTTTTTCATACGAATATTCGTTTCGGTAACGACGATAAATTCTCTCGATTTTACTCGACGTCGGCAAGAGAAAGAAATCATTTCGTATCTCGCGTGCGACAAAACGATCGAGCGTGCTTAGCGATGAGACGCTACGTGTGTAAACAACAGCTAAAGTTCTCTAGCAAAGAGAAGAGAAAGACGAGCCGCGATAGGGACGATCGTAAGTTAGGATAACGATCAACAAATGTGGCAATTGTTGTCGCTGCACGGAGCACGAAGGAGACACCGAACCTCCCTCTTTCTCTAATAAATAAGATAATGAGCGTGTAAGATAATCGCTGTCGTGTGGTGAGCACGATAATAGCGCTGCTCCGTTCTCCGTTCGCTCGTAATGTAAAGTTCTATGTCACAGCAATTCGCTCGAGTTTTATTGCGATCGCGCGGGTCTCGTGCTTCGTTCCGACACAATGATATCTCTATGATTTTTTTCCAAGCGTTTACATGAAAGTTCGCGACACTTGGGCTTCGTTTTATAAACATCGCGATATCGTGCTTAAAATGATCGATGGCAACTTGACTTCCCTATCGAAATAACGAGTGCGATAAAATCCGTCACTGAAAATAAAACTCCTATAATCTCACCTTCTTTTTTTTCGCTCTTTTACGTGCAACGAGTTTCGAATAAACGCCAATTCGATCGAATTTTCGTGCGATTTTCTGCGATTCGAAGACTCCATGACATCTCTATGATTTTTCCAAGGCGTTTACATGAAAGTTCGCGACGCTTCGTTTTTTTCTCCTGTTTTCTAAGCGAAGTAAATCTTCTTCTTTATTTAATATTTACAGATAACATATCGTGCGACTTTAAGTACTGTAAAGTAACGTTAGAAATTAATTTTAAATATTTTTTACGAATTAACTATTCTTTCACGAAGCAGTCGTTTTGACTTCTCTTAGGCGATATCGGTATATACTAAATCTCGGGCAATCTAGTGTTAAAATGATCGATGGGAACTTGAATTTTCTATGGAAATCCGTCACTGAAAATAAAACTAATACAATCTCACCTTTTTCTCTTCGCTCTTTTACGTGCAACGAGTTTCGAATAAACACGAATTCGATCGATTTTCGTGCGACCTTCTCCGACTCGAATCGACGACATTTTTTCTCGTAAGTACCGTTAAATGCAGATCGTTCGACGGGGTTCGATCGAATTGGTCACGAGTGACGTTGTTTCCTAGAGAGAACAAAGAAAGAAAAAAGAATAGGAAACGTCAGAGAACATCTGCGGTAACGTAGGATCTCTACGTTACCGACATCACACGACGCATTCTAAACTGGTAGTAAGTTGCGCGAGCGTGTATGCGTAACGTATGTATTTGCATACATGCATACGTACAAGCAGCGTGTACTTAAATATCTTGTTATTATTTCTCTCTCGAGTGGAGGCTATTTATTCCTTTCCACGCGAAGATTACGTATCATTTTTTGATAAACGATACTTTATGAATGAATCACTTTATTAGAGAGCTTCGAATTGTGCTTATTATTCGAAGTCTTACTATTAAATAGATAGCGAACGTACGATAACGAAATACGCGAGGGAGATATCGAACTATCGATTTTTCTGCGTTGATTTGCAATTCGTCTCGACGACGTGGTGTACAAAAATGTTGATCGAATTAAACGAGGGAAATATATTCGCTTCATCGCTTTAACGATTTCATTGGATTTACTCTGCGGCAGCCGATCAAAAATTCGATCGAGTAACGTGTCGATTATCAAAGATCGTTCTTCTTATCTGGTATAGGATAACGATTATTTACATAAGTTATGAAAGTCAAAAAACATTTTAATACCACGAATATATTGGAATATCGGATTTTACGCCGATCGACGTCACGAAATGCTCGAACGAAAGAGAAATTCAAACGGCGCAGCTCCGTCAAGATTTTGCATAGATTTCTTCGCCATAGACTAACGGAAACGGAGTACGACAAACCGACGCCTCGCTTTTTATTTGTCCATCGATAGACGTTTTCATTGGCACGATGGAATCATCGTAACGAGAACGCAAAAATTAACGTCGATTTTAATAGAAAATTTTTAGATACTCGCAACTGGAAAAAAGCACGCGTTAACTCGTAGCAAATAATCGTATATCGCACGAGACGAGACTTTTTCCTTTTTAAGACGAATATTTACTCCAGATCTTCTCAACGAATGGATATAATCGTTGTTTGGTTGCGTAGTGGTTTAATGTAATTTCAAAAACTAGAAATTAAAAATAATATCGATATCGATCGCTCGCTTTAAAATAACGATGGATATTGCTTTCCGATAGAATAAATACCGGTGACAATTGGAAAAAGCAAGCGTTGACTCGTAACAAATAATCGTACGCCGCACGAGACGAGACTTTTTCCCTCTTAAAGACGAATCTTTACTCCTGGTATAATCGATTCCAACGAATCGATACAATCGCTGTTTGGTACTCGACGTACGTAGTAATCTGCTATGCACGTACGTAGTGGTTCGGTGTAATTTTAAAAATTGAAATTAAAAATAATATCGATATCGATCGTTCGCTTTAAAATAAGGATGGATATTGCTTTCCGATAGAGCGAATATCAGTGATTTTGCTAATTCGATGCTGCTCCTCTTGCGACTGATGCGTAAAGGAAATAATCCGGTGTCTGACTGTGGATAACCGTTATCAATGTTCGGTCATGCCACTTTGGTGAAAATTATCGTAACGAGTGGTCTTGCCTCTGGAAGCTGCGAGACTGCGTAGAGTTAAAATGGGCCTCTTGACGGATCCCAGAGCTGGAACCGGAAAAGTAACGAAACTCGTCTTACAATGGGAGAAACTACTCTGTTTTGTCCTATACGTTGGAGGATGCTTATGGATAATGCTTTTGGCATTACCGTTATTCAATGACAGTAAAGCTTTAACATCGTTAACTTTTATCGTTTCCTTAGGCAAATGGAACTTATGAAAACGTTTATGGGAACCTAACCTTTTTATTTCAGGCACATATTTCTCTGAGAATGCCCTCCTACCCGGCCTGGTTACGAAGGAAAGTAACTTGGACCAAATGTCCAAGCAGTTTTATTACGAATTGTACAGCGAAATGAAAAGATATCCGGATAACATGCCCTACGGTTGGCTGGTAGCGAAGCTCAATCAAATCCATCTCGACGTCTACGAGCACAATTTCACTTTGAAATATGCGTTTCGTAATCAAAAGGTAAATGGTACGTTTTGCCGTAAAATCTAGAACGAAGGAACGAAGGCACGCAGCGATAATCGACGTAAGCGATGTTAGTTCACAGGGCAGAACGTTTACGGTATCGTCAAAGCACCCAAAGCAGCTAGCACGGAAGCTATCGTAGTCAGCGTGCCTTTCCGACCGCTCAACAGCATGTACCAAAGTACCGCGCCGTCGATCGCGTTGTTGCTGGCGTTCGCCAAGTTTTGTAGAAGTACGTATCTTCTACTCCTCGTAGTAGCATCGAGGTGACGCTTTTATAGTATTTCATGATATCTATTTCGTCTCTTTAGAACAGAGATACTGGGCCAAAGACATTATTTTTCTAATAACCGAGCACGAACAATTAGGAATGCAAGCGTGGTTGGACGCTTACCACGGCGTTAACAGCGGAGAGAAGGACGTACTAATGGCAGGAGATTTATCCGGTCGTGCCGGATCTATCCAAGCCGCCGTTAACTTAGAATTACACGCGATGAAACTTTCGTCCATCGACGTTAAGGTAAGCGCTTCAAAAATACGTCGCACGCTCGACGTAATTTCACGACGCCTTGCTTGTTAAGGTCGAAGGATTGAACGGTCAACTGCCTAATCTGGATCTCTTTAATCTCGCGCAAAATATGATCGCCAAAGAAGGAATTCAGCATTCGTTTCAACGAAGGTTCGATATCAATACCAAAAATTTAATGAGAAAATGGTGGTATCATTTCAATACTATGTCGAGAATGATCGCTACTCAAGCGACTGGTATACCAACTGGGAATCATGGATTGTTTCACAGGTACGGTCGATAACTTTATCGTGAATTTCGCTCGTTGGAAAAATCATCGTAGAAACGCGTGAAATTTTCTGTTCTAGGTTCGGTATTCAGGCTATCACGTTGGAAGGAATGGAGGATTCCGGTGGAGGTTCCAATGTGAATTATTATCAAGTGGGACGTATAGTGGAAAGTATAGTACGTTCGTTAAACAATTTATTGGAGCGTTTTCATCAGTCGTATTTCTTCTACCTTCTGCCTTCGACGGACAGATATATTTCCATCGGTAAACTGAAAAGATACAGATCTTTCGTTCTAAAACTGAACCAATGACTTTCACTTGTAGCAATAATCACATAAACGATTATAGGTTTATACATGCGACCGCTAATGTTGATTATTGCTAGCTTATTTATTAAAGCGTTCGCTATGTGGCAAAAACTACAAACACCGAACGTTCAGAACGACGTTAAAAAGAATGTGGAAATACAGCGAGTCGAGGTTTGTTTTATTCTAACGAATTATTAATTAATGCACGATTAATATATTATTAATGTATTACAATATGCACGCATTTATTGAACACCTAATTATTTGTGCGTATTACGAATAGAAATATTTAAATTTCGACGTATCTTTCAGGTGAAAGACTTCGATTTTAGTACTATTACTTCCAAGATATTGTGGACACATACATTCGGTGCATTGTTAATATCGTCGCCTAAAGTGTTTACATTAATTGGTTCTCGTTTGTCGAATTTACCCACGGAAGACTCGATATACTTTGGTTTGGCGGCTGTTTCGATTCTGACGTTACTGTGGCCTTTTTGTTGGAGAAGGTCAGATCGGGGAAGGCATCGTGCATTAACTTTTTAATATATTTCGCGTATTGGTATCTACATAATTTAATATATTTTTTAGATCTGTAAAGTATGAAAATTTAATGTTGATTTACGTCATTGCATTGGTGGAGCTGGCTGCCACGTTAATGTGTTTGGCGATGTATAATTTTTCACTTTCATTTTTGATAGCTGTGGTTTATACGCCGGTTCTATTGCTTATAACGCCAAGAGAAATACCAGTGCCTAGGTAAATTGCATTATACATTAAATCGTATAAATTGAAAGGAACGAATTTATTTCGAATTTAGTAACGATGAAACGCGATCGTTCTGCTACACGTATTTTAACGATACGTTAAAATTAGAAATTAAATGATTTCTTTCGCTTTAATTTATTCGATTCATTGTTCCAGATATTTGTATTTGGACTGATTAAACGAGATAACTTTTTTGTCCTTAGATTGCAAATTGTTCTTCGTACGATGTGCGTTCTACTTCATCCTTTTGTAATATTATCTGTTATTATAATGGGATTTACGTATTCAAATTTTTCGGAGGAATCTGTATTATCGTTGATTGCCAGAGGGCATCGTGCTACTAAGTATGCATTTATTTTAAGTATCATAGATTCTATAGTTTATGGAAATTGGTTTTATAACGTGTCCGTCGCAATAATGCTTCCAATTTGGTTGCTATTCTGGAATATTACGTGTTCTAAAGCAAAACTTGTAATTTGAGATATAAATAAATTGTATGCGAAATTATACATTAAATTTGTGATAATATTATCGAGAATGCAATAAATCTTTGTCGTATAGATTTTCTATAACAAAGAATCTCTTCTACGTATGGTTACAATAATGAACTTA
>JAITYT010000998.1:916667-931160 GCA_025433975.1 Liostenogaster flavolineata | reverse complement strand
AAAAAAAAAACTCATCTAAACTTTATTAATTATCGTCAGTCGAAGAAGAAAAGCTCTCTTCGTTTCAAAATACAACAATTTCGTACATTTCATTATAATTTTGATGAAATATCGATTCATATTCTTATTAAGTTTGATTCGAATATAGAATATAAAAAAATTCTTTGCATTCGAAAAAGGTCTATCAGCTTCTCAGCCATTATAATAATAATTATTATTATTTGAACAATTAGCTCTGAATTTTTATCATGTTTTTCGACTTGTCTCTCGTCTGCTTTCCGATTCGCTGCCTCTAATAGACTAGTACGCGTAGCGACTATTTTTATATCGGTATAAAGAAGGTATTGATAATTCGAACAAACAAGCATTGCGACATACGATAAAGTACACTAAGACGTAACCTATGTATGCACTTTATATGATAAATTCACATACAGGGTGTCTATTTTTAGAGAGTGACGTTAAGAAAAAAATACGACGCTGTGACAAAAGTTGTTCGACGTGGTGAGAGAGATATTACGCGGTGTGAGCAAAGTTTTTAAATCGATACAGAGTGGGGGAAATGTCTAAGTCAATTCAATCTTTTTAAAGGAAAAATTACGCTCTTTCGTGCGTCACGCGACAGCATGTACGTTAAGAAGAGTTTAACGAATCGCAAACAACGTAATTTTCCTTCAAATAAGATCGTAAAGTTACAAATCGAATCGGTTTACCACACTTAGCATATGCGTTATTATAATGTATTATAATATGTTACAATTAATCTCATATTAGCGTATTCGTGCGACAAAATTGATTTTGAAATCTCTCTCACCGTAGCAGATAGAAGAAGCGCATTTACTTCGCACGATATCTCCTATAAGAAATAATTGTTGTTAAAACATTTTCTTTCTTGGTATCGCTTTCTCGAAAGATACCTCGGTGTTCTCGGATAAAACAGACACCTTGTACATTAGCACGTGTCATCTATATCTTAAAAAGGAAATTTTGCACATATGATGTATACATGTACATATACATACATACATCGTTCGTTCATATTCATGATAATAGATCATGCGACAAGTCGATCGTTGTATTACGTGCCGCTCTCCGATGAAATAACGAGAACAAGACTTTCGGTTAGGGAGAACGAAGGTGAAATGATAGAAGAAAATAAAGAAAGTACGAGTCGAAGAGGATCAGGTCGGTAACGTAGGACGAAGTTTTAGCAACGGGGCGTACATCGGCAATACCGAGCTAAGGTTTAGGCCGCGTCGATCATCACCGTCAGAAATTTCAAATATAAAAATAAATATCGAGAAAGATTACAATTAACTTGGTAAATTATATATTTAAATTATTAAACATTATATATATATAAATATATTTATTATAATATATAATTAAAGAGCTCTTATTAAAATTTGATATCGATGCTGCGCTAGGTCGTGTCGACCGTCATCGTCGGCAACTTCAAATATAAAAATAAATATCGAAAAAAAGTTACAAATCGAGTTACCTGTTGGATCGCGTACGGCTGGTAGAGTCACTTATTTTTTCACGAGCAAGGTTCTTATTAGCATTTGATATCGATGCTGCGCTAACTAAACGCTGTAAATGTACAGAGAGAGAGAGAGATTATTTATAAGTTGGCTTATTCTTAGTAAATCACGAATATCGAACCAATATTATTAATACACGAGTGGGAAGAGTCGTTGCGTCTACGAGCCTATTTGCGTCAAACGAGATTCGATATAGTTCGGTTCGTAGACGCAATCGTTGATTAAAATAATGTCTCGTCGGATTTGCGTTTATTTGAATATTGATTGCGCGCAAAATGTATATAGAATCAACGGGTTACCGTATACGATATAAAGGAAAGTAAAAACATACTCGACGTCAAGCGACACGATGATGAAATCTTTCGCGAATGTTTTGCTCCGAGACTCTACGAATATACATATGTACGTATTACATAAGGAACGATAACGTAGATTAAATTTAACGTACGACCTAGGGACGATGACGTCTAAGTAAAAATAATCGGAATAATGGAACTTCTCTCGACTTCTGTACAAGAGGGAGAAGCAAGAAAGCGAACGTTTAATAAAGAATTCTCGAATAAATGGAATTCGCCTAACGCGCTACGCATAAAAAGGATCACGCGATTTCGTTAACTTCTTACACGCGCGTGACTCAATTGCAAAATCGAAAAAAAGCAACTCCGCGCGACAGATTTCCTAGAAAATCCAAAATTCTTGAAGCGCACGATCGCCATATATTTTCAAGTCGCGAAAGAAAATCATCGAACGTCGTCAAACTGAAAAAAAGGATTCTTAAAAAGTCGGACGATACGGCTACTGTACAAAAACGATCGAATCGTAAAGAAAAAAAAAGGAACAAACGAGAAAAATATCTGACAGCGAGAAACGACGAGGCACGATTTGGGGAGCTCGTCGAACGCAAGAGGACTGCGCGTACGTGCGCACGGTAGCGTAAGTGTCCGTTGGGATGCCTAGGTGGGCGACTTTCGAACAAAACGTCGCGATGATAATTATTAAAAGATTTCCAATAGCGCAAAGAAAGTGGTGGAAACGCGCGTAAGGGATCGTAACGCTCGCATCGGCTATTTGTTCTATTTTCGCGGCGATGCACGGTGCGAAGGTAGTCTGAAAAACGGGTTTGTAGAAGGTACCGTAGTATACCTGCATCCCTGCTTGGGTCTCCCATTAAGAGATTACATTATGAGTTCACTTTGTACAGTTCTGCAGTCAGTCTGCAGCATAGTTCCCCTCTATTCGTCCCCTACGCCACGCGTATGCACACACAGGCGCGCGCGACAAGCGCGCGTGTACGCACGCACGTCACGCAACACTCGCGCGCCTACGCTCGCTCGACACGTTCAACGAGCGCGCGCACGTGTAGTACGTAAACGTATTCATATACACGATTGAACGCATACCACGCAAGATGGAAGCTAACAGCATGAACGCATATATATACTTTCCATTCCTCGTCTCTCGGTCGGCCTACTCCGGCTATGCAACCCTCCACATTGTATCACAGATAGGAGGGTCTCTTCAACAGGATAAATATGTTTTTATTCAAAAAACGCACGTGCGCTCTTACCGACACGTACGCCTTCGTATATACGTGCCGCGTGTACGTGCACCTACTTCCCTCTCTCTCTCTCTCTCTCTATCTGTCTCTATCTCTCTCGCTCTTTCTCTTTCTCTTTCTGTGCCCCTGCACACGCGGTCATTATATGATTACATCCTGTAACGGCTCTGTAGCAACTCCATTACGTGATGAGATGCTCCTCAAAATTGTATCCAAGACGTTATTCGAGCGCTGTCCAGGCTATTGTCGCCGGTAGAAAATGTCGCCGCTTCCCCCCTAGCTCCCCTCTGCTTTTTTAAAAGCGATAAGGAACGTCACCCGTCGATCTACGTCGTCGTCGACATCGTCGTTCCTCCGATCGAGACTCCCCGCGCCGGTTTTTCGCTTCTTGGCGATTTAATGGCCGCTCGCGCGACACGCGTTCGTTAAATTCATTGTATTACATGTTTCGTTATTATCTTGTTATTGTTCTTTTTTTTTGCTTTACGTGCGTGTTCGCGCATGTCGAATTGTTTCGTGAATTTGCGTAAAGTTTTTTTTTAAATTAATTCCTCAAAAATTTTGACCGCGTGAATGCGAGACTATCAAAGTGTCGATAGGCGGATCGCGATCTTCGATATTTTTCTTTAAACTCGACGTTAAATATTTGCAGTTTGCCACGCGTGCGGAGAGTTTGCTCGTTTTATCGAGCTCGTGGATATTCCTGAAAAAGAAAGAAGAAGAAACGGACGAATCGAGTCAAATAATCGAGCCGTGATTAAGCTGTAATAAAAATGATCACTCACGGCAACGTTTGTACGTGGAACGATGGTATCGAGGCATTCGACTACGCGTACATATGTATTTAAACGCATAGAGTACGTCTTGCACGTTATTGTCTACTAACTTTTCATTTGGTCGCTTTACTCGGATCGCATAGTCCACGTTTCCTCTTGTTTCCCTTCCTGGGACATTCCGAAGTAGCTTCTTATCAATAGCGCGGAAACGTATGGATTTTCTGTCGCATTTGTTTCTCCATACGTATTTTCTCTCTCGCCCCAGCCCCTTTCCTAATCGATAATCGTTCGCGCTATTTGTTTCTCTTTCTCTAACTTTCTGCCTTCTTTCTTCTCGTCTTCTTCTTCTTCTTCTTCTTGTTTTCCATTTCCTCGAAAACGATTCTTTTCCATTAGGTTTTATTTTATTCGCTTTCGTTACGCGTGTTCGCCCGCGCTTGATTTTTTTTTTACGAATCTATACGCTTTTATCTGCCTTTTGCCTCGCAAAACAAGGACACGAGATAATCCAAGTTAAGTTCGGCTTAAGCTATAGTTTAGATAATGCAAGTTGGTTCGAGCGAGACGACGGTTAAGAATCGAATAAACGAAAATCACGCGCACATCGACATATTTCTCGTCGAATATGGAATGCAAGAAACGCGCGATAAAAAGGCGATAATTCCGTGATTACGGAGATACGCCGTATAAAGTTAAATCTATCGACATACATCCGTGTACATCGATCCGTCTCTCGCTGCTAATTGGACTCCATTCTCGATGCACCTTTTCGATGTGTTCTTCGCGCTCTAATATCAGGGATCGTCGGGGATCTGGAAAAAAAAGGAAAACTCTGAGTCGAATCGCAACAACGGCACGTTGTCGCTCCAGAAACGTACGCGAGTTAGCCTGACGTAGAGCACGATTTAATCGAGCGAACCGGATTAACTTTTGCTTCTCGGAAATTAATTCGTTCCAGTCGTTCATCCAGTCGTATCCAACCGTTGGTACAGCGCCTACCAAATAACTAGCCAGCCAGCCAGTCAGCTAGCCAGTCAGTCAGTCAGTCAGTCAGTCAGTCAGTCTGTCTGTCAGATAGTCAGTCAGTCAGTCAGACAGTCAGACAGTCAGTCAGTCAGCCAGCCAGTCAGCAGCCAACCAACCAGCCGACCTACCTATTTACAAGCCTATTATCCACTTGGCGTATTTGCAGCAAGATGTTATATGACGGTCGCGCGTAATACGCGCCGTTCGTGAATTTAACGAGGAATTGCGGCCCTGAGAGTTCGCCTCTACTATACTCATACCCCATCGCTGCGGAAGGGTGGTTTTAATTACCCCTTCCATCCGTTGGAAAACCAACCCCGTTAGTGGATTCATTTAGTCACATTACCGGCTTCGTTCTCCTCTTCCTCCTCTTCCTCCTGCTTCTCCTCCTCCTCCTCCTCCACCCTTTTACCTCTACCGTCACCACGTCCCTCTCCACCAAATCTTCCTCTTCGCTCTCTGCCGTCCTCCAACTCCGGCTCCTCCTGCTCCTCCTTCTCTTCTAACCCTGCCTCCTCTACCTCCACCGCATCCTCCTCTAGCTCGCCCTCATCCTACGACCACCCACCACCAGTCAGTCATCCCTCTGTACAAAGTACACGTTACTTCACATTCGCCTTTCTCTACCGTTTTCTACCTCTTTCCTACCTCCGCTCGCATCCTCTCCACCTTGCAGTTTTATCTCTTTTTAGATGTATGCTTCTCTCTCTCTCTCTCTCTCACTCGCTGTATCCTTAATGTAGTTTCTATGCGTCTAACTAAACTGCATACACGTACACGCGCGCGCGAGAGTCGTACGTACGTGTTTATTATTATGCACACGAGCGTGCGTCAGCCCTCGAAAATTAGCTGTGTGTCGTACGTGTGCGTATCAAAGAAAGAGGCATTATCTCGTCGCCGTCGTCGTCGTCGTGTCGTCGCGTAGTCATCGATAATTTTAAAATGCGGCGAAACCTCGCAGTTACTCGATACGATATCGAAATCGTTAGAGACGAAGAATATTTTTATTCGATTTACAGCTACGCGATTGCTGTAATTTTCGAGTTAACCCGAACGAAATTTTCTTCTTCTCCTTCTACTTCCTTTTTTCTTCTTCCTCTTTCTCGATCGTACTGTTAGACCTGAAACAGATATCGTGCGTTTTATTATTGTTAACACGATGAACGATGGGAATTTCATTGATTCTCGATAAGCTTCGCATACGACCAATTATCTTCATGTTTTCGATTTTTACGATTTAACCTCCGGCTCGAGCATTCCACAGATTTCCGTGTTTCCGGTATTCTCGAATTTCCTTTCAAACGAAGAGCAGTCGACGCGAATGATCTATCAAAATCGTTAGAGACGAAGAATATTTTTATTCGATTTACAGCTACGCGATTAACTGTTAGAATCAATACGATCGAAATTTTCTTTTTCCTCTTTCTCGATCGTACAGTCGGACCTGAAACATACGAAGAGCAATTGTCTCGAATAACTTATTGAAATTGTTAAAGATGAAAGCATATTTTTACTCGAATTATAGTTAAGCGATTATTACAACTGTTCGAATTAATACGAACGAAATTTTCTTCTTCTCCTTCTACTTCCTTTTTTCTTCTTTCTTTTCCTCGATCGTGCAGTCGGACCTGAAACATACGACGAGCAATTGTCTCGAATAACTTATTGAAATTGTTAGAGATGAAAGCATATTTCTACTCGAATTATAGTTACGCGATTATTAATAACTGTTCGAATTAATACGAACGAAATATTCTTCTTCTCTTTCTAATCCCTTTTCCTCTTCCTCTTTCTCGATCGTATTGTTTTAACTTTACATTATTGTAAATTATATGTATTAACAATAATTGTTTATTATTGTTAACGGGACGAACGGAATATTTTATTATTGTTATCGAAATCTCATTGATTCTCGATAAGCTTCTCGCATTCGATCAAGTATCCTCTTGTTTTCGACTTTTACAATTTAACCTCTATCTCGCGAACATTCCATAGATGTCCGTGTTCCCGCGTTTTTCGAATTTTCTTTCAAACGAGGAGCAGTCGTTCTCCTACGATCTTTAACGATCGCGTCGATAATTTTCTGGGCCAATCACTGCGAAGGAAATAAAATTACATCGAAGCACATCCAATGTTGTACGATACGCCATTGAATATGACTTGAATATTTTGCAAAAAATTAACGTAATTCACGTTCGCGCGATATTTAATTCGAAACGAAACTTTTCAAAGTCGTTCGAGCGCGTTTGGTTCGTATAAATTTATCGAGTAAATTTTTACCGTAGACTTGGACGTAACGTACGTATGAGGGAAAGCTTGCCAAATGCATGGAACACCTATTTTCGTAAGTATAATGCGTATCACGTGCAGCGAAACGGAAAGGAAGATAAGAATTTCGACGTCAACGTTATCGTCACCGTAATGCGCACGAGTGCCTTCGTATTGCGCGCCCGTGTGCGCCTGTACCTGGACTTTGCGATTTATAACGCGCTGCGAACAAACATCGTTGTTAAAAATTCAAAAAAAAATTTTTTTTCTCCATGGTATCGTCGATGCGCATCGTTACCGACTGCGTTTGCCACTACTTTCGGATCGTAACACCAAGCGTCGCATCTATCAGCATTTAATCCTTTCGATGTAATTTACAGGTGATCGCGCAATCTAATTACTAATCTTCCTTCGCAAAGAGATTGTTAAAATGGTGGATTCGCGAGGAAGAATTTTATACCTCCGATAGAACCAATAACGAAAACTACCGAGACGTTTCGATCAAAGAAAGGTAAACTTTGTTTATTGTTCTATATTTAACGAAGGAAGGAGTGTTATACGTATCGATCAGATCGGATTACATCGTTAGAAATTGTATCGTCGGTTGAGCAGCCATTTTTACTTTTTGATTTGATAACATGGATGATTATTTCGACGTAACGTTATTCGATGTTTTTAGGCATTGTTTCTAATCGAAACTGTAAATAATGGAAGATTTTACGCAAATTTGCCCGTAACCACGTAAGTAGTTCGAATGAATTTTCTTTTTGTTCGTTCGAATTATTTCGATTGGAATTAAAATGTCTCCGCAATCGAAGTTTTAATTCGATCAAAAATAATAGTAAATGGATCTAATCCGCAGGTGATCTCGAACGAGTGTAACTAGGGAGTCAAGAAGCGCGAGGATTCGAAATACGTCTCTCTGCGTGTTCGTAGAAAGATTAAAACGAAGAAAGACGGATGAAGAGGACGAAACTAAATTTCATACTGGTGGCGGTTATAAATAGTCTTTTTATCAGACGCTCTGACGTATCTTCATCGACGTCCTCGACGTCGTTCGAATCATGCAATTCCTAGATGATAACCGTTCGATAATTTTCAATTGTATCATTTACATCAGCCGCGCGCTGATAAAAAAACGCGAGCGTGCTCGCGAAGCCGTCGATTATCGTCGCGTCTAATTTTTGGACAATTCGCGAGAATTCACATTGCGTCGCCGCGCTGCTCTTCGAATACGGAAGGGGAAATAACGAGGTGGGGCTAGCAGGAGCGCTAGGGGGACGATAGGTAGGTGGCTGTGCGATGGATTGGGAGGGGCGAGGAGGTGGGCATTTATTAGTACACCCACACAAGGCAGCGTCGTGTACGAGAGCGCGTACGTGCCTCTATGTGTGCGTGGTATGTTCTTCTTCGTACACCTGACAAATACATACGCATTTATAAGCATGAAACTGGAGTGAGTGAATGTGAGTGAGAGTGAGAGAGTGAGAGAGAGAAAGGGAGAGAGACGGAGCGAAGAAAAGAGGGAGGATGAACGAAGAAGAGGGTAGAGAGAGTGTGAGAGAGAAAGAGAGAGAGAGCAGAGTCACATACAGCGGAGAAGAATCTGCTGTCTCTATGGTTCTCGGAGGGGTGGAACAACAGACTATATTATACAATACTATCTGCCGGTCCACAATCGCATACAGCTCTCAGTTCATTGTTTCCCAGTACCTACAGATGTGCGCCGCTTTCCATTGTCGGTCCGTAGGCGCATTGCCGACTGTAGGTGGAGACGCGGATGCCGCGAGTTTGGCGGGGGAGGGTATAGAAGTGCCTCCAAAAGGAACATATCAATTCTTTGTCGTATCAGCACTATCCGTCTCTTGCTACTGGCTAACGGGTGACAGTCGTAAAATTCTCTTCCGCTCGTACCCTATCTCGAGGATCTTCTAGCTGGCCTCTCTCTCTCTCTCTCTCTCTCTCTCTCTCTCTCTCTCTCTCACTCGCTCTCTCTTTGAGAGAGGCTGGACGGCTTACCCGGAACTCAACTTCTATGTTTACGATAATTGATTGACCCCTAGATGGACGATTCGCCTCTTTCGACGAGCTGGAAGCTGAAGGACGTGGAACTTTTTGACCTTTTTTATGTTATTTTCTCATATTTATCGAAAGTTTACTCCTCACACTTTTGTAGTATGGGATGCAACGGGAATATTTACTATCGTTTTCTGTTAAAATCTGTAAAATTAGTTCAAGCGATTCGGTTGTAATCAAAGAAGCGTACAGAAATAATTTTAATATTGGAAGTTTCGTCATTCTGTTCGATCGCGCAAGAGTTTAATTTCTATTTGTTTCATAGTGGAGGATATATCGAACAAATTTGGATCGAAACTCTCCTCGTAATATAGTTGATAACTTTTGAGTTTACGCAGATTCGATACGTCTACCTTTAACAGGCTTGTATTACTGAATTGAGTGATCGTCGAAATGTTGGCGACAACAAAGAGCGATCGTACACTTCGTTCGTAAGAAAATAGAATTAAAATATTATTTCGTTTCGTCAAAACTCTGTAATTAAAAAAAAATACGTGGTATCTGACAATTAACTAGAAGCTAAAATAATTTATCAGTATCGCATAAATCGTAGTAAAACATTTTTAGTCGGTTAGGTAAAGCAAGTATATGTTTTGCTCTCAATTTTCTTTTGCTGTGCTTTTCATATTAAGAATAACGCAAAGAAGAGAACGCATAAAAGCTCTGCAAAAGAACTCGCTTCTTTCTACCACATTACAACTGTTATCTCTTCGTCGACTGTTGCGAATAAGAGGACGTAAATATCGATCTGCTGCAATGAACGAAACCGTGTTACTTGCTAACTAAAAAATTGTATACCTTGTATAATAATTTTCTCAGAGATTAATTTTATTTTAGCCTGTCTGCGAGTGCTTGAATCATCACGTGACGCACGAAGATCCTGGATTTTTCATCGAGTAATTACGTTCTTCTCGACGTCCCTCTTCTTCGGGAAAAGGTAACGTTTGTTCGTGCAAATTTATTCCATCGAATAAATTTTTATCGCGAATCGATCGACTCGCGTATCTTGGCATCTAAATAACAATTATCGCATTAATGTTCTCTATTTAAATGCATAGATGGCGAGTACAACGATAACGCGCGAAAGAATCTATCAGGTAAAGAACCTAAGAATAATTTTAAGCGAAGGGTTCGCTTGCTTTTTTTTATAATCTTTAGGCGATCGAAGAAGGTGTGAGACGTATCACCCGGTACATGGGAGGAATGACTGAAGGAGACAATCACGCAATAAGAGGAAGGGGGTTGGTGGTTGGTTTAATGCCAATGGGTGGTTGGACGGGGTGGTTGGTTAGGGTAGACTGGAGTAGGTATTCCGTTTGTTCAATATAGCTACTCACTTGTATCGTCATGACTCTGTGATGTGAACGCAGCCTCAGGGTTATTATATACGTACACGTAGATACAAATATGCCCACATATGTCCAAATTATGATTTCCCGTCATTCTGTCTCCTGGTAGGTTTCGTTATCTCTTAGTACTGTTCATTTCGGTATTCTAGAATTGTCCATTCTAAAATCTTTTCCTGCCGTTAGACAGAAAAAAGGAAGTACGCGTACGACACATACGTTCCTACAGAGGTGTACTATTTAATACAATGGAGAATGACGCGAATATCCGACGACGTGAATTCATCGAACAAAGACTATGGTTGCGGTAAGAAAAGTTAGTCGATCTCTTTCTTTTGCAGTATCTAGACATTTCGCCGCCTTTTGTATCTCATATCAATTGCAATTACGAGAACTACGAAGATCAAAATAATTAGGTCAACTCGATGGTTAGTCATCAACGTGGTAAAGTTAATAATCGTTTTACCATTTAGATTAATATTTCATGTCGTATCAAATTAACGAAATTATTTCGAGATTTATCGTTTTAAGATTTAGTTCATCGATTTGACTTCGACGTCCTCGTCAGTGGTTTCGAGTATTTTATGTTTGCAGCCCTTAAAACATTACGTACTTTGACATTGTTTACCTTGCATGGCTCATTGATGGAAAGATTGTCCGGCCTCAGAAATCGAGATATCCTTTTAGAACGTTAATCATTCTCTAGGATCTGCTCTTTTAAGCATTTGGGACAGTAATTTACTTAAAACGAATGAACTTCCTGCTCGGCGTAAAATCTGTTATAAAGAATTTCGTGTCCCGTGAGGAAACGTAATATGCATACATCGTTGAATATGATAATAAGAAAGCAACGATATCAATCTTATTTTATACGTATAGCGTGTGATAGAATCGAAGTCAGTGCGCAAATTTAGAATTTGTTAATGGCTTTTCTTCGAGTAACATCTACGATTTATATTTAGTCGAATATTCTCGAATTGTGCATACGATTATCATTCAATACTATATTCAGTCTGATTAAATACTCGAAAAATATTTTTACGGGTAATAAGATCGATCCAAACGTTATCGATTAACATAATTTATTTATTGCTAATTTTATACGTGATTTCCGTGAATATGTACCAGATGTATGAAATTAATTCGCTTTATACATTATTCGCTTTCAGATTAACGTAACTCGTTACGAACGAGATTCTCCCAAATAGCATACGACCAATATTATATTATAATCATTACTACCACGTGCACAATGCGTTTATAGGAATTTTGAACGTTGCTTTAATTAGGAATACAAATTGTAACGTGTCCGCGTAAAATCTGGAGTGTTTCGAGTATGAAAGAAACATTATTAATATTTGAAACTCTATTATATACAATGAATTTTCGTGAATTATACCGTGCATTTTAATTACTTTAGCACACTTTCGAGCTTACGTGTACAATACAACGTATCAAAAATGTCGCGAATTATCGTATCGTACAATATTGATCTCTTTCTCGATGGCTACGATAGATTAAACGACACTCCTCCGCAAGTGCTTATTCAAAATTACAAATGTCGATCCGTCCTAACGTCACGAACACGAAAAAAAAGCCGTAGTACCGCAACGTACCTCGCACCAATCGGAACGTTATCGTACCTACGGATCAACCCATTCGTCGCGTTTTAATCGTCGCGGATCGTTCCGCTAGAAATATCGCGATGGATGCGAACTTATAAATCTTATTTCTTTCAGGGAGGATTCCTGACGCTTCGATAACCCAATGGCGCACCCATCGACCTACCCATCTACTAACTCACCAACCGTATCGAGTATCGCTTTGGATGGTGCCGATCTATAGATACAGCAGCTTGGTACGCTTGTATGTAGCAACGTCCAATACGATTCGCGCGTTGTGGCTAGCTGATTAATTAGAATCTCCCTCGACCTCAGGGAGGAGGGTTCTCGATGGAGTTAGCGGTGGATAGGAAAGGCGGGTTGGAGTATGCGGATGGGAATGACTACGGCGCGGGTTGGTCGCTGGGGTGGCGCCGAAAAGCACAGTGGTTTACACAGCGTGCCTCGAGTGGATGAAGCGCGGCGTGCCGTGTCGTATCGGCGTGCCGGTGGCTACGAGTTCGAGTGGTTGGGTACATGGATACGTGGGGGTGAAAATGACGAGGTGAGACGCCGGAAGGGGAGAGGACGAAGGAGCGTAAAAGAGAAAGAGATAGAGGTAACCAAGGAAGGAAGGAAGGAAGATTCCGATAAACAGGATTGATTTAGCGGATCATTCCGTTCAACGTTACGAATTAAAAGGTACACTTTGCTCTTTCAACGATCATCCCTCGCGGTCGACCAGGTTCGACTTCGCTGTCCCTCGATTTTCTCCGCTCGTACGTCGCTTGCCAATAACGTAATCGTATTACAGGACGAGAATTTAATCCTACGCGATTTCAGCTACTTTTGCAACCGACGACAAGCTTCTTCGGTCGATCGTTTAGCAAACGAGTGAGAACGATGATTCTTGGCGTTTATTTTATTCGGTTAAAATATATTGTCGAAATAGATAGCGGAGTACCGTTGTGTGAAATTGACCGTGCCTGAAGAATATCGAGGTTCGGTCGTGAAATTCAGTCGGATTCGCGGAAAGAAGATAAGATGGTTCTACCGAGTTTCTAGAACTAATAATCACGAAGGAGTAACATGGCACGACGAGTAATGTCTCTCGAATGCTAATTGAACGATCGTTCAGTGCATACCTGCTTGACCGAATGAAATGACGGAACATTAAAAGACAGAGACGATAAAGTAAAATTGATCGCAAAGCGAGAGAAACTCCAGCGAACGATCGTCTCCCTGTAAAGCGTTTTGCGCGTCAGCGATAGTAAACGAAGAGTAGAAAGGAAAAGAAAATAAAAGGAGAGAAAAGAGAAGAACCCGACAAGTTTTTGACCTCGTTCCTTTCAAATTCTCAATCTTAAAACCATGTCGGGTCGAACAATGCTCGCTAAAAAGATAGAGAGATACGTTTACGGATGGATGAGAAGGTAAGAGATTCTAAGAGTGAAAGAGAGGTTAGAAGGTACGAAAGGGCTGCGCTGGTTGGTCATTTTAAGGAGAATCGTTCTCAACGAACTTGCTGGCATCTCTCTCTCTCTTTTTGCCCTTACCTTCAGTTTGCGTCTCTTTCTCTCTCCTTTCGAGCAAACTTTACTCCGGTTGCTGTTGGAGTATTGCGGCCATCTAAACGCTGGCTAGTGCGAGGGAGGGGGAGAGGCAAAGGGCGAGGGGGAGAAAGAGAGCGAGAGAGAGAGAGAGAGAGAGGAAGAGTGACAGAAAACGAGAGACGGTTGGGTGTTTAGTGGAGGTTGCAAGCTGTAATCCGGAGACCGCGAGTAGGGGGAGACCGGGGAAGGTAGGACGGTAGAAGGGAGGAAGCACAGAGGAGCGCGTAGAGAAGAGGGATAGAGAGGATAGGAGAGAGAGGTTTTAGAGCGGCACGGCCAACTAATTAACGTTATTTCACCGGTAATTAAACACATCCAATCTCATTGGCGTCGAAGCAAAGGACGCGCCGAAAGTTCGGGCTTTGCCTTCAAGAAGACGCTCTTGAGCCGGAAACCGCATTTTCTATACCGGATAGCCATTCGAACCGACCGACCAGCCGACCGACCAGCCGACCGACCGACCGACCGACCGACGGGCGGTCGGACGGACGGACGGACGTACGATCGTACCAACCAGGAAGAAACTAAACCGCGCCATTAGGTATGGGCTCTCTTGGCCTTTCACGGTGTGTTCGATCCTTCTGACTCGTTTGCCAGACCGTCGTAAATCTCCATTTAAGATAACCTTAAGCTTGCGATCGCACAATGCGCAAAGGTATGCGGTAACGGTGTTCTCGTTTGGATA
>JAITYT010000998.1:894423-907523 GCA_025433975.1 Liostenogaster flavolineata | reverse complement strand
CTTCGAAATGACAAAAAATATTTATCATTGCCAAGAACATACGTAGTTACAGCGATTTAAACGAAAGCTGCGTCTTTCTCGAAACTTTTTCAAACGACGATATATCGTCTAACGCTAAAAGGGTTAAGGAAAGGAGACGAGTAGGCTCGCCGTTGGGCGTTAAAAATATTATCTTTAAATTCATGCTGGCATCGACAATTTTTGAGTCACGTTCACTTTGCATGTATGATAAATACGAATGTACTTTTTCTTTCTATGGGTTAGAAATTCTTCTTAGGCTTCTAAAGCACGCGTAAATCAATCGAATATGTTTTTTGCGCAGGGAAAAAGAGGAAGAAGATGGAGAAGAAGAAGCAGAAGTGGATCGAAACCCGACGAGGTAGCGGCAGAAGAAAAAGGAGGCGAACGGAGAAGCGAAGAAGACAGGTAGCAGCGTGAAGCGCAGGACGAGTACGGAAACAGAGGCGGAGACGAGAGGAAAGAGAAAGACATTGTAAAGGAAGCGAATGCCGTTGGGAAACGACGCGTGTTGCCACTTTTGCCTTAACACGCATTCCGAAACACCATCTTCCAACTAATGCGTCCTTTCTTTCGGGCAGCACAATAGCGTTTCCTCTATTTTTCATTGCCCTCGGCTCTCGCATCCCTTCGTTGCCCTCCTTCGCGTTCTACGATTCCTCGCTCGTTCTCTGTCCCTTTCTCCCTCTTTATCTTACACACTAACGATCTCACGGTCTCTCACTCGCTATCTCGTTCCTCTCGTCTTTCCCTTCCCGCGCGTGTTCATCAGGCTGATCTTAGAAGCCGTACCGCATTCAGAGAGGTGAGGATGCGGAAGTGCACGCGCGGACACCTCCTTCCGGAAATCGCGCTTTTTGTCGTATACAGATTGCGGCAGTGAGAAGCAGAAGGAGAAATAGGGAACTCCTTCTTCATTATCATTATTACTTGGTAGCGCGGTGGGGGGTGCAAAATGACGACTACGAAGATGAGGAGGAGGACGACGACGTAACGAGAAGAGAAAGGAAAAGAAGACGCGCCATTCTCTGGTGCTGATAGAGAAAGAGACTAACGGAGAAGAGAGTAGGCACACGCGAAGAATCGTCGTAGAGCGCGGAAAATAGCAACGGAAGAATGCTCTCGTCGTTAAGCTTACGTTTCGCTTGGTTGCGTGTAACTGCACGGGATTGCGCCTGAACGACGGAATCACGTCGATGATTAAGGAAAAGCTCCGCTTGCTGACCGTCAGACGAGCACGTTTTTTATCAAGATGTTCAGTCAAGGAGACGTCACTAATAACGATCAAGCATGAATAGGGTAGTCGTGTTGTACTTATGGGTTAGACGTAAGGTTAGACATTGGGTTAGGCATGGAGTTAGACGTATTATACGATCTGTGGGACGACCTTAGATGGCAGATCTAATCTCGATAACCATTAGAATACGTGAAAAGGTGCGAGTAGGGGAATCGATGGGTTTTGGATTATCGAAAGGTTTTAAATTGCTAATAATAAAAATCGTGAGCTTTGGAGGATCTCTTAAATTACGATAATGCGTAAAATTTCGAAGTCGGCTCCAAACTAACGTCGTGCGATTTTAAAACGGTACCACTAGCGTTCTTCCTCCCACTTCGACTCTCTACGTCTCTCCGACTCGAATACCGTGACGTTCGCTTCCCAATATTCTTTCAAAAGATGTACATCTTGGAGTTTCGGTACGAATCCGATCATTAATCCGCGCATCGTCGCGCTGTGTCGCGGTTCGATCTTCGATGGAACGAAATGCCCTCCGATGCGACGAAAAAAAGAAGAAAGAACGACACCAGTATACGTAGATATTTGGCTGTCCCACGCGGTCGAACTACCAACGCGCCAATACGATAGTTTGCATACTTAGCTGCTTCGGTGGACTCCGTGAGATACATTCGAGAAGATCGAGTTCCAGTCGAAAAACACCGCTAAAGTGGAGACGGGCAGCGTGCCAAGCGGTATCCCTACCTTCCTAAGTTCCACCCTCGCCAGTTTGCGCGATGCATCTTAACCTTTGGGTGCGCATTGCGAGATCATTCTCTCTCTCTCTCTCTCTCTCTCTCTCTCTCTCTCTCTCTCTCTCTCTCTGTCGTGAGCGGAAGAGTATACATCGACCTACAAATCGAAGACGAATACGAAAGAGGCGTGTTCGAGCGAGAAAATGAAAAGGATGTCGCGTCGTTCAAGAACGTCGTTAAGAGTTAAAAAAAAGTAACGTTAATGTTAAAAGCAATCATAGAACTTATCGGGCAAAGAGTATGGAAACGGATTAAATCGATATATCGGGTTGGGGAAAAAGTATTGCAGATTTCAGCAGTCAATGTTTAGATTCAGAGCAATGTCAACGTTTTCCACAATTGCTCGAAGAGCAACGTCACGTTATTAACAATTAAACGGCATTGTGCACATTGTTCGAGATAGCGCATTTGATCTACTGAGCGAAGAACAGTAAGAACAAGTGGTAAGATGTACGTACGGCACGTCATCAATCGTGAAATTTTTTACTTTCTTTTACAAAATTTACGAAGCCGACCTCTCGGATCGTTAGTCGATCGTGCAAATTATTCGAGATATTGATCTACTGTGCGAAAAACAGCAACAACGAGTGATAAAACGTACGTCAGACACGCCATCAATCGCGTAAATTATATAAAATAGCGTATTTGATTTACCGTGCGAAAAACAGCAGCGACGAGTGGTAAAACGTACGTCAAGCGCGCCACCGATACACGAAGAAGGTCGAGAGATAAAAATCGAAACGTTCCGAATTCACACGAGCGCCATTGCCTTTGGACGCGTAATAAACAGCACGTTGTGACTGCAATACGATTTATTAGCTTCCAATTCGCAACGATATTAGCCATGCCATCGGAGACGTAGAATTTTCTAAAATCGTCAACGACCTAAAAACAACAGCGACGAGTGGTAAGACGTACGTCAAGCACGCCATTGATACACGAGGAAGGTCGAAAGACAAGAATCGAAACGTTCCGACCGCGATACGATTTAACTTCGAATTCGCAACGAAATCAGTCGTACCGTCGGAAAAATCTGAAAAAATTAAAAAGTCGTCATCGATCTTTTCTTAGCTCTTGGTCGAAGAATTTTCTCGCTACCGGAGTATCATCGTATATTTTGCAACAGGTTCCGCTGTCGGATCGTGTTCTCCCACGTCACGGGAACCTATCGTTATTCACGGACTCGCTGCAAAAATCCAAATTAACGAAGTACCGCGAATCTGACATTCGCGTCTGATGCCAGGAGCAAGGGGTAAAGCGATGTTAAAAATGAAAAAAGAAAAAAAGCAAAAGGGGAAAAATGGCAAAAAATCCTTTCCTTATGCACGGGGAAACGCCAGGAACGTATTACCGTGCGCGCAACACGTGTGCGCGTGCACATTGTTCATGAATTCTAAGCGAACGGATTGGAAACGAGTCACATCGAAGGATCACTTAATAATACGCTCGCTACGCGAGGTACGCTCGTAAATTCGCCGTGCGTGAGGCCGATGCATTCCGCTCGTCGTGGAATTTTTAATTTTAACGTAACGGCGAATACGAGCGACGATTGGATCTCCGCATTGTCGAGCGTACGATACGATGATTGCGATTTCGAAGCGACACGAAAGTTCGAAACGGGACAAGAATACAAATTTAATCCCTCATCGTAGGAACATGGAGAATATGGAGAATATCTCGTGGTTCAACGTCTAAAAGCGCGTAGGAATAATCGCTCGATCAATCGGTGGACGAGCGACAGTCGGATGGCGATGCCAGGAGGAAGATATTATGGTCGAGGATGGAAGAGAACGCGAATGATCGCGTGGGAGAAGTCATGCTGCGAGAAGCGCAATGGTAAGGGCGCTAACCGAGGTAGGAAAAGTAAGAAGAAAGGGAACGAGGGCATCGTGGTCGAGGAAAGGCGAAAGAGAGGTAAAGTGAAAGTGACGAAGAAGAGGGAGAAAAAACGTAGAAGCGTAAAAAGGACGAAGGAAGAAAATGAGCGAACAAAGGGAGAGAGCAAAGGAGGATTGGGAACTATTGGATGAGCTGGTATGTCTCAAAGTCTCAAAATAAAAAAAAACTGAGGGGATACTCAAATATAATAATATATGATACATAAATGTAGGGATCGAGAGGATTTAGGAGTACGCGGTGCTTTCTACGCTGTTCCTTCTCTACACTTAACCGAACTCTTCTTGGTCTCTGCACTGTTTCTTCGTACCTTCGAGGATGACCGATCGTATAGGTCCTAGCCATGACGTCATCAGTGGCCCAATTTTAGGTACCGACACTAACCCGTCGTGCTCGAACGTCATAAAATAACCAATCCTACATATATAAGGAAGACGAGAGTCCGGACAAGAAAATCATGATAATATGGATAATAAAAGGAAATAATTTGGGTTCCGCCCAAAAACTGACACGTGGTCAAGCGACTGAATTACTAATTCAACATCGAATAACCCAGAATAGCCATCGAATCGTGGCTAGCGCGACCTAACCTTTCGTACGACCTCCGATCGACTATCGACCGATGTCTCACGCGGTCTCGATAAACTTTGCAATTGTCGAGTCCAACGAAGACAATGATCTCGAACGTGGGCACGAATATAGGCGAATTGGTCCAGGATCAGGAGCGACTCAGGACTACGAACTTAAGCGATCGAGATGGAACGTCGAACGGGGCTCTCCTCCGGGCTCGGTGGACCAGCAACGTCCTTTTTTCCTTTCTCGATGTCTGTTACTCGAGAGGCCGATCAAACGGCAAGGCAGGAGAAGGACAACGATGGATAGACGGCGGATCCGATCCGTTCCCCCGAATGCAATTACGCTATATTATTTTTGACGGTGGTCCTACGGACGGCAGCGCTCATTCTTCCTTCCCGAATCAATCATACCGTAGGGTGAAGACAAAACAATAAGCCGGAGCCTCCGCTGGTCGCGTTACCCTTTTCTTCCTCGTAATCTAGCGGACGTCCCTTCCCACTCCTCTCTCCACTCCCACCGTCGATACCACCTCTGTTTCCAAGCCCCGTATCTCCCTACCGCTCCTTTCTTCCTCCCACTTTCCCAGCAGCACCCTCTTTCAGGAACGTTCCACCCCCTCCTATTCTCGATACCGTACTTACTTCCGCTGGCTCCTCCTTCCTTCGTGTCGTCGTTCCTTCCTGTCCTTCGTTTCTTCGCGTAGCTTCCTTCCTTTCATTCTTCCAGTCCTTCCTTGCGCAATACCACGCGGGGATCGCCGGTGAAAAAGCTTGACAACAGTCGTTACCGCTGCCTGTCGCTGCGGACTTCCTTAACAGAGGAGAGAGAAGCCGTGCTCTCTGTATCCCCGATCATTGACGAATCAATATGCGCGTATATACCGGAGTCAGCACGCTTACTTATCCCACGTAGGAGTTCCGCAAAGCGGCGTTCGTGATTGCGCTAACCGTACACAATGTAGATTCGCGATGGATGCGTATGGCCTTCCACGTATACGCGCGTACATATGCATTTACCCGTACGTGTTCTTGTCGTCGTCGTCGATGTCGATGTCGATGTATTCAGAAAATGTTGGTCAAAACCGATCCGTGGGTGTGTGATGTTACAGAATCGCTTGTATGAACGTGTAAATGATTAGGATGATAGGAAGTTAGGTACAGATGCGACGTCTAGGTTGTTCGGAAGGTCGTTTCGTTATTTTTAAATGAAAAAACGTCATTATTTGTGTTTTTTGTTTTTTATGTTGTTCGTGTGGAAAATTGTTGGGAGAAAACGAAATTACTTTCCAAGCAATATGGCTATATACTGAAAGGCTGTAGCCCGTAGGTTAAGAAACGATCGCGATTGGATTACTTGGATCGTCGTTACGAGGGAAAATTGTCTTCGACAGTGTAGCGCTACTTCTTCGCGTTTCTTGCGGTTTTGAAGAAATTCTTCCGAAGAAGTTAGACTTACGTCACTACATTGTTATAAAAAGTCGTTTTTGATGTTGACGCGTTCAGAAAACGTTAGTCAAAACTGATCGCCTTGGCCAGCGATTCTCGATAGAAAGTTAGGTACAGACGTAGCATCTAGCTGTAGCCTGTAGGTTAAGAAGAAGTATGGCTTTGATGGACGCAAGCGCGTTTTTATACGCACGACGCGTGTACTCGCGAAGGGTGAGAACCCGATTCAAACGCGTCTGATTCCATTCCAATTTGTTCGTTCGTTGGTACGCGCGTCCGTCCGTCCGTCCGTCCGTCCGTACGTTCGTTCGTTCGTTCATCGTTCGCTCGCTCGTTCGTTCGCTCGTCGACTAATTGACTTTTTTTCTTTTCTTCTTTTGCGTTGGTGACCGATTAAGGGCGGCGAGGGAAAATACAATCGGGCATTCAAAGACAATCAATTTATTTATGCCCGGCGAAGGGAACGGGGGGAGAGAAGAAAAGCGAGTAGAGAAGATGGGGGAGGCAGAAACAGGAGATCTAGGTCTGCCGTTTCGGACCCTTCGGATCGAACCATTCGTCCCGTTGTTTTGTCTCTGTTTGCTTGATCGATATGGCCTTCGATCATCCTTTTTGTCAATTTCTACGAATCTAGGTAACGTAGCTATCGAACGGTGTTTCACCGGTACATACATATCCAATAATCGCGACGCGAGTCGAAAAGGCGTTTCGAAACTCTCGACCGCGAGGAACCGTACGTGTCCCGGCGTGAAATCCCACGTCCTCCCGTCGAGTGGCACGATCGACCAAAGAACGAAGAAGAAAACGTAATTTCCCTTTCGCTTCGTTGTCGCCACGTGCATCACCTTTCCCAGCGCAAGGCGAGCACCGAGGTGAATCATAAAGTAAAAAAAAAGAAAAAAAAAGGAAAAAAGAGAACAAGTACCATATAAAGACACGAACACATCGACGTCGAGATAAAATTACATTTTACGTATTTTCAGCCGGTCCGTCGAGAATAAAACGAAGAAAAAGGTCAACGAGAAGGTGACGAGAAGAAATTGACGAGACGGAAAAAATCGAGTGAGATCCATCCGGTAGGGGAGTCGAGAATTTTCGCGGACGAGAGAGAAGAAGAAGAAGAAGAAGATGAAGCCGAAGACGAAGAAGTTGTAGCAGAAAAGGGAAGCAACGTAATTCGTATTTTACGTTGTCGTCGTCGTGTCGTGTGACACGATCGCGGGTAGGGGGACGAGTCAAGAGAGTGGGAAGAGGGGGTGGGTGCGGGTAGAATCGTACGCAAGCGGAGAATAAGAGAAGAGGAGACGAACGACGACGACGACGACGACGACGACGCGGTCGCGGTGTACGGAAGAGTCGCGCAGAGGAAGGGAGCACCCTCGTTATACAACGGGGATGAGAAAACATTAATCTAGGCATGTTTTGCAATCTCCTCGCCCGCAGTCTACCTAGATATAATGGAACACTGTTATTGCTATGTCACGGCATGCGCACAATGTTCGTTTCCGACATCCGTTCGTTCGTTCCTTCTTCGGTGTTACCCGCGCTCGCGTTTCCGTGTGTCCCTCTTTCCCTCTCCTTGTCCCTCTCTCGCTCTCTCTGGCTCTCTCTGGCTCTCTCCGGGCGTATGTGTGACGCGCGGTGACGACAGTAGCGTCGACTACAACGAGAAGAGCGGACGTGTGTACCTGCCGCCCTCTCTAACCACCCTCTCCCTCTCCCTTTCAGCCCCCCTCATCCGCCTAGCTCATACTTCTACATCGTCGTCGTCGTCGTCGTCGTCGTCGGTGAGAGGCGCGCTGAGATTAATATTTTGAAGATAACGAAATGAAGCCGCACTGGGCGTAGTATAGTCTTCCGTACACGCGTACCTATTTCGCCTACCGCCTACCTATCTACCTAGGAAGCAAGCAAATAACTTCCAGCAACTTCCAGCAACGTTGAGATACGCGTCTGAGTCTAATCGCGTTTCTCCCAGCAAGAGACGGAATAATGCGACTTACCGACTTACTAATGTGACTTACTCCGTCTTACCATTTCGCTCTTGCAACCTTTGGCGTCTGTCGTCTTCTCTCTCTTCTTCTTTCGGCCTGGATTCTCGGCGATTGCACCTATACGTGCGTAGAGAGAGTCAAAGCACGCATACACGTTCGTACGTACGTATGCATGCGTGTATGGACGTAGACACAGGTACAACCTGATAAATTTCTTTCGCGAGTTACCTTCGACAGAAGAAGGAAGGAAAGCAATCGTTCGATAAAGACCTGTTTAGCGATTTCTAAGGAATCGACATTGACCTTTAAAAGACTTATTTTATTATCAATTCTCGGATGTATTTCTGGCTGGGCATTCGAACGTCCAACTATCGGTGACGATCTAACGACAATACGCTGATAAGAAACGATAAGTTCCTAAGGGGTCCGATCGGCTATTCGCAAAAACATTAGGGTCCCTTTAGAAACCGCTAGGTCGACGAAGGTCAACGGGACCGTAGTGAACACGATCGCAATTATCAGAGGCTAGGTATTCCGGAAGAAGCTAAAAATAGAGAAAAGTCCTCGCGTAGAAATGTCAGCGATGTTACGCAACGAGTGCCCAAGGAAACTCCGACGTGCACGTCGAACTGACGATCAACCGTCGATACACCGCGGAACGATGTCACTTTACCTTGACAAGGGAATCTTTCCGCTCGTATGCGTACCTTGGTACAACAATCGTGGACGACAATCGCGGCTGCATGGAACGTAGGTGCGCGTGCCTAGGCACACGTACACCTACGTGGAACGCGCGTGCACGCGTAAAAGGCAAGGTGCGCGCGCGTGTGCGCGTGCATTCGATGGATGTGGGATATTCCGACTCGACGAGCCGCTGACCTTCACCCCCTTCGATTCTTTTCAGAGAGCCACGAGGTATCCCTACAGAGTCGGTTAGACACCGCCGCGCACTAGAGAACGATCAACGTCTCTACCATCTTGCGGGGGTCTCGATGTTTAGCGCTTTCACCGAAAGCTGATCCAGTTGTACCGTGAACGTCACGGTACTGGTCGCCGATCAGCGCGTGGTCGCGTCCCTATTGACGAAAATCTTTCGTTGAACTCTCAACGAAGGGAATTCCTTTGACGACGATCGAGCTTTACCCAGTTGTTCAGGAGTAATAAATATGTTTGGGTGTCGGAGATTAGAAATCGGAGAAGAAGGGAGAAGAAAAGAAAGGGAGAGAGAGATAGAGAAGGCGAGCAGTGGGGATCGATGGATTATTTAACAGTTCCCTAAACTAAGTATACAAAGAAGTGATTTTCCTTTCTAAGGCGGAGGATCAATTCTTACGTTTGAGATTCGAATAATTTTAGGTACTGTTTGGTAGATAGAGTCGATCGTTTGCGTATCCAAATTATGTAACTCATATTGGATGAACGGCTAATGACCCAAGAGGTCGATACCATGAATTTAGCATGGTAGTGATATAATTATTAGATGAAATTTTACAGATTTGCCTTTCGTGGTTCTTCTACGCTTTTCATGAAAGATGAAGGGAATGACGAGGGGAGAATGCCAGGTGAGAGAACGACGCGAAGAAGAGGAAATGCTTCGATAGGGTAGATCCATTATTTACGAAGTACTGGTCAGAACTCCTCGTCACCTTCGTTGTCAAGGTAAAAAGATAATATAAAAAGAACAGCGCGATGGTTAACTCGGGTACTTCTTCGCATATAAAACATTTTCTAGACGTGGTTCCGATGAAAGAAATAAATTCCATTTTTTCCCGAAAGGAGTTCTCCGTAACGTACGCCAAAGCGCGTATGTCCGTCTTCGACTTGCGGATTTCTACAACCGGCAACGAAGGAGAGCGGCCTTTTGATCGACTATCGTCCTCCGGAAAGAGCACAGCTAACAAAGAAAGATATTTCTGCTAACTTTTTCGAAGGAGATAGAGTCAACGAGAAGTTCCAGCGAAGAATGCAAAGATCCGCTCGTGGCTGCGAGGTTAACGCGAGTCCCAACTTCGTCGGAGATCTTTCGATTTCGTTCACGAATTTCGGCGTTTCGAGAAAGTCCATCGCACGTATCGGAATGAGAAAAATACGAACGTACGACGGTACGAAGCGCAAGAAGCTCGCGAATGCCCGATGCCCGATGCCGATTGCGAGATAAAACGCCCAGCGACGCTCTTATTTATCCAAGAAATTTATAACTAAGAGCCCAAAGAAGGAAAGGATGCGTGCGTGCGAGCGAGCGACCTAGAGAGAGAGAGAGAGAGGGGGGGTGAGAGCGAGAGAAAAGAAGAGGCAAAAGAAAGAAAAAGAGAAAGAGAAAGCAAAAGAAAAACTAGACGGGGTGGCATTGTGCGGGCCACGGAGGAGGAATGGTTTAGAAAAGTTGGTAGAAGCCGAGGCCAGAAAGCGCGGATCTCGATGCTCGGTGGCCGAGCAGCAGCACATCAGACAGAGGCACATAGCCCCAAGCCATGTAATTCATTACTAAAGCAATCTCACCCTGGCACCCCTCTGGTCTCCACCCTGCGCCACCAGCCTTCCTCCGCCCCTGACCCATCAGCCGCCCGCGCGCCACGTTATAATATAAAAAAAGAAGACGGCGAGACGGCGGAAGGGTAGCGGGCAACGGTGGGTCGCGCGGGCGGGTACGAGGGTGGCTGCCGGTTCGATGGGACGGGTCGCGGGTTGCGAGGGGGGATCCCGTGGCCCGGGGAGGGTGGAGAGACCGTGCGGGCGGTGGGTTGGGTGGAGGGAGGGCTGAAGGAAGGAGGAAGGAAGGAAGGAAGGAAGGAACGAAGAGGAGGAGGAGGTGGAGGGGGAGGAGGCGACGATGGCGGTGGGTGGTACGGAAAGGTGGGGGGAGGGGACAGGGACGAAAGCACCCCGAATAGAATAGCGACCTGACAACAAAACAAAATGAAACACAAAGTCGTGTTTTCATAATTAAAAAGATTGCACGCGCGCCTTTTCCCACCCTCTCCGCGCCGCTGTTTTTTCTCTTTTTTTTTTCTTTTTTCGTAGTTTCTCCCGTACTATCTCCACCTCCTCCGTTAATGCTTCTAGTTCTTCTTCTTCTTTTCTTCTTCTTCTTCTTCTTCTTCTTCTTCTTCCTCTTGCTCCTCTTTTCCTACCGTTCCACCGTGTCCTTCTCTCTCTCTCTCCCCCCTCGCCCCTCCTATCTGTCCCTCTCTTTTCGTTTTTTCTTGCTTCCGTTTTGTCTTCCTCGCTATTATTCGCCGGTACCCGCGTGATTCGAACTCGCTCTCCTTTTAATTACATTTACGTCGTCATACGATTAAAAATGCGCGTCTCGTGCAAAGGCGGTTAACATGGCTCCAAAGGCGTTTGGTGGTGTCGTTGTCTACCAGGGGAAAGGAAGGGGTTTCTCTTATGTTTTACGAGATCGTTCTGATCGTTTCTGGTTTACTGTCTTACCTTTTCGTACGAACGACGATCTCTACGTAACATCGAAACCATGTTAAGTAATTACGATGGTTAAGTTGTAAAGGCTAAATTCGCGCGTCTATATCGATCGATGCTTGTGTTTGCTCCGTACATAGGACTATCTAGAAAAGGTTTTTCTTTGGATTTCGAATGACGATTCTACGAGGGATCGTTAATGGAAAGGAAAGAATGCGTCCGATTCCCGTTGTCGAAGGAAACTTATCGTTGATCTTGATTTAATTGTTAACCCTTCCCAACTCTACGAATCGATTACTCGACGTGTTCGACGTTGCGAGCGTTGGATATGCAAGTTATCGAACACGAGTTAGAAACTCCTATCGCGAGTTCTCCGCTCTCATCAGCGCCTGGATACCTCCCGTGAAAATAGAATATTTTTCATGCGAACTCGACATCACTTTCAACAAGTTCCACTGCGCGAATGAACGTAACACATCGGCTGATAAGTTTCCGGTCTGACAGACAAATGACGCCGCAAATATGAAATTAATATTTTTTTTTAGAAAGTATTAACCTTCGAAAGATAGCTGAAAAAATTTCATGACGATTTGACGTTTTGTTCAAAAATTACGGTGGTTTTAGCGAAACAAAAGAATTTCGTGTGTCGATAAAGCATTGCTTTTTGATAGGAAAAAACGCCGTTGAAACGAAAGCTTGGCTTGATAAGTGCTATCCGGACTCTGCACCAGGAAAATCGACCATTATCGACCGGTTTGCTGAATTTAAACGTGGTCGTACGAACACCGATGACGCGGCACGCTTTGGTCGCCCAAAAGAGGTGGTTGCATTGGAAAACATGAAAAAAATCCACAAAATTGTTTTGGCAAATCGTAAAACCAAGATGCAAGAGACAGCTGTCACTCTAAAGATATCAAAGGAACGCGTAGGCTTTTTATCTTGCATTACAGGGCATTGTTTTTAGACCGGGAACTTATCAGCCGTTGCGATATCTAGGTCCGTCAGGTGCGATATCTAGGTAGGTCCTAAAGAGTTACCCTTATGTCGAGACTGTTACCGAGTCAATGCGTCGAGTCAGGAAATAAGAAAGCAGCAAGGACGCTAGGCAAGGTGTCGAGTCAAGGCGCGTCGATCGATTTAGCATTAAACTCGGCTTTTAACGTGGCGCAAAGAATCCCATCGACGCTTGTCTCTGCTTCGTTTCCACGATCTCAGCGCGCAAAATATCATCACGGTAACGTACTCGCGTCGAAGGAGAAAAAGAAAAAGGTATTCGGTGTAGCGAAAAAGTCGTGGAGCGGGAAGGTCGGTGCGAGCGTTATCGTGATTAAGTTCACGACGCTGAAAGGGTCAAGTCGTAACGAAAGTACCTTGCGTAGGGCGAAACCGTGCCGCCATGTTGCCTGGCAGACAACCCCACCACCGACGGCGCTCTTCACGGTAGCGCGTCGTCGAAGTTCCACCAACCAAAGAGCGTCGCGCTCCCGCGGCAACACGTGCAGCACCAAAGCGACCGCGAATGCACGAAAGGTAGGCAATTCGTAGCCCCCATCGGAAAAATCTCGCTTTTGTCGATGCCGACGACGACGACGTCGTTGAGCCATATGAAATGCGATCGCTGTGTCCGAACTCTTCTGGTAGGGAGCGAACTGATAAAAGGGAGCGTTAAAGATAGATTCGCCACGTCTAAAGCGCGAAGAAACCACTAGAAATGCTACGCACG
>JAITYT010000998.1:857196-869117 GCA_025433975.1 Liostenogaster flavolineata | reverse complement strand
ATTATTATTATTATTATTATTATTATTATTATTATTATTAATTACATAAATTACAATATAAATTATTATTATCGAAGGAAGAAGATGGCGAAGAAATGAAAAACGACGAAGATTCGATGAGAAGCGTTTCCGCGTTTGTATTCGATCTTTCCCTCTTCTCTTCATTGGATCGAAAGCAGATCCAATATAAAACGCGGTTGGTTCCTTTCTTTCTCCTTCTTTCTCGAGACGCTCGCGTCGATCGCCTAGTCGAGAAACAAATGATATCGTCGTCATCGAAGAAGGACAACGATCGAGAATGTACGAGTCTATCGAAAAATTACGCTCGACACGAACGACGTGCACTCGTTTACAACGGATACTCCTGTAAATACACACTGTACAATCCTTATACATATGTTTATGTTGAACGGAAATTAAATTCGTCTGAATGTATACCAAATTTAGCCTCTTTATTAATTACGATTGCGATCGACTCTAAGAGCGCTTTGCTTCATCGCACGGCGTCGAACCACGCTAAAAAGTATGGGAACTCTTTCTAATCATTGAACGAATTAAATCGTTGCTGGTACGCGCCGCCTGATAAGACATCCGATCGTGAGCCACCGGTGGTACACGCCGCCTTATACAGCGTCCGATCGTGAGCCACGCCGGTGTGAACGTGTCAAACGACGATAAACGCGTCTTACGTCGACAGTAAAGTAAAATGAGATTCTTCGCGGAGAGATCTTCCGGTCTCGCGCCCCGGAAACCGTGAGAGGACCAACGTTCTCGAGAGGATCGCTTCCGCCTCCATTCCCGCGACTTGGCTTCTCGGATGACGCCTTTGGTCGTAGAGACGAGGGCGCCACCTATCGGTGAGCCGTCGTACGTGCTTCGCGTACGGGTCGACCAATAATTACACGAACTCGCGTACGCGTTACCGAATTCCTTAATTTTCGTTCCAAATTGGTAAAAACCAACGGAATTTCGCGTTTTCAGCTATTCTACGAGCACTTATCTTCTCTTACGTAGAACGCCTCGCTTTCTCGTTTATCTACTTATTTGGTAAAGGTGACGTCATGACGCGTCCATCGATGCGCTTATATCCTTTGCCCTTTGAGTGACCTCGAGTAGAGAATTTTTCAAATTCTTCGCTTCGCTTCGTGGAAAGCGAAGCGAACATCTAGACTAACTTTGGAAAAATGACAAATGCGATTTAGCTATTGAAGTTTCCTTTTATTGCCAAAAGATAGCGATTACTTTTTTTCTTATCCGCGTCATCCGGTAGTAACATCAACGACAGCTTCCTCCATTACTCATCGACCACTGCGGGAAACTTATTTCTCTTAAGCGTTTCGCGTAATTTCATTCTCTAAATAGAAATTATATTGGCATGACTTTCGGAAGCAATAAATATATCCTAGCCGAGCGGCGATAATATCTACGAAAGCGTAAATTTATCGAAAACGAAGCGAGATTTATAAGTATTTCGTACGGCTTAAACAACTTAAATTTTTTCTTATAAATCGGCCAATTCTTACTACCGCTACTTGCACTGTCTACGAGATATTCTTAATTTAATTATGGCGGCACAAAATACAACGATCGTTCGTCCGGACGTATTTTGCAATAAAATCTAGCTCTGTGACTTTGCTCTTCCGATTTCATCGAGACAGCTGACGTGATTATCCCTAAACCTTAAAAATACTTGGTCATCTTACGCTTTTATTCTACGACGTTTCGTGAAACAGTACTCTTTTCGTTTAAATATCACTTGTTTGGACAATTATTAATTATCTATCGATCAACCTAAAAACTTATTCCTCTATAGTATCGTATCAGCAAATCAATGATCGCTAAATTAACTACAAATGTAAACTAAGAATTACTATCCATTGTTCGTTACATTTTCGTATTCGCAACGAGATACTTGCACGATGGAAGTTTAACAAGATTCGCAATACGTCATAATAAGTAATATATGTATATGTAAGATCAAACTGGTATTATTATAGATTAATTTAATAAAAATTAACTTGGAGAAATCTAACTTTAAGATGTAGCAGCGATTTAATAGCGATAAGTACCGTTCTTCAACTAGACGCTTAGTCTATATATGCATACGTATAAGTAAATTAAAATACAACGCGTGTAAATACCACACCTTGCCTTGTACATTTACAAATATTAAAGGACGCTAGATACTTCAACGGAAATAACTTTACTTTGCCGTATTTTCCTTTTTAAATTATAACGCGCGTAAATCTCGAAGTAACATATTACGCAGCTATGGTTCTGCCTTTTAAACGATATCCCCTGCATCGTTCGAAGGAAGAAATATTTTGTACATTATGCAAAATGTATAAAATATATTAACCTTACGATTGGTAATAGTGTTAATTATGATACGACTATGATCGATACGAAAATGTATATATAAGCACATTTCGACTAAAATTATAAAGAATTCATAAACAAAATATGAAAATAAATATTCATAGACATCATTTTTACACGTACGATAAATAATGCTTTTTTTATTTTAAATATTACAAAAATACTTTTTCGATCATATTTAAAATAACTGGTGACATCGATAGAGTAATTACATTAAAAATGACAGTATAGTGTTTAGTAATAAACATAAAAAGATATTAAATGCAACTGGAAAGAAATGAATGAACAAATGAAAATAGTGCACGAATCTTACGCAAATATGGAATATCGGCCACTTTATAATGAAGTTAGTAACTGTAAAAAAACATTATTCGTTTCTTAATTTGAAATCTACGCGATATCGATTAATTTTTCAAATACCTTTATCCAATTTGTTTATTTTTCTTCATTTGTTCCATGATACTTTCATATTAATACTTAGAACTTATATCGATGAATATAGATTTTGTATTTTGTTTATATTTTTTCAAAGTAGCGTTAATACAAGAACGATCATTTTCTTGTATTATCTCGACAAACAGTACATGTGTTCGTGTTTATGCAATTAATATAAATTTCTTCTAAATAAAAATAATAGGATATCGTTCTTTCGCAAGATCATTCGTTACGATTTAATGTTCGTACTAAACGAAATTCAATTCTTTATAAAATCGCAAAAATTAATAAGAAGACACTAGGAATCGTAAGTAATCTTTCTATCAAATTTCATGTCGAGAGTTTCTATTTAGAAAAAATTCATATTTTACGTAAATACTTTATCGAACGCCTAAACGTACTCGTAAATGCTTTTTACGGATGTTTTTGTAAAATAAAATTAAGTCGACCTAAGTATTATTATATCTAATACAAAAAAAAAAGAATGGAAGAAGTATTCTACAGTAATTTTCTAGTATTCCGACTGAATATTAGCATTGCCATGATAAATTTTAATTCTAAGTCACCCTTTGCCAAATGCATGTTCTGTGCGCTAATAGTAAATAGCTGTAAGCGATAAGCTTTATGTAATTCGTTCCCTTTAAAAGTAAAATTTATATTTGTTCGTCGTTATTGAAAATCATGAAATGAAATATTCCATTTCAATGTTTTTAATGTTACGCTACAGACTTCAGTGGCATCTTAATAAATATAATATTTAACGTAAACATTGCTTTGTAAATAGATCTCTAACTTTGGGATTCGAGTAGTTATCGCATACCGTGGCATCAAAATGCAACTATTTCAACAGTAATTTCGGAAGTGGAAGCTCAATTTTAATATACTTTATACATCTATATAATCCAAATAAAAATAAATGTTCAAAGGAAATATTCAACTATTACTTAGTACCACATTTCTTTGTCCAAAATCGAAGAAACTATACCTACTATTCCTTTAATTCAATTATAAAGTCTTAAAAGTAATAGTTAAATCTGGATTAATTTAACAATGAATAGTAAGGTTATTAGAACGATGTGTAAGATATTAAATCGGACAATTTAACCTGTCATGGCTTCAGAACATTTTCAATGAATTTCTTCATGTCGCGCATTTCCTGTGAAAGTAACAACAACGTTATGTATTTATATCGGCTCTATAACTACGTAGCGTACGTTTTTCGATTTTAAGAAAATTCAAAAATAATTAAGATTTGTTACTACCTCCCTCTCTCTCTCTCTCTCTCTCTTTAAAAAATAAAAAATAATTAAATACTACTTTTAATAAAATAATACTTCCGATATAGCATCGTAATTATTCTCGTCGTTATATCGTCGGTAACCGCGTAACTACTACTATCGCTATATACTGTAAAACTTTTTTTATTTTCACCTCTTCGCAGGACGTGTGCATCATTCCTTTATACGTCTTAAATTCGGTATGCATCATAAAGTGTTTCAGAAGAGACGCCGTCATTTGACCCCATTTGTACGGCACAAGGGGATCGCAATCGCCATGGCACTGAAGTAACGGTGTATTTCTGTTAGCGATGGAACCCTAAACGGAATGACATCGTGTATCGTAACAAAAAGTTCATCTTTACGCTCGTCGAAATCGTCGATGCTATAAAATCGTTCGACGAAATAGAACGAGAGAATTACGTACTCCGAGAAATTGTTGATGTAAAGGAAGCCAAGCCGACAGAGCGATAATTCCAGCTAATGGCTCCGGGAATGTAAGAGCGCTGTACATAGCCAGAGCTCCGCCTTGACTAAATCCGCCAAGAATAATTCGCTTGGTCGCTATACCAGCGGCGACTTCCTCGGCGATCAGCGAATGCACCATCTCCGATGCTTTGCGAATACCGTCTTCGTCTTCGGGTCCGGAAGGATCGAGGGATCGTAAGTCGAACCTGAATGCATATAATTTATTTATTTCCTCCGGTGTTTATACGAACTTTTTCTATATATTTACATCACGACCTTACCAAGATGGCATTTTAAAGCCCGCGTTAAGCGTTACCGGCATCGTCGGTCTAAAATAACAAAAAGAAAGACAGCTTTAAACTCTTTACCTTTCCATTCGGCGAGCGTACCATTTCTAACGAAAGTTCCACGATATATTTTCTATAATAAAAGAAGATTTTATGACGTACGCCGTAGGACAAATAACTTTAACATAGGGAGGTCGTATAGCATCTATAGGACTTGCCCAACCGCGTCTGAAACAATAAATTTGTTATTGCTCGTATCTTCGGAGGCCCGACGACGAGAAAGATTTGCCAGCGACAAAAACTTACCCCGTGTCACCTAATCCATGAAAAAAAATAAGCTGAAAAATACGAGACTTTAATAAACGTAGGATCCTTGCGAATCTGTTATATATCGTAAGTTAGTTTAAAAATTAAGCGAAAGAAATAAAGCGTAAAAAGATCGGGCAATTTCAAGTTCAAAGGCTATCGGAAGGGCTTCGAATTGTTAGGAGGAGGGTACTCGTCACGTTGATGTTTAAATCGCGCAAATCGAGCGACGATGATTTAACGATGGACAACGACGCGATTCCTTTTCGCTTCCCCTTGGAGGGATGAATTTTGTAAAAAAAGACGCGAGTCGATAGGACGATGATAATAAGCGACGACGGATAAATTTTCAAGAGAATAAAATTACGCATTTCCGCGGAATGATGTAACCAAAAAGATAAGCCTATGAGTTTACCGTTGCCGTGTGTCTGGCGGTAGCGGCGATAACCACGTTGTTCGACATTTTTCGCTCCTTTATTCGGTGGGCCGCGAGGAATCTCCTAGATCGTAGAATTAATTCGATAAACACGGTACGAGAGAACATATACAACACAACAACGACGACGAACGCATGAACTCTTCCATCGGTGGTTCTTCCGTCGATTGGTTGACACCGTTAACACTACGAAGAGGATATATCGCCAAGCGAAGTTTCACACGCGTGCGCGCTAACTCCAAACTACTAATGTCCGCAACCTGCTCGTAATCGGATTAACGTAGGGAGGAGGAAGGGGCATGCGTTCCGGTTGAACTTACGGAGTACATTTTCATTCGTATCGTAAATACGCCGATTATGCGAACGATCGAAATGTATTCGGCATTTTCTATGCTTTCTCGTATAATAAGGGTCGGTCGTTCTTGACATCGCCTCGTTAATCTCGAAGTTCTTCTTCTTCTTCTTCTTCTTCTTATTTAATGGCTATGACACGCATGCGTAGTCTTTTGCCATAACCAGGTTATGAATCTCGAAGTTGAAACGTTCTTTGGCGAAATTATTTTCTTGCGTCGACGATCGTTGTCACGCGAAAAGAGAACGAAACATCGTTGCTAGCTCCTTTTATTCGAGCACTTTACCGTCGAGAACGAATCCACTGATATCCGTTTATCGTGATATTCAAAAAAAAGAGTACCGATAATCGATCGTTTCGACGAGTCGCTCGCCCGTTCTATTGCTGGATTTTCAAATAAATCCGATCGTCTGTAATCGTAATTTTATTTTATTTCATTTTATTTTGTTTTATTATACGAGTTTTAATCTCGCTCGAGAGCCCGTAAATTGCAATGTACGAGATCGACATCTCGGTGAACTCTGGATTTACAGTATTGTTTCGCAGTCCTTAATCCGACTTAACCCATTAACCTACGTCAGACACGTAGTCTCGCATTCGGGCCAAACTGATTATCACGGGCATGGCCTCTGGTACGATGACTGGGCCAAATGTAAAAAAAAGATGTAAATTTCACATTTTAGACCCAGGCTGTTGGAGCGTAAATCGTAGGTTAAAGGGTTAACTACATGTACAGTGTGGTTGAAGTTAATTTGCGTGGTTGACCGGACTGGTGGTGACATCTTACGGAAGAGCGATAATTAAAACTCGGAGTCCTGTTTGACCATCGGTCCACACGTCGTTTGTAGATGTGTCGACTTCGGCATACATGTACGTGTACGCTGCTTAGATACTGTTTTAAATATCGACAAAATATGTAAATAAATCATATTCGCATATTTCGTCGTTCGAATTATACGAAAAAACGGATAGTACGATCAAATCGTTCTTGAATTAAAAGATTTAGAAAATCACGCACATTTGTAATTTACATTCATATATTAATGTATGTTATTATTATTATTTATAAAATCTTGGGTATACATTTACTGCGTGTATCACGTTATCCGTCATTCTCGGTGAAACTTAAAGATGCTAAGATTTTATCCTGAAATTATAATTGTAATTATTAAATGTTTATTTTGCACGGCCGAAGAAAAATCTGTGCTCGTTGCTTGAAATTATTGAATTCCACATTCCCAATCTTTTTTATTAAAGTCTTTATTTCAACAATACATACTCATCTATTTTGTTGCTTCCGTCGTAATATTCCGCTATATTTTGGCAAAATGTTCCAGTAATACTTAATATCAACATTAATTTTGGTTCTTAAAAAATTAATTAACACAGAAACACCTTAATACTTAATTCTTTCGTTCGTTACTATTTCAAAGATCTATTTTTAACGAAAATGGAGATAATGTATTATACAGAGGAATTGAATTGTAACAATAAGAAATTACATACTGTTTATTTTAATATTATACATTGTCCTGCTTCGCTTCAAAACTGTAACCTTTTTGTAAAAAATACATACCTTACACTATCTTGAGACCAGCAATGGAATTTTCCAAACTCTTCGATGAAGAAAAAAAAAATTATTTTTAATGCAATGTCATAGAATATAGAATATCGCTACGTATACGAAGACACGAAGAAATTATAAATGTTTTCGTTGTTATAATTATTGAAAAATATTAAAATCCGATCAGAAACCAAAAGAAATTTATTCTCTTCGATATCTTTCGTATAACGACTAGAAAATTGTAAAATATACCTTTAAATCCCATATAACGAGCTGTCCATCCAAACTACTTGTACTAAATTCATTATCCGACACTTGACGCATACAAGTAATCACATTTTGATGTATACTATCTAAAGCGTTGTCGTGAGTATCGTTCCTCGCTTGGCGATCCAACGATTGAAACTTTCGCATAGCGGATAATCCGGCGGTTTCCTTCTTTTGCATGTTATCTATCTTCGAGACGAAGTAAATTTGCCCATTGTCGTCCACGGAGTAGAGCATAGGCATACAACTGTGCCCCTAAACGAAGAAACGATGAATTTTAATTACTACAAAGTACACCCTTCGACCGTGTCTTAACGACTTTTTAATTAAATTAAATTACCGTCGCCACGATGGAGTTATTACTGATCCAAATGCAGCTCAGAAACGGCAGGTGTTCGGTGTAAAGTCTGACGACTACGTTTTTCTTGGTGGCATCGGCGACGCAGATCGACGAATTATGTGCCACCCAACAGATTTTATTACCGCACGGGCTAAACGAGACACAATGTATCCAACCACCTGAAAATATGAAATAGGAACAAACGAGAAGGATAACTTCCCTGCAACGGAGCGAAGCGACGCCCATCGAACGTACCTCCGTTGTTCGTATTAAGAAATTCGGCGAGTAACGTTCCTAAAGTATTGCTATGTCCCCAAGCGCACGTCCCCGAAGCGTCTTCCATGTCACTGATAAAAGCACTGAATACGCGCACCTTGTAATCCGTCGAGCCGGCGACCAATACTTTATTGTCCGGATGCCAATCGACCGTGGTCACGGTGGATCTTAAAGGTCGCTTTATGTGCTTGCATAGCCACCAATTGTTCTCGGACACGAAGTAACAGACAGCTATTACTTTACACCCGGAGCCAACGGCGAACTTGTTCTCTGATAAAATGAAATTGAAAGATATAGAAGACCCGAAACGTTCTCGTTGGTCGTTCGACGCGTTAAAGGTGAGCCAGAAGCTCGACCATACCCAAAGGAGACCACTTGACGCAAGTGGCGGCACGATTTATTCTTAAAAGGACCCACGCGGGATTCCACTTGCCGTCCTCGCCTTGGGTCCAAACGTAGGCATTCTTATCAGCCGAACAGGTCACTATGCGATTGGTACGGGGTGCCCAATCGATCCCCATTATGCGCATATCGTGCTCCTGCAACGTCTCCAACAGCTTCCATCCCGTGGTCGACCTCTTGTAAACTTGGATCTCGTTGTTGTTCGGACATATCGCGACTTCTGCGAAAAAGAGAAAAGGTGATCGCGTACGATCGGCGTCGGACCGAGTGACACGTTCTTAGGCAAACCTGTTCTATCTTTGTTCCACGCGTGATAGCTGATGGCATCGACACCCAAATTATGGACCACTGTCATCTTTCCCTTGGCGACGATTGACGTACAGGACACGCGGCGTCGCAGCGTGCAGCCCGCAGGATTCGCAACACCCAAGGTCCTGGGATCGAGTCCCACCAGGTACGGCCCGTTTTTCTCCAGCGGTCAGCCGAGCGAAAGGAATACTCTCTCGCGATTGGTGGAGATCTCTTCCAACTCGTAGATGGAGCCACCGAGCAACACCATCGAATAGAGTTGGAAAAGGACGGAGAACGGTGCTGAATTCTTATATCTCAAAATTATTTCGACAAATTCCGATAAAAATCAACCTACTCGCGCACACGCGCGCGCGAGATTTTTTAAAATAATACGAACGTGAAACGTTGCAATTTTATTTAGTACGAATCGCGAGAAAATGTCATGGAAGCGTGGTAGATCGAGTTTGAACGACCAAAATTGAAATAGTTAATGATTTCGGCTTGTTTCTACATCGATGTCGAGTCTTTGGACTGGCTGGATGCGCGTCGACGTCGGTGCGAAGTTTTTTCGATCCTCAAAGGCGTGCACGAGACATTTTCTCCGTTCCTGCGCGATAAAACTTATCGGTTCGAAGCAGTTCCAAGAGCCGGACGCGGACACTCCCGTGTCAACGAATCGAGATAACGCAGCAGCGAGAAGATATCGCTCACGCATCGGAATATTTGAGGGATTACTAACGTTATCCGGCGCTACAGCGCCATCTGCGGCAGAAATATTCGAACGAAGAGCGTTTCGTAATTTCGGACGGTATTTTCGCGTTGTAGAGCACAGTAGCGACATGTCGTCGCCATGATTTTCCACGGCAAAATTAAACGATAATTTGTTCGATTTAACTTCGATTTGAAGTATTTCGAAGTTACTTGCCCGATAGAGGGATTCAATGAAATTAAAAGAAGTTGCGAACAACCCACGTTTAATATAAAATAATATTTACAACCATATAATTTTCTAAATATTATAAAAAATATAGCGTAACATTGTGATACTTTGTTTCTAATTAGTATACAACAAATAACATCAAAAATGGCACATTGCCTTGAGTATTTTAAAACTTTTTTACTATACATATATATACATATATGTAACTAATATTTTCTCATAAAACATGCAGATTATTATATCTTAATTATAATTTATTCATTTTTGAGATAAATTTTAACATTTTCTCTAGACGTTCGCTTGATTCAAAGAACGTAAAAAGTTCGTTTGATTCCTTTTCGTTAATTTTCAGTAAAATATCGGTATCCCATGATCTTACTAAACGCTTCGTCGTTATTATTGCCTAAATTATATAATATTTTAATATTTTATATGATCAACCAACGGTATAAATCTATGAAAGCTTACCTCCATTGAAAGCCTAGATACTTTATACAAGTATTTCCATACTTCTTCCAATTGTTCGTGTTTGTATACTTCGCTGACTAAACAATATCGTTTGGCTTCCATCGCATCCATTTTATACCCCATGTACAACATATCGCCAGCCTATATACAAATTTTTTTTTTGGTTCAAAGAAAGCTATAGTTTTGCATAAAGTTCTAACAATTTTGAAACATTAAAATATTATGGAACAGAAGAAAAACATGAGAATTTAATAATATGGCATTACTTTAGATCCCATTAGTTTTGGAAACGTATAAGTAGAACATCCTTCTGCCGTTAATCCTATAGCGGTAAAAGGCATTTGAAAAGAAGCCTGAAAAATGAATGATCAACGTGAAATAAATAATAAAATATCTACATTTACGTAAAATATCCGGTGTATTATAATTACCTTATCCGAAGCATATACCATATCGCAAAGTCCAAGCATCGTAGTTGCGATACCTATTGCCGGACCATTCACAACTGCTACTAAGAGCTTTGGAAATGTAATTAAAGAGTCGATGAAATGTCTGTAATGTAATAATAAATTAATATAGGAATATATTATTTCTATATAAATAAATTTAGTACAATATTTTAATGTTAATGCATACTTGAAAGACATAACACTATTTGTAATCTGTGATTGTGATAATTCTTCAAATTGGAGGAAAGTACTCAAATCGTTTCCACTGCTAAAATATTTTCCCTCTCCGGTAAAAACAACCATATTTACATCATTATTTTTAGACGAATCGGATAGAATTGTTGTTATTTCTTTATACATCTACATTGAATCAATAATAAGATTTAATCAATTTCTAATACGACTGGTTTGAATTTTAATGCTTATTTGTATTTTCAAATTTTCAGTGCAAATGATCATGTTATATGAAAATGCTTATATACAAAGTAAAAGTCTGAATAATTTTACAGTTTAAGTTGCTATTTATCTAGTTAACTATTATCTATCAGCTAACTAACATTTTCAAGTTTAACGAACATTGCAAATATATTATTTCAAATTGATATACGTATAATCAATGAAACTTTTTGATGCGTTATTAACGTACAGCTACGGTTAGAGCGTTTTTCTTTTTGCATCTATTAAATTTTATTATTTGAATTCCATTATTCAAAGTAGACAAAATAGACGGTATTTCAGTCATAGCGCTACTTATTTTTCGCAAAACGGCTTATGAAAGAACCACACGGTAAGACGTATCGATACACTGCAATTACAATTCAGTTACTGCAACTCACTACAAAGTGGCATTCTTTTCCTTGCATACTTAACCTCTTGCACGGTTCTCAATAAATATTAGTGCATATTTATTCATTGAAATCAGGCCTTAACATATTTGTATGCCGCCTGTTATCTTTTCCTTTTAAACATTATAATCTTAAACGT
>JAITYT010000998.1:833212-852778 GCA_025433975.1 Liostenogaster flavolineata | reverse complement strand
TATAATTATTTATATATATATATATAAATATTAATTATTATTTANTATATATATATATATATATATATATATTACTTACAGAGAGCCTCACCTGTTTCTGTCATCCCAAATAACTTTTTTTTGTAGAGATATAAAAAAATGTTTCAGAACAGATTTATTCTATTTTAAAAAAGAAAATTCACCCATATAAGTCAAAGTCATTTCAAGATTATATTTTATAAAGTAAGTTTTATAAGCAATAATGTCTAAAATAATTAAACTGAATGGTCTATTGTCTTATTTATCTTTAAAAAAGTGATGTCACAATGCACCTAACAATGTGCTACACTGTGACCGTCGAATGATTTTGAGCCCAAAATTTTGCAAATGAACAATTCGTGCGACGAACATTTCGTTGCGAGCGACCGTAATCGCTAGTAATATTGAACAAAACTTCAAGATAACATTTTCAAAAGTATATTCACCTGAATATCTCGTAATCCACAGCTTTCAACAAATGGCAGGAATCTACGCCGTCTTTGTTTTTATATTGCGATTTATCGCGATCACATATAAAAAATGTTGATAAAACAATTGCTATCTGTCGGGTTGGCAACTAAAGGATTACGGATTTTGTCGTTAGATTGTTAAGTAAAAATATAAACTATCAATTGCTATTATTTGTGTGTTACGCGCCCCACAAAGGGCGGGGCAATTCGAAGAAGAGTTATTAACAATGATATACCTCTTGAAACTATTGTTATTTAATGATCCGCGCATAAACGTACAAATTAATGAAGTGAGACTGACACAGAATGTTTACTTCTGTCAGCGACTCGGTCGTAACTGACATAAAATTATAAAACGAAAGCACTTTCCTGCGTTATCGCGCTAGATCCTCGCTGGAGTAATATGAAACGGATCCAATAATATAAACGACCGCGGTTCGAAATTCGAAGTCCTGTATCACGCCTGAGAGTCGCTTGGTCTTTCTTTTCCAATATAAACTCGTATCACATCATATTATCACCGCGTAGACCTGATTGCTTTCCGAGATTCTAACTGTTTATAAAAACAACGTTTCTTTGAAGCATGTTCAGCCAAGGTTAATGGGCTTTTGAGTTTCCTCCACGTGCATAAGTGTTTACCTTTGGAATAATAAGAATTTAAAAGATGTTTAAATAGAGCGCGGCCGAAAAACGGTCGGAACCACTGGCATAGGGCGGCTTATTCTTGTCTAGCGATAACACTTTGCGCCGTAATTTGACTATATTAAATTCGTGTAAAAACAACCATTCCTCATATTTCGTCACGATTTTGTCTGCATTATTGTTCAGATATTAATTGTTGTCAAAATATTGGCAATAAATTATTACTAATCTACATTTATGGCGTGCTTTATATTTAATTTAATAAATATGATGTATGCTGAAAGTGAGAAAATATATTATTAACGTGCCGTCCGAAAAGTACTTTCGGCTTTCATTCATAAATTACGTTAGTTGGATATTAATGTACGTATGCATATTCGGAATATCGTTGACTCGCTATTTGTCGTTTACTTAATCTCATTTCTAAAATAAAAAATCGACGAATCGAAAGTACTTTCCAAACAACCCGATAGTTGTAATATGAATGTTACGTTAATAGTACTTTTTCGGTGATCTCTTTTACAGTATTATTAAATAAAAATAATTTTCTTTCTTAGTAGACTACATTAAACTAACGTCGTATTTTCACGAGTTAAACTCTTCAATTGGATATTTTCTACTTAATATTAATCATATTAAATATAAAAAATGACTGTGTAATGTTACGTGATATTTGCGCTATATACTTTAATACAAAGAAATATTGTCAAACTTTGTCGGAAATTGTTCTTCTATTTGATGAAATTCAAACGCACATTGATTTCGTTCAGTCTTTAGTTCTATTTCGTGATACATTATACTTTGTAATATCAATACTGCGCGAATTCTACCTAGAGCTTTAATTTTATTAAAATGATCCTTTGCCTTGGAAAGAATTTTGATAGCATTTAAAATTGCTTCCTTCCGTATTTTATACGGAGTCAATGGAGCAGTGCCAGCCAAACACTTCGCATATAAAACTAAAGCTCTACCTTGTTCGTAACAGCCGCCATGAGCTAAAATTTGCGTTATGGTTTCTTCTACTAAATTTACGGCTAGCATAGGCATGCCCATCAGCAGCTAGAAAGAGGATACGAATGCATAGGTAAATAATTATCTATCCATAATTAGTTAAGTCGAGGATCTATTTATACATACCTGCATATTTGCAAGATGCATTTTAACAAGAGCTTCGTAGTAAGATAAATAATTGCGTGTAGTTATTTCCAGAGCTTTGTTAAGAAGAACAAAAGAGTGAATTGCCATAGTTTCATTTCCCGATGAAGTAGATGCACATATTATTTGGCTCCAAAGAATCATAACACGCACTCTATTTTCAGGGGTCGTGTTATCGTCCTTTTCGATGCTATTTATCAAAGCTAATCCATTCGGATAATCTCCTTTAGCTAAACAAACTTCAGCTTGCCTATATGATACACGAGTGTGCGTATTATAAATAAAAAAAAAATGAATACAGATCATGAATATTAGTTACCTAAATTTAGATTCCAGTGGGTTTAAATTTGAGATATGAGCCGCTATCGCACCGGCCTCCGTCCACTTTTCTTGCCTCATCATTTGCGTAAATTCGTACAATTGTTCGCACAATATCCATATCTGTAATTATTTCGAAGTACGTAAAATTATGCAACACTTTTTTAGTGTAATCGATATAAATTGTTTTTAAACCTTGTTGGACGGCTCGTTTGGAAATCTCTGCTTCATATGAGCTAATACTATATCTACAAGGTCATACTCTCCAAATTCGACTAAAATGTTCACGATATTTGCAACCGCCTGACAGGTCGAAGGGCCGTTATAAATATGTTGTTTCTTGTCTCCCACGTTATGAAGAAGAAGCAATTGTGCACAAACAGACGATAGTTCAGTTTTACCATAATAAGCCCATAATGCGGACTTTTCGGCATAAGTTACCGACATTAAATCGGTCATAGAATGTTGACAATTCAATCCATCCGATTTCATTAATGTCTGAAATACACGAATATTTTTAGCCTCGTAAAATTAATAAAACAAAAAGGACAACATGCTGAATGTATTTCATTAAATGAGGCGTACCTCAAAAACTTGCGAAGGGTGTTTACCTTCCAAAGCAGAATTATGAGCATACGCGATAAGACCCAAACCGGTCGTATACGTGATTCCTAACATACTTGCTTTTCCGACTGATCTTTCTATTAGAGGCCCTCTATAGAAAAATTGCAATTTATTGTTCTAGAGAAATTAGTAAAATAGAAAGTAAATTATCAATATTTAATACATACTTTCGATTGCTAGTCAAATAGTACATCCAGGCATGAGCGAGCTGTAAACAAACATTATCTCCTGCTTCTTGTGCCATCATAATGGCTTCTTTTAAAGCAGATTGAGCTATCTCCCTTTGTAAAAAACAATAATATTGATCAAAATAAATCGTGCGACGTTATTAGAGAAACATACTTGTGATTAAAATGAGCATGGAGAACTGCAAGATTTAATGCAGCGTATCTAAAAGTACGAGATCTGTCTTCGGGAGCGCAGCGACTTTCGGAAGGAGCCAATCTATCAAAACAGTGGTAAAGACTATCTATCGCCCCGCAGTATTCATTTACACGCAAACAATTTAAATAGCTCAAATAATGCTGAAAATAAATATCGAACGATAAGAAACATACTACGAACAAACGAAAATTCTAGAAAAAAAAGCTCGTCGTCGTTGTCACTTACAACTTCCGCATAGTAAGGGCTAGAACGATGAAGTTTTCGTATAAGAGTCTGTAATTCGCCGGGTGGCATAGCTTTATGTTCATCCATTTGCAAAGCGTGCGCTTGTTGAGCGACAAATAACTCTGCCTGTTTCCCATTCCATACAGTTGTATTTCTGCCGATATAAATTTAAACGCTTTAACCGACTATACATCGTTAATATATTCGAGAAATAAGAAGATAACAACGTTCGGCTTACTTGTAAGTACGAGGTTCGTCGAACATGACGCTACTGGAAATGTCGGTGTTTTCGGGACTGTTGATTCTTCGTTTGATATAATTTTTTAAATCGTCGTAAAGTAGCACTACTTGGTCGAACGACAACTTTTCGAATAAAATTATAATTCTTCTAACGTATAATCCAAGAACGGAATTTTTATTTAATACGGGCAACGAAATTGAATGATCTAAAATAGGTTTTACGAGGCGACCAACACTTTCGAACAAGTCCAACAATCCTTCTATACCTTTTCCCCATAGCATATTCGATTGAACTTCCAATTGATGAGCAAAACGATGTAAAATATATTCGCAAGAATATAATATGCTTAATAAAGAATGAAATTCCATATCAGGAGACTGAAAACAATAGACGAATGTCTAATTGTACGATGTATAATTTATCGAGGCTATTAACTTCGGACGATTACCTGAATTAATTTCACCGCTGCCAAGCAAAAGTCGCGTCTTTCCACAATTGCTGCAATAATTACGTATAATAAAATACCACGTACTTTGAAAGTTAAATAAAACAAGGCGAGAGTAAACATACCTTTGTTGGTTTCGTTACAATATTCTTTTATTAACATAACAATTACGATCTTATAAGGAGTTAAATTTTCTTTTTGTATTATCTTGGCACTTCTATCGATATTTACTAATTCTTTAGACATCGTAGATAAACTTATTGACAAGATCGCATAAAAATGGGAAGATTTTTGACGCTTAACCTCTTCGCAGGCTTTATACGGCAACACGTAACGCACCGAACAAAAGTAGATATACTTCTGAACTATGCGCCGTTTAATAACAAAATCTTTTATCGTAAATAACAATAGAACGTTTGGCTAATAATCCGAGAGGTCGTTAAATAACTCTAAAGACAAACTAAAATTATGCTTTTCGCATGTAAATCTGCATCGAAGTATAATTTGATCGATTCGTGAAATTTAACGATATTTTGAACAAAATCCATTATTCGGATCTCACCGCGCAAGCAATAATGACTGGAGTCCTAAGACTAACGTAGTACTCGCGGTATTCTTTTTCTTGGTTATCGCCTAATCGTGGTAAAGGGGCTCGAGTTCTCCAGTGAATCCAGAGGCTCTATCGGATCAGGTCCAACCTTGCCAGGGAGGCCAGTGAGATAGATTGGTCTTTTAAGATGGCACCAATTTTGATCAATTTTTATTAATGCGTGGAAGATGCCAAAAATTAAAATGAAAAGATTTGTATTAATATACGATACGAAAGAAAAAGATCTTCCTATTTTTATTACAGTTTTTATTGAACATCATTGAATATACATATTTGTATAGTCTCAACATTTAAAACTTCATTTGTAATATTTTTCATCACAGATAACAGACATGTACACATTTAGGTACAGCTAATTAATTGATTGAGTGATAAATCTATAAATAGTTCTTTTATTTATCGATATCTTCGAATAGTTTTGTTAATATAATGGAACCCCGTTTATTCTGTTCGAACGGGATCGGATTCAATCTGAGTTCAGCCTGATTCAAACCAAAAATCCGGATAATCCGGAAAATTCGTGAACGATATAAATAACACCACTTATATACATTTTATTACAATAATTGTAACAACACATCAAGCAAAAATCTACGTACAGTGTAAATTCAATTTCAGTTAGGATTCCATACAAATTTGGCATCCTACGATCTCCGCATTGTACTTACGAGTTCTTTGATTTCTTTCGCGTTTGTAGGTTTTCCATTGTAGGTTGTCTATCTTTTTAAATTTCGAAAACAAATATCGCGTTTTATAACCCGAATAAATTGGAAATCTGGATATACAGAATCTGGAGAAACGGCGTTCCACTGTAATTCATTTTTGTTAACTATTATGCACGATTATGTACAATACATACAGGTACAATTAGATAAATTAGGAAATATTTATATTTTTTACCAATTAACATTGATTAAACATATGTTCTGAGATTAACTTTCTCTCTTCATAAAAATAGTAGGAGTCTACATTGTTATCTAACGATTGTCATCTACAAGCTTTCGCCAAGTGACCGATATTTAACTTATGTACCCTCAGTAAACATATGTAAAGTGAGGTAATGTAAGATAGCAGGAATTTATTTTTCTATTGTAAAAAATTATTCTATAAGTTAATAGACGAAAGGAAAACAATAGATATAGGAACAAATGACGTAACATACAACATACTTTTCGTTCGAAATTATTTTGTCACGGAAAAAATATATTGTAATAATAAATACTTGTATTTTGTCTCCAACTATTCGTAACTGATAAAGAATTAAATTAGATTAGTAGGAGCAAGATATGGAATATTAGAACTAGTATTTTTTTTTGGCCGAGTACATCGTTTTAAAAAATGCATATCTTTAAAAAAAAATATTACGTAATAATAGTTAAAAAATTGTTACATATTATTTATATAACAATAATTTATTGTTATTAATTATCATTAATGTATAAATAACGTAATTGTAAATATTTGAGTTCCTGTATCAATTGTTACGAGTAATGGATACAAATTTCTAAATTATACCACCCCGAAAAAGATGAGTCACTTTCTTATTTATCTTTATAGTATTGTCAAAATTAATTTTTAATGAGAAGAAGTCCGAGGAAAACGTTAAAGTATGATCTCTAATAATAATATGACATAAAATGGTGATTGTAAATAGAGATGTCGACATGTTTTACAATTTTAAAATTATCATTCTTACCATCCACAATGTTTAGTAGTTATAATTAATTCGGTTTCCATGTATAGTCATTTATACAAATCGATGTTCAACGCGTTGACAAGGATTCAACGGAAAGTGTAACTGAAGCAGCATGACGATACCGATGTAGTAAAGGGCCAGGAGTGCTCGGAACTTCTTCTATCCTTTCTAAATCATTGGCTGCGCCTGCACTGTTTTGTTTGTACAGTCGTGGAGTTGTTTTTTGACTTGGTGCTTCTTGAATTACGTTCCATGCAGGATCGTCGCTCCGATCTAAGCTGAACTGTCTTTTTAATACGCGACATCCCGAATTTCTGCCTGTAATTAAATGATAAAATTACCTCAATTATACATATACAATATTTTAATAAAACATTATTACACAACGATAAAGATATTTCTATTACAATATATTTATTTGTAAAAATAAATATTGTAATAAAAAAAAAATTACAAACCGTAACTAATTTATTTATAATAAAAATAAAATGATGTTGAATTTTATTTATTACATTATAAAAATTTCTATTCTAATTCACGCATTGCATTAATATTATTATAAAACAGCATCTACCGTAATGTTCATTAGGCGAAAGACATCTGTAACGATTATACGGTGTGCTGAGATCGTTTGCATCTATTCCACCAATAATTCTTCGATGTTTGGTCGCAGCAGCTGATCGTAAAACAACCGAGCTAGAGATTGATGTCAAAGAAGTTGTCGAAGAACCCAACATCGTATTTGTTTCCGCGTCATACGTTATTGGTACTGGTGGAAGAGAACAGGCTTGAGTATCGCTCGAAATATCTTTATTTGCAATCGTGTCACCATACTCGGTAACTTTTATTTGATCCCCCTTTAATTTTGCAAATAAATCTTCCGAAGATTTCAAGGATGAACTTTTCTCAAGTGTCTTGTCGTCGTGCAGGGAGCCATCGATCTGTTTCGAACTCGCCGTTTCAAACGACGATGTCGCAAGAGTGTCACTTTCGACTATTATTTTCGGGCTGCTACTACCTTTTCCCGATATGGAGTCGTTTTCTTCGCTTTGCTCCTCATCGTGAATGTCATTGTAATTTTTAGTAGCTCTCAATAACGTACGCTTTGACGATCTTGATTCATTACGAACCTCGTTCAAAGCATTTCCTATTATGAGACTTTCGTCCAGTCTGTAAAAAGAATAACCAATAAGTGAAATTGTAACTACCTCGTATCGTTTCACCTTATCTTGCAATAATTGTGCCTCTTAAGAAATTGATTCCCATCGTATTAAATTGCATATACATATATACAGGGTTCCCTACTTTTGATAATCTAACGAAATATTAGGTTGACCTCCGTACTCGCACTATAAGAACACCGTATACATAGACGGATTACGCTTACATTATTATGTAGGATACGAACATATATACGATTAATTTGTGCATTGTTCTCTATTTTTTAATTACTATTACACGTGCATATTATTTAGCATTCATTTTCCTGCATGATAAATGCTAAGGGTGATACAACTTACCCATGGTCCTCGCTGATGATAACGGCAGTATGAAAATAGATAAAATCGTTAAACAGCTGAAATACAAAGCATTCGTATAAAACATTAAATTAGTAAAAATAATAACTGAATTTGTAAATTTTGAATTTTCTTGTCAACGTTAAGAATATGTATTGTCAACTCTAAATGAGCGCTGTAAATATTTTTGTTATATCAAATCAAACATCGTAATATTTATAAATCGATAAGACATCTCCAAATTTAGTGACATCGTTCAAATTTTAGATTAGATTAAAGTATCATAATTTGCTATATTTTATCATATTTGCATAATTTTTCCAAATTTTGTTAGAAATACGCTTACAATAAACGACTACGTCGCTACGTAAAAATAAAATACACATATCTCGCACAACCAAACTATATTAAACATTTAATTAAAAAACATTGATTTAGAGAAAAGTGACTTACCCTACAGGCGGAGGTTGCGGAAGAATTTTATCGAAGCCTTCTTTTCCTAATAGCCAATACGTCGGCATCTTTCCTTTCCCTTTGACATCCGTAGTGCCGCGATATTCGATATCGTATCCGCCAACTTGACTTAACCGATCTCTTGTGACCTGACTTATATGTATACGCCACGGTGCGCCAGTTGATTCCATTCGCGATGCTGTATTCACGGTATCACCGAATAAACAATACCTTGGCATAGTTAATCCAACAACACCTGCGCAGCACGGCCCTGCATCGGAATAATGGACATTGTAAACAAATAATAATTTTACAGATTTTAATATCCGTCATAACGCATGATTTCTTTTGAAAAAAAAAATATTTATATCTTCGTTGTTCTATAAGAACAGTTAAAAATTAAAAATAACCTGTATGAAGACCGATCCGTAGACGCAACTGCATTTGTGGAAGATGTCTTAATTTAAATTTTCCGCTTTGATGCAGTAGATCGAGGGCCATTGTAGCTATTTGAGTCGCATGATCAGGAATCCTTACCGGACATCCACCCACAACCATGTAAGCATCACCTATAGTTTCCACCTAAGCGGTAATTTATTTCTATTAAAATATGTACGTTTTATTATATATGTAATATATATTATTGCGCTAATTCGGAGTCTGTCCCAAATATCGAATCGGCAGAGCATCGATTTAAAGCCAATGGTCGATTGAACGATAAAAATACGATAAAAAAGCATCGATGACCGTAGGTGTATTAATCGCAAGAAGAAATCTTCTTTAGTCTTCTTTAATCTTACTTTTAATATTCAGCTAATATTTGTTACGAATGATTATCGTTCCGTATATTTGACATGGATGGGTATTTTAAAGAATTTCTTATCATTTTCGCTTGATAATTTTACCTTATAAACTGTATACGCATTGATAGTTGCATCGAAGCAAGTATACAAATCATTGAGAAGATCGACCACTTGGAAAGGAGTCGAATGTGCAGAAATCGACGTGAAACCCACGATATCCGAAAAGTAAATGGTCACTTCGCGAAATTCTTCGGGATCGACAGGAATACCCAATTTCAATTTCTCGGCAACTGAACTGAGAAATAGTCAATTTTTTAATTTTTTTAGAAATTGCATATAATTATTATGAAAGCATCATGTAACTCACTTTGGTAACATTCGATTCAACAACTGCTCTGTTTTCTTTTTTTCCAAGTCGAGTTGTTCCGTACGTTCGCGTATTAGCTCTTCTAAATTGTTCGAATATTTTTCCAGCATTTGGAACATCGTATCGATAAAATTCACTTTTCTAAATAAAAGCAACATTGTTTTTATACATAGAGATTGTTTGCAATAAAACACAAATCATTTCAAATTCTACGTAAGACATTAAAATTAATAAAATAAATGGAATTTTCGTAATTTAAGTATATACTCGTATAAGATCTTTCATCTGTTGTGACATTTAAAATGACTTAAAACGTGGTGAATGTAATCAGTCGTTCGTTTGTTAGTTCGTTTAGCCATTACATTCGATTAGACGTAAATTTATGTCCTTTCATTTACCTGCCATAATTTAATTTTTTAAAAAGGTCATGGACGGCATTGAAATCAGGCCTCATATCCGGCATTTCAGCCCAACATTGTCGCATAATGTTAATAGCTTCGGGTGGCGCAGCACCTTTGCTGACAGATGGCCTAATCAGTGGTGGCGGACTAATCACTTTTTCTATTATGTCTGTGGGACAAAGTTTTGGTAACTATCATACGATACGCTAAACACGAAGTTATTACGCACTGCGTCGTAAGGGTGGTAGGCTGTTCCGTGGCTAATATATTAAATCTTTAAAAGAAAATCAAGTGAAGTCGATCGCATTGCTAATTTCTTTACGAAATAATAAGATAACGCAAAAATCATACGATAATACGAAGATGAACTGAAAAGCTACCAACCTACCTTGTTAGGATAGATCGTAGATCCACTTGGTCTTATAGGCTTCTTACCTTCCGGAGATAGAGCCAGCATACAAAATGGTTCTCCGCGAACAATGACCTCTTGCATGATAATTCCAAAACTATAAACATCTCCAGGTTGTGTACCTCTTTTAGAAACGCTCGGGTTTCTGAGCAGTTCCGGCGCTGTCCACAGTAGATCTATTATAAATAATATTAAATCATGATAACGAAACAATAAAAATGCATCTACGAGTCTAACTTTTTTAATTCACGAATATACATTTTTCATATCATAACATATTCTTAAAGAGAATATTTCGAATATTATGGGATCACGCGAGTTGCAGACAATTTCTAAAATTAATTAAGCAAATTTTTACTTGCCACGAGCTAACTTTTTAGGTGATGCGATGTTTTGTGCGTCGTAAAATAATGGAAGACCATAGTCGGTGATCTTCAGTACCCAGCGCGCATCTATTACACAGTTCCGTGATGTAAGGTAGCCATGAACTCGAATCGGCGTACCATGCAGATATCTCATGCCCTTGAAAGGAACAAAAAACGTTGATACAGCGTAAAACTTTATATATCGTGCAAAGCTACATAACTGGTTTAACAAATACATAAAATATATAAGGCGCTATTCTTTCTTCTTAAAAGTTGACCTTTCTCGTCCCCTTTGAGGCAGCCTGTCTGCGTTGGCACACCGATGCGAAAGTTTCTACAAGTAACTTCGATTAGCTTTTCGATAGAAAGCTTTAATTAAATTTACTTCACGACTGTAGCGACAAGACGATGACCTTCCATTGACCGTCTACTTCGCGGGGACAATAAATTATAAAAAATATAACAGAAGATCATTTTTATAACATGCCACACAGAGAATTTTAACGAATTACATTACGTGTCGCCGAAGAATAGAAAATTCATTCCGTTACTTTGCAGATAAAATCAACAAAGGGAAATTATATGTGGATAACAACGTATAGAAAATGCAATCTCGTTTGCACATAATATCTAAATGCAAATTCGATCTATGTATTTTCAGGCTTGCTCTATTTATGCATGCAACATCGTATTTAGCAAGTTCTTGACAATCGACTATCGCGCGTTTACGAATATTATATTTACCCGTACTAAATCGGTGAGCAAAGATAATCTGAACGACCAGTCGAGTTTAATTTCATCTTGAACTAGAACATCTTCTAAGGACCCTCTGGAACAGTATTCAAATACGAGGCATGGTCTTGCTGGTTCATTGAGACACCCGATCAGAGGATTGAGGTTCTCGTGTCGTAGGCCGTGGATCTATTGACAATAACGCGGATCGCTGTCATGACTCAGGAATCAAGTGAAAACAATATAAAAGGTGCGTTTTCTTGGTACTCTGAAAGCTGGAAAATGAAAGCTGTAAGTACGCGAAATCATTTTATCTATGGAACGTAACGTGATCGAACGAATTACAAAATCGAATGTTTTATCTAAATCTGTATTATTCGTATACCTTGTGAATGTCCGCTTTATAAATATATTGATTAAAACTAAATTAAAGAATATATTCGGATCGTTCTTGTGATTCTTCGAATCATTTAAAAATATTATGTACATGAAATATCACTTTAAAAAAAAATAAAAATATTGTATATCACTACATGTTGGTACGTAATTATTTGAGAAGTTATTACGCTACTGCTAAACGCATGTATAGTAACAAAATAACACACATCGTACGTATCTACACAACATTATTACACTACACACACACAGACACACACACATATATATATATGAATTTCTTACAACTTATTCTTAACTTTTAATTCTAAATTTTCGTTTATGGCATAAAAACGCACCCTAAAAATTGCCATATTTGAATTCAGGTATTGAGTAAAAATGTAGTTGTTTTACCGTAACCAAAACGCCTATAGTCTTCTTCTTCAGTTCGAACGTTCCATCACAATGCAATTCTTTCAGTTGAACTAAATCGCCCTGTATAATTACAAAAAAAGATTTAATATACTTTACTCTACGTTTATTCTTTATTTTTTATTTTGCTTCTTGTATTTTCATTAATATACGCTTACGTTGTACATTGCACGTTGAAATTTAAAGAGAGAATATCTGGCCAGATTTCCAGTACTAGCTTGTAGATATGGTTTTAGCGATCCTACGCTACCTAATTGAAGTAGATCTGGTTTCTCAACTTTTGGACCACCAAATTCTTGTAACTGCTGTAACCAGCAACAAAGCATAGTTTCAACACCTTCGTCCACCTAAAAGGTACAAACAAAATAAAAAAATTAGAATATCATTCCGCAAGTAATTGAGTATTATAATACTTATACAATGGAATAATTGCTTACAGTTCTGGAATCCGTTTGATGTGCTTGAGGAAATACGAAATCCGATGCCGTTAAGATAATTTTATATGACCCTTCGGATAATCTATTTTTGTGCAAATGTTTCCTATAATATTTCAAAAAGGATATAATTTACATTTAACTTCGATATTTTACACTATATTACACTATATTACACTCTTTCGTATAATTAAATAATCATAAGAAATAAACGAATATGAGATAAATTTATTCACCGAAGTAATATTATTAAGACGATAATAATGAATGTAAACAGCATAATTCCCAGAAGAATCGTTACGATATACGTGACGTGGAAACGCATTTCTGATCCGTTACCTATTAAAGAAGAAAAACAGTTGTAACTAACAAACGAAAAGAATCAAACGTCTATTATTTTATAATGATAAATGTTGCGACATTTATTAATCTATAAATTAAATATGCGTAGTTATTGTTAAATACAAAAGAAAAACGAATAATTTGTACTCGTATCGATTTGGTAAGTTGAAATCTTATTTTACAATTTATTTTATAATTATAACGAACGAAATAAATAATGTATCTCCTTCTCTATAACGTTTCAACCTTCCAAAGAATATAGTAAATATACGAGCAAGATATTAATAATAACAATAGTAAAATAATTTTCTGTTCTTCGCGTAGTCGCTAACGTACTTACGGCATGACGTACTGGTTTACTCACCAGGGCAGTCGTCAATGTCACAAGGTGAAATATCATGATTGTCCACAGTTATAAAGGCTATTGCATTCGTTGTTAATTTTCTAGCCTTTAAATTTTCTTTCTGCTCGTCAACAATCATAATAGGCGTCCAACTATCAAAGCGCCAATCCATAACTACGTACGTATACATTTTATTATTATACGAATCTATGGAGCTGTTATCGCGCATTAAAATACTCAAAGATTCGTTTAAATGGTCAATTAATGTTGGTTTAACATAATCCTCCGTACCGTTACATAATTTTTGTACATCGTATCTGTAAAAAAGAAAAATGAGATAAAACAGGATTGATATAAAAATGATACAAAATTACGACATAAATTTTACTCGATATATAACACGTATTTACCTTCGATCAAGAGGTACCATTACCAACAAATTATTTAGCGTCGTACTGCTGAGATTCTTTAACAGTACGTATTGTCGTGATGAAGATTTCTTTTCTCTATTGTCTATCTGACGAGTGACATTCATCGTGGTAGTGCGAACGATGTCTGAAGTAGAAAAGTTGAATGACTGTGTACTTGTAAAGGAAATTGAAATCGGCGGCTCAAACGACGGGGTCGTAGGAATAATCTGCGGAAGAAAGAGATCATTATCTTCTGTGTGGATCATCAGAATCGTGGAACTCAACATGCTCGAATCCCGTGACATATCCAGCTCTGTCAAAATATGATTCGTCGAATCGTCGTTCAGGGGCAAGCAAAGCACCGTAGCTGTAAGAAGAAATAAAAATGAGAGAAAGCGGCATGCGAGCAACCGTAAGAAAATCGTGCGCACGTACATTCCATTGTTTTCTCAATTCGATAAATTAAGATCTCGGTTAATATAGTTTCATTTCATAGGACACATAGTTCGAGTGAATATATGACAGTAGTTCGCGGTGCATAATTTATCATTCTGAACAAAGCAAATGCATATTGGATGCCTTCGTAAGTACGGACAAGCGCTCCTTTCTTTATTGATAAAAATTACAATTTGTGGCACGTCGTAATACGAAGAGATAGATGCCACTCACGCTTTATATATGCGATACATGCTTTATATATGCACAATTACCTCTGCGAGACACGTAGTGTAACGTTTTTAATGTCCTGCGAATCTGCCCCAAGGTGACGTGTTGTGGGAGTATAGTATGATATCGAGGAATAATGTCCACGCTCCGAAGAGCGTCGTCTACAGCTTTGCCCAAACTCAACCATGGTTCGCGATCTATACAACAGATACAGTTTAATATAACGATATTCCTTGGAATAATTTAATGAATAAGAAACGAGGCGTTTGTTCTTCGGTGAAGTTATTCGTTCTCGAAATAATTATTTTACTGATGTAAATGTTTAAGGTGTTGGTACGTCTCCTTAAGTACCTTAAAAGAACGAGAAAATTCGACATACATAAACGAAGGGAGATTTCGATTAAAGAAATAATACGCTTAGAAAATATTGCCATCGCGTAATATCGATATATAGATACAGTCCAGTTTGAATTATTCATCTTTTTCCTCCGGCATCTTTCTTCTATCTTCAACCAACAAATATTTGATTTGTTACGATTGCATGAGTTGCATCATGTATAACGCATCCAATTGTTTACAATATCTAGAAAATTATAACATATTTTTTTTAGAATATGTGTTACCTGTGCCTATGATAGCTGCTGTTTTCCATTGAAGGTGCAAAAACATTTCCACTAATGCTTGAGCCAGTGATGGTAACGCTGGCGAAAGCCTAACTATGGATGTTAATTTTCTATCTTCTACGTCTTTCTAAAAGCAAGATTGTTCGTCGTTGTACGCCCGATGCGTAAAATGCACGAAGTAAAAATGTATAAACTATGAAATAAGTATAAGTACAAATTTCTTTTTATACGATCGAGAGACGATCTTAACGTTGACTTTTAGTGATTTTTTATCAAAAATAAATAATGACTTTTATAACTTAATATTTTGTAATACAGAAATAATAGAAATAATAATATCAACGAATAAAAAAAAGACAATTTTTACCATAGGACAGGTCCAAGTAAATAATTGCTTGCTCCAGACGTGTGCGACCTTCGAGACGATTTCACATGTCGATGTATCCAAGGCCGCGATCAAAGCCTTCGTAGTGGGTTGACCGAGGACATGCACCAAAGCACTGAATCCCCAGGATCGCGTTTCGCACGTCACTGTCAACATTATTTATCTCGTCGATATTGTTAAATATAGGCACTTATCGCAAGGTAAATTTCCCTAATCATTTTTAGAAAAAAGAAAGAAAAGAGTCGATCCAATTCTCGCATTCTTTGCATTATTATCGCTTACTATCGAAAGCTAGATTTCAATGGGAAAATGATACCTTGGATGCGTACAATATAAAAATGTATGTCGTTGCCTAATAGAATGTAATCGAATCGGTATTAAAATATATATTACAATAATCTTGGCAATCGCCTTATTTGTACGTTGCTACAGTATTCTTTATATCATTGAACAATACTCACAAGACTTGGGTAATATACTGATAGAGAAATTAACGTCCCAATGTTCTAACTGATTTTGAATATCCGTAAGGTTGACCTCTTGATTGCATTGCTCGTGCAAAAAGATCACTATCTCTCCGTACGTTTGGGAAAGTACTTCCTCATCCTCCAGATAATATGACTTGTAAGGTATTTTATTGGTACTGAAAAGAAGGCAGCATCTAGATAGGATCACGATCGGTATCCACCACCAGTGCTGATATAGATAACTTCCAGCCATGGGCTCGTGCCCCTGCTACTGTTAATTTCTTATCGCTATCACCGTACTATTACCTGTGTTTTGAATATTTACAATCAGACAATTTAACGTTTCGATTAAAGTTTTAACAGCTATCGGTATCATCATTAACTAATTGTAATAGATTTCCAATATTCAAATTGGAAGCCAGATTTTAAAACTAAATTCATGGTGATCTATTTATTGATACCATACAAAAAAAAACACATCGAATATTAAGTTTTTAATCTTTCGAGTCGTTATAACGCACTTCTGCCGTTAGGATTGTGAATTATTACGATATCATGCAATTATGCGTTACTTGCGGCATTATTTATTTAGATAAAAAGTTAAACTACTGGGATTACATTGAATGGCGTGTATCTCTTCCGCGTAGATTTTTATTGCGATTTTTCTTCAAGAAAACCGTATGCTACATATACCGCTTATTCGATGAAAATAACATAGATTACTCACACTACGCCGTTCGTATTGATTTTATGCCCATGAAGGGACTCATAATTAAGTGTATGCGATGCATATTTTGCAAAAAACATTCATTATGCGTTATTAAGTTCAAAATCGATGACAACAGTTATTTAGTCGTGGACATTTGATGACGAGGGCTACTCCAACAGATCGTACAGACATAAGTGGAGAACATCCTGAGATCTATAACAAGAAAGAAGATATACTGGTTACTCTACGCTTATTATTTAAAAGATACAAATTGATTTTAACAACGCAACAATTTTAATTATACATATAACATCTAACAACGACCAAATTTCAATAACAACAACAGATTCAAACGCCTAGCGTTGCTTTTAAAAATTCGTAATTTTATTGTTATTTCTTTTCTAAAGACTCTACCTTCGAGCGTATTATTTTATTCCGTTGCTACACGGATATTAAGTCACGTTAAAAGTTTTAATAGATAATGATATGCCTAATGCAAATGATAGTTACATTAGTGTAAGAAAGGTCGAACGCGTTTAATCGTAAACATTAACATTAACGTACATTCGACGTTATAATATTAAATAATAATTTGACATTAATAATACTCGATGCAATGCATTATGGCAACATGTGTGGAGATAAATTTCGTAGTAAATATATTTAACCGCGCGTGCGGATATCACGCCAGCGATTTTAAAAGGATCGTATACGCTTCCCTGTGCAAAAAAGTTGCTTACCAATTAATCGCGACTGATTGGCTCACTGTGAACATTTTCCAGTACGATGATCTGATTACTAAAAATACTCACGTGCGATATCCCAACGGTTACTCGTACCTTGTGTTACGTACATGCGTGTACTTACAAAATATGCGGTGGGTTCGCGCTATCATTAGACATTCCTCCGACTTATAAGTTAAGGGTTACATGAAATAATAGCAGAAGCAAAAACTTCGCCGTTCTCGTGCGAAGTAACGAAACAAGCTGAATTGAATATCGGCTGCGGTGAACTCCATTTATGCGGAGTTTACTCTATTTTTCTCGATTACGTGCTCCGCATCAAAGTTCGTAATATGAACTTCCTCCAGAAGGAAGCAACGGAAAAAAAGTAACGAAGTAACCGTAACTTTCGCGAAATCGTTATATCGGGTATTATTTCATATACACTTTGTGCTTGCATCTGAATTTATATACGAAACATCGACACGGTTATACCATTTGCGATGCCGATCAAAGTATCCTTTACGTTACGGATCCTAAGGTGTTATGAAAACGAAAGAAAATAAAGAACGTAAAGAATGAAAAAGAACGAATTTTTAAATCAATTATCTCTATTTATATAGATCGCGTACGTTTTCTCCGGGAATTCCGATATGAATTCGCGTTCCGGCAATTTAAACTGCTTTTAAAATCCTCTGCAATGATTAATAGTAATCGCCACATAGAGCTATGTAAGCACGTAAGAATGCTTATGTTATATATTTACAAATTATCGATAAATCGTAACTAGTAAATTATTCCTTCCTTCGTTGCTACCTTTTGTATAAAATCAATGAGGCAGTACGAGTGAGAAAAAATAAAAGAAAAAGTATTCCTCAAATATTCTATTCTTTGATTTTACTTCACGATCGATGTTTTCTTAAATATCTGGATCCATTCGATTCTTAAGCAATCCCCGATATTTAAGTAAAGTAGATTATCTAACTATGTAAAGATACAAGATTAATTTATATGCACGGACGTGTGCGCGGTCGCAAACAAGCGAGTGGGTTGTCACACGGAAATTCTATGGTAAATGCAGAATCCCGGCCTGCGCAGAATGCTGAAACTTGTAAAATCGACTCCACCGTCGATCACACGCAGATGACCTGTTTTTTTGGCCCCTTAATGCGTTATATACGTAAAAATAACAAGTGCTAATTGATAAACGCTCGAAGTTCGACACGTACCTTGTATACTACTAATAGGATCCAATTTGATCCGCGACATTGACAAATTTCCATAGCCGCGAGTACACGAAAATGAAAGAAAAATATACAAAAGATTTTGTCAAAACGAACGACTTCCCATCGGTGATAATTAAACAAACAGATCGCGCGATAAGAGATGTCTCGAGAATATACATTTCTCGTAAATTCTCATAAATGTAACTTCTCAAATGCAATTGCAAAAACGAAAAATATGTTTTCACGCGAATTGTTTCTCTTTTATATAAGTGCCTCGTCCCGAAGCACCGCTATTATCGAAGAGAAATATCTACCTCGCCTCTTTAATATCAATTAGCGTTTCTTTTACGTAATCGCTTTTCTTCCATTTCGCGAAAAGGCTCAACGTGATATTCTTCTTCGCTTAGCGACGAGCCTTTTGTTATTCATTATACGTTGAACGTATAACGGACCGTAACAAGTTTTAATATAAGCATTACTGCAAAAGGTTGCTTCATTAGCATCGTACAGGTCCAATATCGGCACGAATCGTTGATAGAACTATATTGGAAGCAAAT
>JAITYT010000998.1:797310-823508 GCA_025433975.1 Liostenogaster flavolineata | reverse complement strand
ATATATATATATATATATATCTACGACAAAAATAATAAATAATTTGTCCCCTTAATTATTCCATCTAAAATGAAGTAGAAATTAATTTTCCTTTGCGCAAAATAAGATTATCAATTTATCTAAATTCACATAAAGTATATATTAATACTATTATAGATACAAAAATGCAAAGTATATGGCAAGAAATAAATGAGTTGTGTTAATATTAACTGTAGAGTATATGTTGGTGTATAGGAATCCTCCGCTACAAAGTCGATTTCCAGTCTCTGCAGGCCGATGAGCCTCTTGATGATGTTGACCTCGATGATTACTAATTTCATCTCTGAAACGCTCAAAGTCAACCAGGTAGTTTTCTATCTCTTCCGCTTTCTCTCTTTTTCCTCCTCCTCCTTCTCCTTCTTCTCCTTCCTTCCTTCCTTCAACTGCATCTGTTTATTTATATACATCCATAATCTCCCTTCCCTTCTCCCATTGTCATCTCTATTTCTCTCTTTCCTTTTCACTTTCTTTCTCTGTCTTCTTGAGTGCATTTTCGTACATTTTGTATATTATGAATTATTATTTGAAACACTGGGCAAATTTATTAACAAAATAGTTTTATTTCCTATTATATATAGTTTTGACTATTTAATGATCAATACTTACTGCTTACAAATATCTTTTCAATTTTATTCTGTGATCATTGTTTATTGTACACTTTATATCGTTACTTGTTATATTTATTTTTAAATTCTATTATAACTTTGTGGGATTTGTGTGTGTACGCGTCTTCTTTTATATGTTATTTCAAAAAAGAAAATTAAGCAACTATTAATCCATTACTAGAACTATGTAAGTGAATAAATGATTAAAAAATTAGAATTATTAATCATAAATTGAAGTAATATCAAATAAAATATTTTAAAGTTTTTAATAAAGATTTCCAATTGGAATTTTATTAATATGATAATTGCTTGAACAAATTTTTAAAAGGTCTTATTTTATTTAAGGTCTTATATATTATATATCTCTAATACTTATAAATTTGTCCAGCAAATAATATATTTTCAATAGGGTTTCTCAATAGATAGTTTTGTTCAATTACTCTGTGCAGTTGTAGTATATAAATTTTCCTCCTAATTAAAGATGATATACTCGTTTAAAAAACTTCAAAAAAATAGGCATGCATTCAAAAAACTATTCTAAATATTTAATATAATGTCTACTTTTTTATACAAGGATTTTAATAATCTCAGAAACATATTTTTATAATACTAGATGCAAATAAAAACAATAATGTACAGGCTGGCACATGTAACAAATGTACATTCTATGATATAAATTTGAATTATAAGTTTGATTTGTCGAAAAGAATTTATGCACAAAACAAAACAATTTAAATAGTAACGAGTACATTAATACTATGAATGTACTTTACAGGAAAATTTAAAAAATACAGCATATCTAAAAATTAGTATATTCGTTGTTTATATTGTTATAAAAACGATTTTTCATTTTGAATTTAATGTTTAAGAATCTATTTAATACGATACAAAGTCGCATGATATAATATTCTTGCATTTCATCGTTAAAGATATTGAAAATTATTTTATATGTGTCATCTTGTATGGAGAATAAATAAATACTATATAATGTTAACTAAAATATATATAATTTTTATTTCGTAATCTGCAAAATACTAATCGTTCTGCTTAACGTTAACATTTTTACATAAAGTAGACATTATTTAGAGCTGATGTTTCTTGCGACGTATTTTTAGTGACTGATTATCTGTATTTCATTTAGATTCTGATAGTATGTTTTACATTATGAAAATAATCATATATAACACAATTCATGTTATTTACAATATATCAATTGTCAAATTCATAACATTTTTAAATTCAATGTTTGTAATATACATAAACAGCCTTATTTCTCTTTATTCCATACTTTATTATATATGTGCAATTGTTTTATTTATTAATGCCTGTTAATTCTCAAAGACGTCTAATATCTTTAACCAAAGCTACATGAGTTTATGAAAACTCGTTGTGATTAATAAAATACAACAGAAATCATATGAAATTAACTTTTTTGAGTGTCTGATGATATATAACTATAATAATATCGGAGATATTAGAACAAAATGAAAAAGATATCATGTAGAAATGTTTTAAATATTTGTATAGGGATTGATAATAACATAAAATAAAAGTAAATAAACCTTTGAACATTTTTTTATTGTTCCGCATCTTTTTCGCGCGTGCTACTATAACACAATTGTTATACTTGTCTAACGAAAAACATAAGTTTCATTAACTCAATAGTAATTAGTCAATAGCACATTATTACTAAATATATGTAATAATTAAATTTTATTTGATTATTAATTTATTATTGAATTTTTTTAAAAAATATGAAACATTTATATAGAATGAGGTTTATCATTTAATAATACGTAATAAAAGATTGTGATTTTATGTAGAATTAATATAATTTTCGTGAGGAGCTTCGTTAAAACAAGCAAATTTTTTAATCCATCTATAGAATATTAAAATCTTTGCTTATCATATTTTAAGTCTAATACAAATATTTTTTGAAATATATTTAATTAAGCAATCTTTTATTAATACTTTATTCTTGGTATTCATAAGATAATTTCGGAATCGTTTTTTTTTCAATATTTATATATATACGTGCGTGTGTAGATATTTGTAATAAATTAATAAGATGTTCCATGTTTATCATAAATAATTCACGTTCTTTTTTTCGTGCATATTTTATGAAAAGTATTTATATGATAAAGGTTTTTCTATTTTGACCAACACCTTTATTATTTTTAGAGTTATCTATAACATAGAAAAATTCATTTCTGATATAAAAATATCATTTTTACTTTGTTTTTACTTATATCACTTATGTCACTTCGTTTTTAAATATAAGATTTGCCATGTAGTTATTTCTGAATATAGTGAAATACTTCTACGAAATATTTTAAATGAATTATGTAATCAAGTAGAATTGAATTTTTGTATAGTTATAAATCAGTCATAAATTATCCAATTACTTATATTTACTAATATAAGTAAACAATATTTTTACAATTTTATACCGAATTAAATAATTATTTTTAACATTTTTAAAGATTAACAAAGAAGTGATTTAGTAGAGATAAAGCATCATAAGAATTTTTCAAAGGTTTTATGGAAGCAAACTAAAATTGGTTTTTTTAATTGCTTCATAATTTCATGATTTGTTCTATGTAATATTTTAAAATATTTCTAAAATAACACCTTATATTTTACTTTTATCTATCAGTTTTCAATTATTTATGCATATCTACTTTCATAATAAATGTTCGAATTTCAATTACTAAGCCAATATACATATTATTGCACACCACTTTGTTAATCGTGGAACAAAATACGTAATATTGCCTTGTACATAAATCTATTTTTGTTCACAGTTTAAAATTATTTTTTTAAATTAATTTTTACTATCGGTAGCTTTTATTGTTTATGCACCTAGTTTCTTGCATATTTTATAATTAATAGCTCAAGTTTTATGTAGTTTATGTATATTTTTTTCTTAATTTGACTTAGTAAATTTAGTGACATCTTCTTTCATTGCAAAAATTCTGTAACATAGTATAGCATATGTCTAAATTTTATTATTAACACTTTGAGCTTTGAATTTGTAAATTGTTTAATAATATTTAAGCATGCCTTTATATGCATACGTTGTAAAGTATTGTCTCGAATATCTGCTCGTATTTAGGGTTTTATGGAAATTAGAGCCCGTTTTTTAGAATATCTACGCATTGTTTTTAATTCGTTACTATAAAATTGATATTAAATGAATTTGTATGCATATTTCAGTTTATTTGCTATGAAATGTTCAATATTTAATTAACTTTGAAAATAATTTTAGCTTTTAATAGATATAACAAATACTCATTTCATTGTGTATATAAATATTTAAATGTGTACGTGTGATATACATCTATGTATTTGGAAGTTATTTACATTAAGACATTTTGAAATAAATTTTTGTTATCTAATTTTTTATAAGGTGCAATACTTTTATAAACCATTAAGCAGAAAGTAACTTATACATGGGCACAATGTTATTTATTTCATATACTGCAAAGCACGAGATACTTTATTATTATAATACAAAATTTGAAAAATATTCAATATATAATGCATTAATTCTTATAATAAAATACTTCTTAATATATATTTTTATTTGCATGTACATACTATTTATATAGAATATTTAGTGATATACCAATTGAAGTTAAAAATACCTCGATATATTACGAGTTTCAATTTTAAATATCGAACATTATGGCTTGCTGCATGTTAAATCTGAATTATATCCATCACCAAAATTATCATTAATAACGACAGATTTATTTTCAGAATAGTTTTAATTTGATTTTTGGTGTTTTATTTTCTGCGGCATATTTTATTCCAGTAATAACGTTTTTTTAAACTTATAAATATTTCGTCGACGTTAATGTTTTTAAGTAGCTATTTATTTAATGTATTTTATATAATATGAATTAAAATAGAATATAAGAGTATATAAAAAAGTACTCATTAATGATTATCTTTTTAAGACCTCTTTGAAACGATAAACTTATATTCAATTGTGAACTTCAATCTTTGGTGATGGACAGTGAATTCTCTATAAATAATTACTAGTTATAACTAATGCTTAACAGCCAATCTTATTAAAAAGTACTAATCACTGTCTTGTTTCTATTAGCTTGCATACTGGGAAAGGTACAGTACTTGCTTTTTATTAAAAATAAAAGAAAAACATACGTATTTATTTTATTAACATCATTTTCATCATATAATGTTATACATTGTATGAGGAAATATTTTACATACTTTATTAGAAACGTTAATATGGGACTTCTTTATCCTTGTTTCAAGTCCGATACATAAACGTAATAAATTATTTTAGACCTAAGGTCCATTTAATGTAGAGTTTTAGGTGCTTTTGCTAATAACAGGCTCCTTTCGTTAGCAAATAGAGCAGTCGTTAATTAATACTAAAAATCCTTTAATTTCAAGTTAATATAAAGTTCGTAAAAAAAGGGTCATTAACCCAAATTCATGAAGTATATGTCTCGTGAATGCTTGAGATTAAATAAAATAACATTTTAGAGTTGGAATATATTCCATCGTGTGTAGTATTCCTGTCGATTAATAAAAGTATTGTGATAATTAAGATCAGAGCTGTCTATTTTGTCCGGATAATGCAAGAAAGTCTGTTCCATAGAATCATAATTTTGTACATTTATACAAAAGTAAATATATTTGTCTCTTTGTTAAAAAATTTGTTCCAAAACATTTAATTATATCACAAATATAATATATATGTAAAGTGATACTGAGACGTTGTTGCAAACTCTTCGTATAATCTATTATTATAATACTTCTCGATCTATAATAAAACGCAATAAATCTCAACAAAATTAATTTGTTTTGTCCGATTCCAATCGATAAACGATTTTACGCGATATTTATCGTTTTCTATTATTTTAATTAAACTTTGCTGTATCTATAAGGGAGAAAAAAAAAATTTTTCTTCGAACGAACGACAATTAGACAGGCCTGACCTAGAAATTATTTGATTATCCGTAACGTAATATCTAATAATCGCGTAATTTTATATTACCATCGATATCCTCAAAAGGAATAAATACGTACGTATGTAATATACGTATGTATCTAAGCAATCTCAGGAAATATAACGCGTTGAAGTGAAATACGCAGTAATTCATATTTTCACGAATTTTCGAAGAACTTACATCGTTAGTTCACGCAAATACTTTATATATAAATACAGTTTTTTTATTCGTCTGTTATATGTGTATGCTCGTGTGATTGCGTCAGTGCGCGAGATAGGATGTATGATGTCCCTTATCCGATCTAAGATTCTAATAATCGCAATATATATGAATCCCTTTTAATTCGTTCGCGTTAATAAATTAACAACGACCGAGCATTAACTAAGTACATCCTTGGATGCGTATATTTTTCAGGTATTCTTCGTTACAAAGTGGATTTTCAAAGTATGCAACTGGAAGACATCGAAATTGATACTTTTGATTTGGACGACTATTAAAAGTCATGTCATTCGACAGAGACACGTGATCTTTGAGCTTTTGGAATAAAAGAAAAAAAAAAAAAATTGGAAATTCGTGTGTATATCTTGATATCGTATCTCGAGAAAAGTGCAAGGAGAAAAAAGACACGCCTGTGGGAACTACAATTTAATGCAGCGTAGTAGGGTATCATCGATGAAATTTTCGCCTAGGATTTAACGAGCATTGAGCAGTATAGCAGTCTATATGTACAATAGTGAGGAGCATGGAAACTGGTGCATTGATAATAATTCGTTATCTACGAAACAAAGGCAACTTGAAGACTGTGACATTTAAGTAAGCCAGCTTGATACCTGCCTATCTCACACATTATCTTGTATTACTGCTGTATTCTTTAATTATTCATATAAATTTATTTAGACATTTAATACACGTTTAACGCGCAATGCGATACACACGCGCGCGCGCGCGCACACACACACACAACGACACACTACAGATTAAACATACAGATACACGTACACGCACACGCACACATATATATATATAATAGAGTGCCGTATAGGAATGTACAGTATATGATTCGTGAAAGCATAATTTTTCAATATACATCGATTTACGTACGATCGTGTCGTCGTCGCGAATCGTATCAAGAAAATGGTGTCTGGTATTCTTAAAGGATAAAGAAAAAAATTCGAGCATTATTTTGTTTATGTGCAATCACGGTTGAGCTATAATAAACAAATTAACGTAAATAAAAAAAAATGTGAATATTGTGCATTCTACACATCAATTGCAAAATTCGTATGCATGAAGGTTCTGTACATAGAGACATAAACATTTTAACGGCACGGTTGCCTTAGGAGAAATAAAATCTTTTCCGTCTTACCGAGTGATATACGTATAATAAACGTAAGAGCAGTATCTTGAAGTTAATATTTCTTCATTACTAGGTTTTCGATTTCTAGATTTTGTACACCCACGACTGTACATAACAAATGCTTTAAGCGTACGAACCTGTTCCTTTGGTTGTTAAAGGGGTTCGCCTAATCGATATAAACTTTCTTGCAATATATAAATGACAGATATTAAAACTATCATAGATATTATAATTCAATGTTTGATTCATCTTGCTTATTTGTACAATGCCTTTGTAATAAATAATGCTGTAAATGTATAAATGTGAAGAAGATGCAGCGTGCAATGTGGACCATATAATCCATTGCAGGAGGTATTTAAATGAACATTTAAATATTAAGATGAACATCTTTCGTAAACACTGGAGATCCGCAATGAAGATAATCTATTATTTATGTCGTGATCACCTTGTTTATATTATCATTGTACAATAGAAGAAGGCATGTACTCTGCAAGAGCTTCACAGAAATTTTATAAAAATAGAATGCTCAATAAAGATTTTATTTGCGGTTGTGTATAATGAATTCCAATACACAATAGTTAACAGTATTGTGCTTGTATATCGTCTACAAGACTTATCCGTTAATTGGCGACTTAATATATCCTTACATTTTTATATGTAAACAGTTCAGTTATAGAAATCAAGATAAATATATATTTCTATGTTGCTGCGCTTATTTATCCTACTTGATAGAAAATTTGTTTAATTAAGCATATTAGCTGTATACGAATTGACTCTATGTGATCGGAGGAAAACTAAAACAGATCGCGTAATCTTTGTTCCAAGGTAAGGAAGTATTAACGTACTTAAAACCATGTCTTGTTGCAACGTCCATAAGCATAATCGTGTAAATAAATTAACGTAGTCTCCTTTGTATTTCGTAAATTGAATAAAACATCGAAGCTCGATTAACATTCTTTTTACATGATTACTTTGCAAAACGATATAAGATATAGAGTTATCCTAATATCCAATTTAACCTATTTTGAAAGATTCAAAAATTCATACTGCTGCGAAAATGTGCATATGTGTATATATACATATGTATATATTTGCGCGTGTGAAATTAGAATTTCTTTAGAATTTCGTAACAAATTTGTAAAAATGATGTATTATAAAATGGAAATTAAAATAATACTGACCAATATTCTTACAAAAAAATCTTATCTAATAAAGCTATCTATACTCGATCGACATTTTTGAAAATATTGAAGTTTTAATTAATTCTTAGTTGAAGGTGTTCAATTTTTATATTTATGCAATAAAAAATAACAATATTTCAATTCATCGTTCTATTAAACTGGTGATACATACATGTAAACATATACGTAATATTTTCAATTTAATGTAAAAGAAAAGAAATAGTAATTTAATATTATACAATTAATTTATTAATTTTGACAATAAATTAATTTTGTTCGATAAGATTAAAATATTTTATACTTCGATTGATTTAAAAGTGAAACATTTTAAATCAAACAAATAAATAGTTGTTCATTTTTAAGATACTGAAATATTGAAATTTAATAATACAATATAAAACTGAGAAAAAACGTACGTTAAATTTCTGTTGGCCAATTTTTAAGGTTTGTTTTTAAGAATTGTATTTTACGAATATTATTTCAGAAATGTATACAAATATTGTGAAAAGACTGTATAAATAAATAACTTCGGTTTGTTAATGTTTAACATTTTGTTACGTTATTCATACAAATATAGAAAAAACAATCCAATACGTATCGTATTAAGAACAGCACATAACAGTTTTTATAAATTTACTAAACCATTGTTTAGCAATATTCAAGTGACTCCTAATAAATTTAACACTTAAACATCATTATTTTTAAAATACTATATATAGAATTAAATACATACTATATATATATTAATAGTCGAATTTCTTATGTAAAAATAAAAACTTATTTGTTTTAATACAAAGAAATATAAAAGATCGTATTAAATTATTTCTTTTCATTGACCTTTTGATACTCGTGCTCATTATCCAAAATTTCTTTTTGTTTTAAAAAACTTATTAGCTCGTATCCTTAAATATTGTTAAGAAAAGCTAGAACACCAGGTTGCTAATTATATCCTGTATTCTTTCATTTACGAAATTGCTGTTTATAAATATTTGTATAAAGTGGCTATCGCGAGCATTACAAGGTTAAACCAGTGAAAAGTCATAATTATAGACTTGCATTGTGTAATTTAATATTAATTTTAGATAAGATTTTTCAAAGTAATAATTTTTACATGGTATCATAAATAAATGGTCTTACTATGCAATTAAAAAATTCATACAACAGTGATATACGTAGTATATCCACGCACGCGCAAATAAACCATTTTTCAGTCGTCATCCCGACTAAAATAATATTATAAACTAACTACGGATGTACAAAAAATTGTTTATTCACTGTATACAAGGCGATTGTTAATCTCATATATGGAAAATATTTAAGAGTTTTAATTTTTATTAATAAATGTGTTTCCGATTATTAATCTTCTGAAACTAAAAGATTGAGGTTAACATCGGCCGATGTGGAACCTATGAATTTTTCTTCATCACCGCGCACAGACAGATTCGTAGAATTAATTTTAGTTTTTCTATCATCCATCATAGCAGCACGCATCCATTTCGAACTGTTACATTTTGTACAACTGTGAGAAGGTAATTTATCTAAGCACACAGTCCTATTACCACAATCGCCACATTTAAAGAATCTTTTAATAGCATCGATCACGCAAAGCGGGTGACCTCTTTCTTTACAGAATTCTGAACCCGAAAACGCAAGATATTTACACGTCAAGCATCTGACAGCTTTGCATTGAATTTGAAACGTTGATAACATCTTTTCTTCCATTTTTTCCTTTACTTCTAACTTATTGAAATATTTCTCTTCCGTTTCCTGATGTGATTTTTCGATAAGATCTGCGTGGGTCGACTGAGTATTCATAATTTCTTTAAAGTTTTTCATTAAGGAATTGGACTTTTTCTTATCTTGCTCCTCGACTTTCTCACTTTCCTCTCCTTCTCTTAATCGTTTAGATCCTCCGGTAGCTTTTATCTTCCTGGAATGCACTCTATTTCGATTTTCAGTTTTAAAGGGTCCATTATCTTTAACCCACCTAATTGCGTTTCTTTTAGCAATATCAATTTGTCGTTTACTAATTGGTTGTGAAAAATCAATTTCACTGTTGTTACAACCCATGCCTAGGCGTGGCTGCACAATTAACGAATCCGCAGGAGTTAAGTCTCTTTTCTCTTGGTTACCTTTCCTAGATACATTTGCATTAGATATTCTATTTAACATTGGACGTGCTACGATACTACTTAACTGTCCTTGCTTCGTCTGTTTGTCATTATTTAAACTTATCGATCCATTTATTTTCGCAGTACCTTCTTGCATTCTATTACTGTTTAATTTTACAGTATCCGAATTATTTTTCACTTCCGTTCCACTTATATCGTTACTAATTGTTTTCGATAGTAACGATAAACGTTTTTGATCTTGTTCGTACAACTTTTCACTCCATTTTGAACGAATGGGAATAAAAGGCTGTGCGTTGTCATTGAATTTATGGATACGTTTTTGCATTTTATTCTTTGATAAATCAGAAGAGAAACCACGGACGTTGTTGTTTGAAAGTAAATCGGCTCTTCTCGAATATTTTTTATATTCTTGTTTAACATGATACACGCAATATTCGCATCGACTTAAATTGACAATGGAAGTACATGGTTCTCCATTTTTCTTTACCGATTTACATTTGCCCATGTCCTTAGATTTTCCTATTATCATTATTTTTTGTGGCCTATTGACTGACAAAGTTATCTCATTTGTATTATCTTTTGAATTAAGTACACTAGGGTTGAGAATACTGACTGCAGTTCCAACGATAGTTTTCCAGAATGATTTGTATGCGTCGCTAAATAAAAAGATAGTGATTGTGTTCATGTTTTCCGATAGATCGGTTACTTTCCATATGCAGTACGAAGATCCTTTCTGAGAAGTTTTAGGAGGTGATGCATCGATTAGAATACCAGCGATTACCCAATCATCGGTCGTATCAAAATTCGTGTGCGTTTTAACTTTTGATATCGACACGACTGTTTTACCTTTCATCCGTTCACTTAATTCGGCCGATGAAATTAGCGGATTAACAACTTTCAAACCAAAAAATGGATCTGTATAAATATCTGTTGTTACCGCTGTATTAGGGCGTACACTATTAACATTTTTACTTCTTACATTCTTATTAGAGTTTTTCCAGAATCGAGTTACACTCTGAGTAGAATCAAAATTTCTCTCTCTTTGTGAACTACTTTCTTCTTCATTGTTGTCTGTAGAAATTAATTGGTCGACCAAAATTTCACTAATGCATTCATTGTCAATTGTTTTGTTATCACTTTTACAAACTGATACGGAATCTAAAAAATTGAAATTTAATTCCTTCAAAGTCTTCGGTTTATTATCTTCTGCACAATCGCTTGACAGAAGATCATCTAAAATATTATCCATATCGGAATCACTGTTATTCCCCATATTTTTAATGTTATTCTGCAATTAGACGAAACTATAAAATTTATCAAATAGGTATAACTTTTGAGGTTAACCTTTGTTATGATTTATTATTATACGTACTATCAATATTAAACTTTTCTGAATTGTTATGAATACGTAACAAACTTTATATCGACAACTAAAAAATGTTATCACATATGTTCTTAAAATAAATTTCACGTTTAAAAATATCGAAATAAAGTTTCACTGTATTCGCCCGCCAAACGAAATCACACAATTGCGCGCATGACAGCAAAGATGAGGCTGTAAACAGTACTTCATATGCCGCATGTTTGTAACATATATTTTTAGTATACAATATTTAATAATCTAAATATTAAATAAATTATAAAAATTTATATTCGACGTAAATATTAAAAATACATTTTTTAATTCGTACTATTATATTAATATAGAAGGTAATAAGCAAGAAATGACGTCAGCTATTTTGAAGAAAATTTAAAGAGACAGAATAATTATATATACTTTACTATTGATTAGACAAGTTATATTTTATATTTTACGACAAACTCTCATTAATTCTGCTTGGGTGTAACATAACTTTGATTTATGATACACTTTTACATTTTTGTCACAATGGTGAACCCACTTTTTCAGTCTGTTTGAATTTAAGTATCATATCTAACATATATGATACAATTTTTAAAATAATAGGTATGTAGATAGAAAATTTTTGGTAAATTGTAAATATTATAATTCTGTGATATAGTATAGTGTGTGTATAGGGCAATTCAAAATTTATGATACAATTAGTACAGGGACGTTTTATTATAAGAAAAGTAATCATTTTCAAAAACAAATTTATTTTCATACAATATTTCATTGTTTAACGCAGCATAATGAAAACTTGTTGTATGTTTTGCTATACATTTATAAGATATCCATAAATAGGTAGAGTCAGGTAAAGTATACTAAAATAACACTAAAGTGATATTATATTTATCCAAAACTCATCAAATATTAATAATAAAATTTTGTATTACACAGTAATATTCCTAAATTACAAAAATAAAATTGGAAAAGATTAAACTGTTCTTTATTGTTAAACAGTAGTAAGCAATGTTACGAATGATTGATCAACAATATAGGAACAATTAAAAAGGACATACAATAATGAACATGAAATCGATTGGACATACTTACAAATTGTTTATTTCGTTCTATTACATGAATTCTAAATCGTAAATTTTTTCACATTGGATACATTTGTGAAATTTAACTTGACTGTATCTGCTTTAATGATATTTATAATTCTTATGATGCTCTAAAATAAAAATATTAAATTAAATCATCTTTTAAGCCATTAAGGATATAAAAACTAGTTTTTTCAACTTACTGATTCTGCTGTAGTTAAGATAATAGAAGAATGCCATGCATGGCACTATAAATTGAAAAAAGGGAGCGATACCAGCATTCTTAGGTAACATATATTTGTGTTGCCAGCGCCAATATGCTAAAATGAAAGAATATATCACAGTAATCGATGTATTTAATTAGAAAAATATTTAGAGATATAATAAAATATAGAAAAAAATTAGAAATATAAGAATCGAACCTCGTGAACACGCTGAAACCACAGCCTGAGGAGTTTTTTGACGTCTACCGAACCAAGCTCCGAGTTCGCCAAGCTTCACCTGGCTGAACGGTGTATCGACTAAAAAAAGGAAACGATATATTGTAAGATTTTTCGTCGAATTTGATCCGTTGTTAATATTCCATTTAAAGTTTTCAAGAAACTTACGTTTGCCATAATAGCGTCCAGGGTCGTACTGCCCATGCTTTAGTGGATCATACTCCACGGGGTAGTCGCCTAACGCCATGATAATTTCAGACTAACGGCAAATTATAAATTTTATTCAACGTACGACCTACAACTATATCGATTCAAGGGAATATGTATTATGTAATAAATTTCGTCTCCTCGCACGCGAAATAGGCAGCGTTTACATTGACAAGATGCGTCCACGAAGTTGTTATCTACGAGAGAGAGAAAACCATCGAGACATCCTTAAAGCGCCATCTATTGTGAAAGAATATCAATTACGGCTGTCAACTTGACATTTTACGGCAGTCCAATTATTCCAATAGGTATTATTTAAATAAACGGAACGTATCTCGCATTTATTTAACGAGAGTAAGCGGCTTTTATCAATTTTATACTAATGGATAGACTTTGTCTCCGTGACGAGACAATCAATAGAAAGAACATTTACTTTTGAGATTTTATCGTCCCAAGTCCTATAAGATGATATTTTATTCCTTGTTTTGAATTTTCTTTTTGCTTTTTTGTCTTGAATTTAATTTTCCTATTCAATATTTGGCCACTTTAATGAAAAGAAAGTATTAATCTACACATATCGCAAATTCTAACCTTGTTACAGATCCAACTCTTCGTTATTTTCTATTTTTAAAAATAATATTGATTTATTTCTCCTATATATGTTTAATTTTTTAATATCAAATCTTGTGTAGGTTTCACAGGAGTCATTAATTTTGACAATCGCATGTGTGCTATGTATATGTATATACATAGCTTCATATATATATTCGCTTGACAGTACTCCTCGAATCTATTTGACAGGAGCAAGAACTATTAATTTTCATAATGGACACGTACATGTTTTAATAGTTCCACCCGATAGGCTCATGAAACCGTAGTAAATACAACCTCATTATTTCAGCACATCAATTATCTTGATACATACACGATACGCTAAAAATTATTCTGAAGCATACGTTCAACTTTGAAAGGTTAACCTATAACATACGAATTATGTCAGTATAAAGCAATTGTATAAATAACAAAATAAAAATGGAGGTACAAGAAGAGGACATAGGAGACTTACGATCAACTATTTATGCTTTTCCGCCTAGTGTTCAGAATGTAATAGATCAAGTTAGTACATCTATGAGTCTGTTGTCAAGTATTATTAACTATACATTTTTTAAGTAAGATTAATTAAAAATTATGTAAAAATGAATAAGTAATTTTTAGTTTTTTTTTGTAAATAAATTGACTGTAAAGTATTATACTTAATACCTGACAAATATATTATAACGTTTAATAACAATAGTAATACTAATGAACAAAAAAAATTGGCAACAATTTTTATTAACTTCATTACGTTACGCATACAATACATTGAATTTATAACTGTTATTATACAAAAATAATAAATAAATATAAATATTATATAAATTGTTTATACATTAATTCGTTACTTCTTTGTAATTTTGTAATTTATATATTTCCAATCTGCCACTTTTCCTATTAACAGGTATTGCCGAGTACCGACCCATTGGAACAGTCTAATTTTAATGTCGTAGATTATATTAATTATTTATTCCCCACGGAACAATCACTATCCAACATCGACGATGTAGTAAATAAAATGGAAATAAAGATACATACCATTGATAAGGAAATACGATCTGTAGTACGTGGACAAACGGACGTAGGTCAAGATGGTAAAGTAGCATTGGAGGATGCCCAGAAAGTAATCAGACAATTATTTATCCATATTAAAGATATTAAAGATAAAGCAGAACAGTCCGAAGAAGTAGTTAAAGAAATTACAAGAGACATCAAACAATTAGATTCGGCCAAAAGAAATCTTACCGCTTCTATAACAACGCTTAATCATTTACATATGCTCGTAGAGGGAGTCGATACGTTAAAGTTTGTATATTGATCCTACATTTACGTTTTTATTTTTAAATGTTTGTTTAGAAAGATTTAGATTTTTATTTTTTTGCAGAGTATTAACGCAGAAAAAACAGTATGGAAAAATAATATTACCGTTGCAAGCAGTAACAGAAGTAATGCAACATTTCAGTGCTTATATGGATATTCCACAAGTGAAACAGTTATCAGACGAGGTACAGATATTCTTACACGTAATATGTTTCAAGGAATAAAATTGGATCTTTTAAATACTTTTAGGTACATCAAATACATGTTGCATTAGCACAACAAATTACAACTGATTTCAAACAATCATTTTCTGGGCAGAATTCAAAATATTTCAATCAGTTAACAGAAGGATGCTTAGTGTTATCTGTATTAGATCCAAAAGTAAAGTAAGTATCATTTAATCTCATAGAAAGTCTATAAATAGTCTATAGATAGACTAATAAACATTATATCTTATGTTTATTAAATTTGTTGAAATAACGTTACTATTACAAATTTTAATGTAGTAAACTAATGATAATCTTTTTATTTAAAAGGAAGGATCTACTTACGTGGTTTATAAGTGTTCAATTACAAGAATATGCACATCTATTTGATGAAAATCAAGATTTTGCATGGTTAGATAAAATAGATCGAAGATATGCATGGCTCAAAAAACATTTACTTGATTTTGAAGCTAAATTTGGAGTAATCTTTCCACCGGATTGGGAAGTTTCAGAAAGAATAGCTATACAATTTTGCCACGTTACACGTGACGATCTTACTAAGTTAATGCATAAAAGACGTCCAGAAATAGATGTCAAATTGCTTCTCTATGCTATACAAAGGACTAACAATTTTGAAATTTTATTAGCTAAACGTTTCACAGGCATAACATTGGAAAATCCAGAATCATTAAATAAAAATAAAGTTACCGATACAAATGTGACCGAAGATAAACTATCAGAGATTTCAACAAATCCATTTGAAGAACATGAGGAGGTAAAAATTATTTGTATAATTTATTTGTTCTTAACAACGGATAAACTTTTTATTTAAAGATTTTCAGTATTTGTAGATATTTTATTACCAGAAATATTATCGTTTATTTTTTAAAGTTTCATAAAAAGAAAAAACGGAATTTTTTTATTCGATACTTTGTATAAAATTAGTATATAATGACCTTTTTCAGGTGAAAATCGAAAAACCAAAAACATCTGTATTTGTAAATCTTATAGGAAGATGTTTCGAACCATATTTGAGTATTTACATAGAAAGTTTGGATCGTAATTTAGCAGAATTAATGGATAAATTTATATCTGACTACAAATCTGAACCTCCAGGGGCAAAGGAATTCGATGGTGTCGAAGGACCAAGTAGCGTTCTCTCTTCGTGTGCAGATTTATTTGTTTTTTATAAAAAATGTATGCTACAATGTACACAACTAAGCACAGGGTTAATAATGTTGAGTCTATCCGAAACATTTCAAAAGTATTTACGAGATTATGCACTCAAAATTCTGCAAAATAATTTACCTAAGTAAGTTGCACGGAATAAAATTGTTATTAGATTAGTAAATTCTTCTCTACAGTTTTTATTGTGTTATAGAATTGGAAATACAGTAGGGATTGCTTCAAGTATGAGTAATATAACACGAGATTTTCGTGATCTTTCGACATCCGGATTCATGCAAAATTTCCAAAGTTTTCTAAAAGAAGGTGAAATCGCAAGATTTAGCAAAGACGAACAATGTCGTATATGTTGGTAAGAAATTTCTATGTATTATGTTCCATATGTTATTAATATATGATATTTATTAATACTTATATTTTAATTCTAAATTCTTATATATATGTAAAGATAAAGATATTTGATATATTTAATACACACGCATACATACACTCTTTCAGTATTCTAACAACAGCAGAATATTGTTTAGAAACAACACAACAATTAGAAGAGAAATTGCGCGAAAAGACAGATAAATGTTATGCTGAAAAAATCAACTTATCGCAAGAACAAGATATTTTTCATAAGTACGTAATTTATTGAACTTTTACCATTTTATTTGATGACGATGTAAAATTAGAACCATCTTTTTTTCTTATAAATGGTAAAAGACAACGTAAGAAAATAAAGTCGTGTATCTTGAGAGATTCGTTATCAAATAAAAGGTTAAATTATACTGTAAATTTGGTAATCGTGCAATTGTCTTTATTTACCTGAACTTTTAAATGATTTATTTTTTAGTGTTATTTCTAATTGCATTCAACTACTAGTTCAAGATCTAGAAGCAGCTTGTGAATCTGCATTAACTGCAATGACTAAGGTATATTAACAAGATATCTCAACGAATTTAAACCTATATTGTATAATTAAAATGTAAAATATAATACACTAATGGAAAATGTTATATATAAATTAGGTATAAATTATCATTTTAGGTACAATGGAGCTCTGTAGAAGTAGTTGGGGATCAAAGTAAGTACGTTAATACCATAGTGGCACATCTCCGACAGGCAATTCCTACAATAAGGGACAGATTGTCATCTTGTCGTAAATATTTTACACAATTGTGTGTCAAATTTGCTAGGTAGGTGTTTCCTAGAATTGAAACTGTTAAAAATAATATAAAATGTGTATTAGATTTGTTCCTTTTATTTTAATTATTTATTTTATAGTTCTTTTATTGTAAAATTGAGCCAGCAATTATACAAGTGTAAACCATTAAGTGCAGTTGGCGCGGAACAACTGTTACTAGACGTACATATGTTGAAAACTGCATTATTAGATCTTCCCTCTACTGGTTATCAAGTTCAAAGAAAAGCTCCTGCTACTTACATGAAGGTAATTTAATAAATAATTTTATGCTACATAAACTTTAGCTAATATCTATTTAATAAGCAATTAAAAATATGTGCTTAGGTTGTTGTTAAAGGTATGGCAAACGCTGAAATGATATTGAAAATCGTCATGTCTCCCATAGAATCTCTGAATGATTTCGTAAAGCAATGTAAGATGCGTTTACCAGACTTGCAAGCACCAGAATTTCAAAAAATTTTAGATATGAAGGTAATTTTATATAATCTAGCATTTTTCAAATTATGATTTAATACGATACGGTGCAAACAATATTATCCAATACTACATTATCTATCTATTATAATCGTTTTTAACCTAGGGTTTGAAAAAAGCAGAACAAGTTCTACTAATTGAACAATTTAAGCTACAAGAAGGTACAAGTATTTCTTACGAAAGTAGAAATTATATGGTTCAAGACAGTCCCGAACATGAAGCAGGAAGAATTAAAAGATTAGAAAAATTGATTAGAAAAAGAATATAAGTATGCTTTTAGAACTATTAAATGAAAATAGTAGAGAAGAATATAGTTAAATCAGTGGAAGTAAAAGAAATATTGATCCGTAGTAAACATTACATGAAAAAGATAATATTCGCTACTATTTTTTTAATTATTATGAAGTACAATCTTTAATTCAATATGACCAAACAAAAATTAAAAGTATAATTTCGAAGAACATTTAAAAAATATGATTTTTATGTTGATTTTGTGATGCATTTTGATATGTGTATATTGTATAGTATGCGAAATTAGCCTAAAAGCAGAAAATCCATTCCAGGTGGAATTTAGAACCTAAACTTTTAAGTACAGAACATCAAATCAATTTTATATTTTCGTAGATCTATCTTTAAATAAAATATTATAATATATATATATTATTATTAATAACTTTAAAAAAGACATTATATCGTTAGTAAACTTAGATTGATATGCATCAAGCAAGTATATGTGTGTGTATATATTATAATATATTGGATTATAATATTTCTAGATCTGAGATAAATGATTTAATATCCTAAAATAATTTTACAAGTGAGAATAAACACTTTGTATATACTACATTATAGTTTTAACACACCGATTGCTATTCGAGTTTTTGTTTGTTTTTTTCCGAGGCCTGCAATAAAATTTAATAGAGTGCACGTAATATACGTAACAATGAGCACAAATTTTACTTTTATTAATAAAACAAATCATATCATAATTAACAGATGATCACGTATTCCGGCTGCAGGAAATTCAACTAATCGTTGATATCCCCGGAATAAATATCCAATTCCTATATTTTTATGAAAATAAAATCTGAATTTTTATCCAAGGAATATGATGCTGGGAAATTTTTATAACTACCATTAAAAACTTTTAGATATTGTGAATGTTTATTGTAGTTGAAAAACCAGTGTATCTTATTTCGCAAGAGACGAGTAATTCATTGTCCAAAAATATATTAATAATTCTTTCATAAATCACGTATACTATAATGTTTTTATTAAATATTTATTTATTTATTACTATATGCACACGATTGTTTATAATAGTATGGCGGATATATGATCGAAGGAATAGCTTGGTAGGCGAAAGTCTGTTTAAACTTGTGAATCAACGTTGGGTAGTCGGTATATTTTATCTTGCGTCTCACCACGTGGCTTAACGAAGTTACTAGCGCCGTATAACAGACCAGGTGTACCCTTGACGAGGTCGGAACAAGTGAGAGTAAGTGAGTGTTCGCTAGCGCTTTTATTGACTCGTCCGCCTGGCGGCCGCTGCTTACACTAACGTCGACGCGAGCGCCGCCTAGGAGTTTTTCCTAATATTATATGTTGCTAAATATTTAATTTTAAAATATTACTACCTCAAAGTGAGGTTATCTCATTATCCCCACGTGTTATTACGTATATTTAAAAATATGTAAATTATTTTAATTTACTAAATAAGTAAAATATTTAACATTTTATTAGATTTTGCATGACATTTTGTATAAACATTGCTTTCATACATAATTTTGTGAAATATAAGTATGGGAAGATATTTTCTAAAGTTTTCATATATTGGTAGCTCATACAGGTATGTACATATATAATGTAAAAAATAAATTTTAATTTTGTACTACGATATAGTATTTCAAAATTTTGTTAAATTGATCACTAATCAGATAAATAATATACATAAGGTATAATATGCGTTATGTATATCCATTTATATTTGAAATATTCTAATGCGATATATTTCTTAAGAGGATCGCAGAAGCAGATAAGTAATACCGTAAATGATATAGACAGTATACAAGGCGCAATTGAAAGTGCTTTATTGACTATTACTCCTAAGCCTATAGAAAGACCAAAAATATACATTTCTAGCAGGTATATTATTTTGTTCTATTGCAAGTGTTATAATTTTAAAGTCATACTATATGAATTAACAATTTTTATATCTTTCTAGAACAGATGCAGGAGTTCACGCGCTATGTGCCACTGCTCATACAAACTTAGAGAATAAATATAATGCTTTGTATGATTCTGATACAATATGTAGATCACTGAACCGTTATTTCTCTAATTGCCGACATACGATTAGGTATATTCACATTTTAATTCTACTATTTAGAAATTGAAGCAACTATTTTGATATAAAAATACATTCTTGTATAGGCTTCTGGACTGGATACCAGTTACAAATGACTTTGAATCAAGGCACACGATTAAATCTAGAACATATATGTATAGATTTATGAGAGCTAAAACATACGATGATAAGAAGATACCTATTTTAGAAATACAACATTCGTATCACCTACGGTAAAAAGATATTTTGTATATTAAGATAAACATAAATTTTCATATAAAAAAATTCTCATAATTATAATATATACGATATATATATTATAGAGCAGAAAATTTTGATATTGAGAGAATTAAGTCCGCTACACAGCTTTTTCTTGGGAAAAAAGACTTTAGAACATTTGCTGCTAAATTAGAAAAGCATCGAACTTATATACGTGAAATCCAAAATATAACAGTGGAAGAAGGACGACCGCTAATGCCATTTGATGCATTGGCATCAAATTTTAATTATTGGCATATAAATATCACCTCAAAATCATTTTTATATAATCAGGTACTTAGTTATTATAACATTATTACGATATCAAATACAGCTTAAAAATGAAAAAGTTACACAAATGTTATTAAGTTTAAAGTCATTGTACTAATAATTATGTGATAATCAACAGGTAAGACGGATAGTAGGTGTTTTAATTGCTTTGGGTTTAGGAAGAATTACTGAAAGGGATATAAAAATAATGTTACAAGTCCCAGGATACAATAATTTGCATCCACAAGTTTATGTTGTACCAGCTTGTGGATTACATTTAGTAAAAGTGGAATATCCATTGGATTATTTAGAAACTTGTACAATACGTTAATATCTTTACTTATATAGAATATTCTAATATTTCATATTATAATACAGTGTAATGATTGCAATATGGAATTTGCATATCATGGAATATAAATTTAAGTGAGTTGGTAAAGACAGAATAATATTTTACATGTGCAGTGGCCATAAAACACAATTTTAGTTTCATTTCCTTTAAATTATTATATCATGTTGAAAACCCGTACTATCTCTTGGCACAAATCGCAAACTATTTAATTTAACTAATTGCCCAACTCTATTATCGAAACATTTATTTTCGCATGTCCTCTGAAATTTTATAACAATGAACTTGGAAAATCTTATTAAAAATAAAATTACACATTTGAAACCCTGTAGGACAATAGTTACAGATGAATTCGGTAAAAGATATGAAATAGTAAATAAAAATAAAAAAGAACTGACGCATGGATTACCATTCGTAGTCGATGAAAAACCAGATTTACAAATAGCATGTATTTTACCAGGTTTGTTTCTTAGTTCCCAAGACCCTGTTTTTAGTAGAGAAATATTAAGTGAGTATCGTATACGACACATTTTAAGTATCGGTATAGATTTAACTATCAAATTTGATGATATACAATATTACCATTGCGAATTATTAGACTTACCAGAATCCGACGTATCTCTGCCAATAAAGAAATCTATTGAAATTATACATGAGAAACGTCATGAAAATATTCTTGTACATTGTAATGCTGGTGTATCGCGTGCACCTATCATTGTTATTTCTTATTTAATGTTTATACAAAAATTATCGTATGACGAAGCATACGAAAGAGTTAAAATTAAAAGGAACTGTATCAGGCCGAACGATGGTTTTGCTCTGCAATTAAGAATGTTAAATATATCTGATTTATTATCATGATATTGAATCTTTCTGACATCGACCGTAATTAATATGAAAATATAAGTTAGAAGGACGGGATGTAAGAAATAACATGTGTAACAAATAAATCAATAGTGTAGTATATTGTTACAATAGATTTCATGTATTGTGACAGCATTTACCTATGTGTACAGAGAATATTATATAATAATTACAATTTTATATTCATAACTCATTAGAAAATATTTATCCATGCATAGCTTCTATCAAATTCTTAGCAAAACTAAGCATGTTAAGATTCTCTAATCTGGCTTCTTATATATAACCATGGATTGCGGATGACATGTAAGTCGTCGTACCAAGTAAGCTTATAAAAATTATTGTAAATCTAAAAAATATAAGTGAATTTCTGTATAGATGGTTCTCCTATTATTTCACTCATGATAATTGTATTATATACCTGTAGTACCTATTATACATTAATTTGTGTATTTGTGTATATGAGCGCGCGCGCGCCTGATGTGTATTATGTATATGTGTATGTACGCATGTTGTGTTTTTTATTGTGTAATATGTTTATATACATACATATAAATATCATATACATACATATATATGATATGTGTATATATAGATACGTATATATATACCTATATATACACATACATACACACATACACGCATATAATAATAAAATTATTATCAATATCTATGTCTTTCCCTACCTGGCTTCTTTTCCCACTTATCTTTCCGCACACTCATGTAAGCACGTGTGTATGCTCCTAATATTCACATTCCTCCAACAATCGAAATAAGCTGTATTGAAGAAAATGGACAAGGCACTTGAACCGAACATATTTTTCTTGGCTAGTTGGCCTCGGTATAGTAGAATGCAAGTTTGCACATCATACACCAAACAGTAAATGAACAAACGAAATCAGTTATAAAAAAGATATTTTGTTCCAATTTTTGAAACAGAGTAAATATCTCTGTATGCATTATATATATATGTCAGCGGCTGATAAGCAGCGCGCGCGAATGTCAAGGCCTTCTAAAAATGTTTCCTTCGGTAGAATATTTTTGATTAAGGTATTATTTAAGCAAAACTAATAATTTAATAATATACAGTTTGATCGGCCATTTGTTATAGAATATATTGGAATTTAAAGGACATAGAACAGTTCTATGCTACCTAGATAATCAAGAGTGTGATTTGTAACAACACCTAGGAACGTTTCCATTAGAAAAAACCTTAAAGTTTCCTGACACAAATATTTCGTGTAGATTCTAATATCATGATGTGATTTAAAATCAGATCCACTTAAGTTCAACACAACAGAAAATGCAATTTATATACAAAATATAAATAAATTAACAAAACATTATGCCAGACTGAACCAATAGCGTTCAATCATGCTGTCTATATGGATAAAGACAATCTGAAAATTATATTATACACAAAAAATTAGTTCCTACAAAGCCGCAGTCTTAAGTACAATATATCTGTACCTGGAAGGCATATTAATAGAAGTAAAAATAATATTTCACTGTATATAAAGTCGCATGCTTTCTGTCTTCGAATATGTTTGTGACATTATAATAAAACTAGAATGCATTACAGTTACAGATACATAGGACATTGATGTGTGAACTGACAATATAAACACTGTCATCAAATGTTATGTAGCAAACCACTGTCGTCGTCCAATAGAATGGCCAGGTCATATGCAGCAGCAGCAGTAATGGAATAGGGAATCACCCAATATAGCTATGTATATCCTTATGTATTGTTTGTCAGAGGAAAGTTTTCTAACACCCATACCTTACACGAACAACTATTGATTTTACTATGATTAAATTTTAACGTTTTACACCCCAAGGGCCATCCGGAGTTGCAACAGGTACATGAGAGTATCCGGCAAACTGTGGAAACTCTTCGACACTGGCTGTGTTTGGAGCACTTTGTTGTTGTTGCTGTTGCTGTTGTTGTTGTTCCCAAGGACCGCCTTTTACGATAAAGCCTAAATCGTTTTCAGTATTGTTTAAACCTGTATCGTCACGTTGAGGAGCACGCAGATTTTCACGATACTCGTTTTCCAAAACATCTTGCATCTATAAATAATATTTCGAAATATATTTTCTTTAAAAATCCCCTAGAGAAATTACGAAGAGACGAAAGTAAAACTTACATATTCTTCTTCTAAATTAAGTAAATGATCTTTAGCATCGGAGACGTTTCCTTCTGTGCCAACTATTGTAACGATATCAGGATTAGTATCGACTTTACGTGGAAATTTAATATCAACTTTAAATTGCTCCATTATTTTACGAATGTTTCTGCCTTTTGCACCTATCAAGCGCGAATGTACAGCAGAGTTAATTGTTACTTCTTCTTTTACCAGTTCATTCTGTAAAAAAAGATAAATATATCATGCACATTTTATAGTTAAAGCTTCTTACGTTCACATAATAGCAGTATTAACGTACCAATTGGTTGACTATTTTCATGATATCATCGCGTGCATTATAAACGTTTTTCTCACATCCAATCACTGTAATATGTTCTTCTGGATCACCTTTACGTGGAAAATTAATTTGAACATCGTGATCGCTGCGAATTTTACTAATTACAGCTCCTTTGCGACCAATGATCTTGGGATGATATTCTGGATCCACCTCTATCTAATTATAATAGATAATAAATATATAAAAATGTGCAATGTATGAAATATTAAAGAATGATATTAAAAATAAGTACTTTTAGTTCAAACGACTTTAAAGCTCTTTCCGCTTCTAATGTTTCACATTTTGCAAGGATAGCCTGTTTTGCTTCCTCGACGCAGCAAGGTGTGCCAGAGATCTAATAAATGATATGTATATTAATAAGACTATAACGATAGAAATGTTACATTATAATTCTACTTTGGAAGAATAAGAGTAAATAAAATAATTGAAGGATAAATCAATAATTAAGATTCGAGAAACAAATTTGATTGTCAAATTTGTAAACTAAGTAACAATTTGAAATTATCGACTTAATCGAAATAAATATATGTATTACCTTGATATAATCTAATTTCTCTTCCGCAGGTGACAGAATAATATGAACATCATATTTATTCATAAGTTCTCGTACTTCACGACCTTTTTGACCTATTATCGAACGATGAAGATCAAACGGTACTTCGACCTAAAAATTAAATATTCTTTCGTTAAGAAAATTAAAAAAATTCAGTTAAATGACATAAAAAGACACTAACTTCGATTGTTATAGGTACAAGATTGAGTAAATCTCTTTTAGCAGCTTCTACATTTTCAGGTTGCCCAGTAATACGAATAACATCACATGCTGGAACTTTGTCCAGTGGTTCTCCGTTTTCACCATTCACTTGTTCTGCAAGTTGATGTTCATCTAATATACAATTTAATAACATTTATGGTACAGTTACATACATATTTGATTTGGTACTATTGAAGTGAAAACTTTTAAATTAGAATCTGTTCAATGAATTATATTTACCATATGCATCACGATCAGGGAACTTAATCTGAACATCGTGCATGGACGTGATTAATTGGACTTTATGCCCTTTTGCTCCCATTACAGTTCGATGATGTTTTTGAGGAATTACGCACTCTTCTGTTACCATAGATTCCTATTAAGTAAATCTTATTAATTACATTATATTAAAAGATATTTGTTTTCTATTTTAACTACTTTACATCTTTATAAATGAAAGTTTGAGAATCGTCGATATTTAACAAATTTGTTAATGCAGAAGTTTTGCAACCA
>JAITYT010000998.1:780291-797170 GCA_025433975.1 Liostenogaster flavolineata | reverse complement strand
TTTTTTTTTTTACAGAGAAATGAAACATGTTATTCAATAATTTAAAATGATCTAAACGGATGTGCATTAAAACTCACTAATTTCTGTACTGCTTCTAGCATTTTCTGCTTGGCAGCCTCTATGCATTCATGGGAACCTTTAAGAATTACGCGATCACTGTGAACTCCAGCCCTTGGAAATGATATTTGTACGCCGCCACATTCATCAGCAATTCGATGTAACACTCCACCTCTTTTTGCCACAAAATGCCTGTGATGCTTGGGATCGATATGAATTTCACCCTCTGTGATGTTATCCTATAATGTAAAAAATAAAATACAATTCTGTAATTTAAGTAATATAATACGCAAGTATTCACATGACACATTTCTTACGATTTCACTAATATTCGCTTCTAATTCAGCTTTTGCTTTCTCTACCGCTTCTTTTTTACCAATGATAGTAATTATTTCTTTATCTTGATCTTCTTCTGTCGGAAAAATAATACGAGCTCCGGTTGATTCTCTTATCTGTCACAAAAATTAACTGGATATATTTTATGGTTACAAAAACATTCGAGTAAATACTACAATTTGTTACGAAATTATTTTTCCACAAAATTATGAAATATATAAAATTATTTTAATCGTATAATAATTCAGCAATAAAAATTTTTTGAAAATGGAAAGTTCAATTTATCTTACCTTTCTAATATTGGCACCATTTTTCCCGATAAGAAATTTATGATGTTGAACTTTGGCACGAACTTCGACCGAATAACTAGAGAGTTGTTTCTCGCTTGCAAGTTCTAAAAGCTGTTGCTTTGCCTTCTCGACGTCGTCCTTTGGGCCTCTTATACTTACCTACCAACAGTTTAAAAATTACACTCATTGCTGTGACTAATCAAACTATATGCCGAATATAAATAAGCAAATTTACATCATAATTGATACGAAACAATGGACTAAATTATATCATTAATGATTAATATATAATATTAATTTCTACTTAATCATATCATACCTTATCACTCTGACTTTCAGCAGTAGGAAATTTAATTGTAACACTACCACAATCTTCCATAATTGAATGTATGAGTTTACCACCAGTACCAATAAGAAAATTATAAAACTTAGGTGGAATCACTACTTCATCCATTACAATATTAGCCTATAGAAGAAAATATATTACATAAAGAAAATAAGAAATTAAATATTAAATAATTAAATGATCTATGATTTCGATCAGTACGAAATATATATGTGTGCATGAATGTGTATATATATTTATATTATAAAATAATATACCAATTCATTTTGTATTTTTTGTATCATCTCTTTAGCTTTCTCTACATTTTCTTTTTTCCCAGTGATGGTCACGACATCACTTTTTTCACCTTCGGCAGGTAAATCAATTTTTGTTTGCGTTTCTTCTCGAATCTATAGAATAGTTAATTAGTTAAAAAAAATCATTACGTATTGTAATTATATCATTTTTGACAAAGTACATACTTTTCGTATATTGGCACCACCCTTTCCAATGACAAATTTGTGAAATTGTTTGAAAATTGGAACTTCTAAAACATAATTACTTTCGTTCAATTCTTTTACTAGTTTCATTAAATATTTATGGCACTTATCAACATCTTCCTTTGGACCTCTGATTTTTACAACATCACCTTTTTCACCTGAATAAAATTTAATTGTTAATTTGCACGGATTTATTTGCATGTATTTATTAACTCTATATTGTATACCTGGGCTAGGAATAGTGATTTGTACTTGGTTAAATTTGTCCCTGATTTCTTTAATGTTATCTCCTTTATTGCCAATAATGCTACGATAAAATCGATGATCTATAACAATATCTTTCTCATTTTCGTTTTCCAATTTTTTAACCATTTCTGCCAATTCCTAAATAAGTAATTATGATATCAATTTAAGAAGCAATTAATAAAAAAATTTTTATTTATTAGATATACAAACCATTTGTGCCTTTAATACACCTGCTAAATTGCCTTCGATACGGATAATATTACTACCATCATTTTCAGAAATATTAATTATAACACCTGTACCTTCTTTGACACGATTTACTGTAAAGTATAATATAGATATTAGCATATGTAATTACACAAATATTTTACACTCGCGCTAGATATTTTTATATTCTAATCTCTATCATAAATATAAATTAAATGTTACATACCATTACTTCCATTTTTCCCAATTATATGTTTATAAAATCTAGGATCAACATTCAATTCAGTAAAAGTAAGCTTTGATATAAGATCACTAGCCATAAGCTGAAGTTCATTTTGTGCTTTTTCTACCTCCTCGGGAGGACCTTCTATTTTAATTTTATCTTCTTTGCTAGTAAATTCTACATTCACTTTAGGCATTTCTTGCGTAATTCTTTTAATGTTGACACCTTTCCTTCCTATTATATATTTATGAATCCAGACAGGAGCTTCAACGACAGCTGTACGAATACTATTCGCTTTTTCATAAACCTTATTTAATGCTGAAAATTGTTCAAAATTATAAATATTATGCTTATTATTTCTTTCCTTTAAATTATTGAAACATATATGCGATTTCTACCCTGGCCAAGTTTCTCTTGTGGACCTCTAAGAGTTATAGTTCCTGTTGGAGAATCTGGAGCAGGCATTTCAATGCTTACACCTGTTAACTGTAATATTTCCGCAATAGTACTTCCACGTGGCCCAATTACATACTTATGTTGAGATTTGGGAACTTCGACTGAAACTGTTGTACACCGTCTCTCCTAAATAAAAAATAAAATGGGATAAAATTAATATTAAATACGTAATGTCAAGTTTTTATTTTTTTTTCTGTTTGCTTTTGTTCCTTTTTCGTACAACCAATTTCACGTAACATTTTATTCAAGGGATATGAATAAAATTGTAATGTATTAAAACTCGCATATTTCTTTAACCTTGTACGCACATAATAGGTGGAAGTCAAGTCAAAATGGTCACTTAAAATTTTCGTTTTCGCTGAACGTATGTACGCGCCGATTATTCACAAAGAAATAAGATTAAAAAAAAGACTTCTTGAAATAGTCACTCACCATATCTTTGTAAATATTTTCGATTGTCTGTTTTGCAGCCAAAACACCTTCTTTTTCGCCAGCGATAGTTATTTCATCTTTTTGTACAGAAGCAGGAGGAATATTAATACGAGCACCAGTTTCTGCCACCATAGCATTCAGATTTTCATTATGTGCACCATATATAAACGGATGATAAATTTTCGGCACGTTTATTCTTTCAAAAGCTTTCCTAGACTGTAATATTAATAAATATGTATACATTGCGATAAGTTTCAAAATTTGTTATAAAAAATTAAATTACCTGCTCGTCAGAAATAACTCGAATCTCATGCTCAGCCTTTTCAATTCCTTCTTTAGTTCCTGTAATTGTTATTGTATCTGATTGATCCTGTACACTTGGTACATTGATCTTTGTAGTTGTTGTTTTTTCTAGATCTTTAAGTCTTTGTCCTTGTTTTCCTAGAATCCAACGATGATGATCCTTAGGGATGTTGATATGTTTGCTTGCCTGTAATAATGTATATCGTATATATATATATATAAACAAAGAAAGGAAGATCGAATTTATATTAACATCGAAATAAGTGCGATAAATATACCTGAGTTTGAAATGTTGTTAATATTCGCCTTTTTGCTTCTAAAACTTGATTTTGCTTACCGGTTATTAGAAACGTTAAAGATTGATCTTTTGAAGATGCTATTTCAATAAGAGTATTTGTTTCGTTCATTATCGTTTTACACGTACGTATAGATTCTCGCTCTCCAAATTTATCACTATGATCAAACTTACGTTCTTCACCGGGTACTCGAAATATCTATATATTGTAAACAGACAAAGTTTAGGTAAAATGTTTCTAATGAAAAATGATTAAAGTAAAAAGTTATAGTATGTTTATGGCGCAAAAAATAATAGCGAATTAATCGTTATTACCAAGTTTCGATATACTTTATTAATAACAAAGATATCTGCTAATTATTCTATATTCTGTGGTAAGCTTTAAATACCTGAGTAATCGGTTTGCGTACAAGTTGCATATTATTATTTGAAAAGAAATTATTTAGCCTTCCAGAAGTGGAACTAGATTCAGGAAGGACTGGAAATGTTTCATCGTACGTCGGTGGCTCGTAAGCCGTTCCTTCTTCTATTACTGACTGCTGCTGCATTTTAAGATTGTCCTGATTCGTGCCAAGTCTACAGTATCACTGTTACGTATAAGTAATAACAGTTACTATATTTGTTAAAGACTATGATACGTTAAATTACATTTATTTTTAGAAATGTTACATTAATTTGGCAATAAAAAATATTATTAAAGATTGAAAATTTTAATGCAAATAATGACTAATTTGTAATTAAATCACGAATAAAAAAAATTATAAAAATACATAAATTTCTTTAAACGTAAATTTGTATCAATTTTAAAACACAAATCAAAAATATGTTAGGTAATGTACCTCATACGTTGATTAAGTGATATTGCATAGCTATCCATTGAAATTCAATGTACATTTTTATTAATGTGCTACATGTGCTAATTGAATAATTTTCTTAAATAATTGCAAGCCAAAATATTACACTTATTTTTTCAATTTGATAAATTCTATAGAAAATTAATACATAACCATGGTAAAAAAAACCATGTAAATCGAGTTAATATTAAATATTTTAATATATTTTCTTCTATAGATATCGTTAAGCAAATAATATTATACATTACATACTGCGAATTTATAAAGCGTGCGATAAGAATGTTAACAAATTTAATATTAATTCTTTTATTGAGAAATATTAGGTTATATATTTACTGTATGCTTTTTCTAGATATATTACTCTTCCAGAGATTTCTATATATTTTCTACCTCCTCAGCGCTACATATTAACTCGCACGAATAGAAAATAACTAGTTATTCTTGCATTTTGAGAATTTTGTAACTTTGAATATTAGTAATCGTAAACAGGAAACAATGAGGAAAGTACAAGTTAAATACCAACATGTCAATGACCAGCAACTGAACTACTGACCACCATATGGAATGGAGTGTTCACTTGACACGTCACGGTATCATTAACCTCAACATCGGTAATGATTTTCGCAACGTTATATATAATTATTGTATTATTAAATGACGGTTATGAAATTTCGATTCAAAAGTTTTGCCTACCCATAACGATATTACGACGATGTAACCACATAAACGTAAATCATAAATTGCCATGAGAAAATATGTACTTACTGTACCGTAATAAAGAAATCCGGCCAAATAATAAACGTTTATTAAGTAGCCAGTTTATCGATGATATGCCTACAACATTTTAAGATTAACCTGTATTAAGCACTAAATATCGAATATAATTTAATTAATGTTTGATAAATTATTGTCCGTTAATGAAAAAATGGTACGACTTTCCTTACCGGTAACGTAAAGTGAAATGTGGTAAATGAGGTAAGTACGGTGGCTGGTAGAAAGATTGTTAACGCAATGTCTTATACTCGTATGCTTTTTTGTGGCGTCACCAAACGAAAAAGAAGCTCAACTACATAAGAATGTTTCGAATTATTGTTTAGAAACGTACACTAGATGGCTCGGTTCCTTGTAAAATTGTTCCGTAGCCTATAATAAAAACACCACGGAATACCTTCGATGTAAAATTAAACGAGATCGAGAAATTTAAGATATTTTGCGATTGCAAATTAAATGCGTTCAGCAATTCAACAGACGATTAGGGAATTTACATATATTTCCAAAAGGTAGTAACCACTTAAAATTTCTCTATCTCTCACGATTTCTTACTAGTTATTTTTTTCCCCTGTTATATTTACGTTATAAATTAAAATTAAATATCGTAAAAAGGAATTAAAAAATTACATATTTTAATAGAAGTAGAGAAATGGGACAGATGTGAGGTTTAGTTTTCTTCCTCGCATTCATACAAAAGCGTAGATTCCAAGTAACAAGTGATAAGCAGATTTTAGTCATAACTATCAGAACTAACGTAATAATTAATAATAAATAATGCCGAAAGTCGTCTCAAGAAGTATAATATGTTCTGATACGAAGGACCAAGAAGAATATGGCGAAGAGAAACCATTACATATTTATTATTGCTTGTGTGGTCAAATGACATTAATTTTAGGTTAGGTATACTCCAAAACGTTGTAATAACATTACGTTTTAAATTAAAGGATCTTCTTTAATATTCTTTGCTATCTTATAGATTGTGCTATCGAAAAACTACCATTACGGAAAAGGGATGGAGCTAGAGTCATCGATGGTAGCAAACACGCACATAAGATGACTTATGAACTGGACGAGATCACATACCTTAAACGTCAAGAAGGTATCGAAAAACAATACCGTCAGAAATGTAAAAAGTACATAAAAATTTAAACTATATTATAATCTTCATAAGTAATATAATATATTCGTAAAGTATAAGAAAATTGAATCTTACAAATACTAGATATATTCGATCGATAAAAATACATCATTTTTTAATATTATCTCGTATAAAATAAATTTAAATAATTATATAGATTTCTTATTTTTCAGATGTGGTCTTTTCTTATATTATAAACATGATCTTGGTACGAATGTTGTATTTATCGTAAAAGGATCTGTAATAAAAAGTTCCGGAGAAGGCCCGATGACTGATATTTATAACCAAGTAGCGATTGAAAAACCTAAAAAGATAATGGTAACAAAACATACTAAAAATATGGGTAAATTTAGCTCTGTAACAGTCTCTACGATAGACGAGGAGGAAGATGAAATTGAAGCTGTAAGTAATTAATTACATTATTAATTATTCTATCTCGAAATTCCCTTGACGTATTTTTTTCCCCTATAAAATTATTACCAATTTATGATAATTATGCAAAATTATCGATAGAATTCCTTTGAAAAAGATAACAAAAATTGATTAGTTTCGTGAAAATAAAAAGTTCATATCTATCATATCATAAATTTTAACAATGTCTACCTTTTCAGAGAGAAGTTGCCGACTCGTACGCTAATAATGCGCGAATTATAGAAAAGCAATTAGAACGAAAAGGCATGAATAAGCGAAAAACAATGCCTCCACCTGAAGCAAATGTTAAACAAGCACGACCAAGAGGTACATTACTCGATGTGTAATTTATGTATAATTTTTTAATAAAATAGAAAATGAAGACACATATGTTTTCACTATATCTTACACAAAAATTAATTAGCAACAAATTTATAACGTTATTTGAAGTATTTATTAACATTACATAAAAGTAATTAATATATAAATGACTAGATTTAACTATTGCATAGAAATGTACATTGCAAAATATAGATTCCAATTTAATAAATAAATACAATAACATACAGTACGTCAAGACGATGCAAAAGTTGATGTTACTATATGCATTAATGGATACAAAAATTAAAATATTTTTGTTTCCTGTTAAAACTTAAATATTTACATAAAAAAATAGAATTTCGATATAATCTAGTATAGTAAAATTTCATTTAAATATAATCCATTTGAAACTAAATTCATAATTTGCATATCTCAATTCATTTACAAACATAAACTAAATTAATCTTAGAATAAAGATGTTAATACATCATCAAGTCACATTGTACTGCAAAATGATGATAAAATAGTATAAACAGTATTTACTTAACCCTTTTGCTATATATCTTGTAAAATTTTACAAAAAGCTTGATTAGAATACGTGAAGCGATTTTTATAACATCTTTCTTCATTATGTTAAAATAGATATAATAGTCATTAATACTGAACAAATGATGTTCGCATTAAATAACCCATAGTAGCAAAAGGGTTAATTCAGATCATTTAATGTAATAATATTATATTTTAATTAAATTATCTACTACAACTTATCTCACAAGTAATAAAATGTTTTTAATAATAATGATATTATTACTTTTTGTTTGTCATTGATATATAACAACATCTAACTTTGGCTGCGTCTTAAAGTTATAATGCACAGAAAGCATGTACTATTACAGTCAGAACCAGATTTTAACGTGCTGACTGTGAGTACTAGCTAACACATGGTTCTGGTAAATCTGACAGAAAAGCTTTTTTTGCTTGAACGCTTTGTTAGCACTCAACATAAAATATTGATTAGATCGATCGCAACCAATGTGTGAATTGGCTCTATAGGCCAGCCTTTTTGTTTGAGCTTTACCCATTTTTAATTATTTTATGATCTCTTATTCTAGTAGTTTCTTTCTGTAAGCTGTGTTGTATACAATGATATATATATCAATAATATTTTTTAGTACACTTCTGAGCCAATTTCTTGTAGCAAAAATTAGTTTACAACGAAGATTTAATGAATTTTTACTGTATTTTCATTCCATAATTAATTTAGAAATGATTTACATATACTGTAAGTTATAAAAACAGTATAGTATAATGGTATAAATTATATAACATCTTGTTATGAATGTAGATATTTAAATCTGCCCAAAAGAATATTATATGATTGCCCATATTTATGTATTATGCGTACAGTAAGAATTACTACGAAACATCGAAGTATACATGTATCTGAATGTTTGTTTATATGGCATTAAATTGGATATTACTCCAAGTTTTTTTTTATAAAGCAAGAGATTTATGACTTTGTAATGTAACTTTTGTTTTAATAATTATACGTATTTCGCGAATAAGAAAAATACCAACATTTTCCAATGTAATCTTTGGCTTATTTATAAGAATTTAACTTGTTTCAAATCAAACGATAATATTATAAAAACATTGAAATTTAAAAAAAACGAAGAATATTATTTTTTATATTAGTACTTTAAACATATAAAATAAATATTGTGATATTTCTATTTTATTAAATATGTTACTTTCGAAAAAGTAATGTTGTTATGTAATATAAAATAATAAACAAAGATATCTAAAAATTGAAAAAAATTGTTGATTCTTTTTCATTATGCCATCGCTTTTTAAATATTATACAATATAATATTTATATTGTTATATAATATTTAGAATAATTCCAACAGGAGCTCCAAGGATTTTTCACGTGTGTAATTTATAAATGATAAATAAAGTATTATTCATTATTTTAAGATATTAATTATTATTATTATTACTTTTATATAGACATTTATATACTCATACATACATATGTTTACATATATATTATTATTGTGTATGTAGGCAATGAGTATACACATGTACATATAAACATAAGAATAATATTAATTAATATTTTATAATTGATCATAGCTGTAAGAAATTAATAATACAATGAAATATTCTATAGTTAAGATAATATAATAAATAGATTAATTGGCTTATCTACAATAAGTAAATTATATTATATTGCATTATATTAAATTAATTTCTATAAATGTGATAAACAAATACTATCCTATAAAAATAATAAAATATTAATTACAAAGATAAATACATGTCATCATTATAATTTCATATAGACCCTTTTTCTTCGACTTCACCAAGTCCCTTATTTATATAGCAGTTTCACTGGAGTGTGCCATTATGTATGATATTTTCATTGTCTTAAATATATTAGTGTTCAATAATGGGCATATTGATCTCATATAAATAATTACATTAATTTAAAATGAATGCAAATGGCATATAAAGTTGCATCGCTTTTCTTATAGCAACAAGTCTGAATGCTATGTTTAGACGTACGTATGATACCAGTACCAGCATAAATACAATGTAATGCATTAAGTATTACAATCTATAGAACTAGTAAATGCATATTGAATATATTTGTTTATTTTATGTATTGTGCTTTCTTTTAAATTAAACTTGAATTTTTATCTTAGTACAGTGCAGTACAGTATAATATAGTACAGCACAGCACGGTACAGTGAGAGCAATAGCGTGATATCTTAGTTGACGTCATCGCTACCATAACTTTATGGAATAAGTTGCTATATTTACGATACCTATTATAACTTAAAAGAACTTCACATTCTACATTTAAGTACTAATTTGAGTTGATTTAATGTCTGTTTTTTTAAGTATCGTAGGTTCATCTTTAAGAAACGTTCCCGATCTAGAACCCACCGTAAGTTGTTTTGGAACATCCTCATTATGGCACTTTGTTTTGATCTTGTCATCGATAATCTTGCAAGGAGTTTTTTTATTAATAGCCGTTGATTTACTTGGTTTACTAGAACTGGACTTTGGTGAAGATCTTTTACTAGAGCTATCAGAACCCTGCTGATTCGTTCCACTCTCTTTTTTCTCTCTTTTCACAACAGGAAGTGCGGTCGTAGATTGCGAGACTTGTCGTCCTCCCGTTGTGCGATATACATTACTGAATGACTTACTTGAAATATCTGGCGTTTTTGCGGCATCTAAAAGATTTCTTCGCAAACTCGGTGAACCATGATATGCACTTATAGCTGCTGCCCTACTCCTACTCGCTGCCGTGGAGTTCTCTAAACTTCTAGGTGGCCTGCGGGTAACCATTAGCGGACTCCTTTGCTGCATCGGTGATGAATTTTTCTTAACTCTATCGTATATCTGCGATTTGCTTGCTCCCTTTCCCAAAGTCGGAGATAGCTTATGCAAAGGATTGGATTTAGACGTAGTAGTTACTTCCGTCATTAAACTATCCGTAGACATTGACGTGTCCATTTTAGTAGTCTTCTTTTTGGTGACCGGCGGCTTGTTCTTAGTTTCTGCTAACGAATCTGCAGATAAATCTATTTCTGTGCCTTTCTGTTTGAAAGAAGGTGATTCGGGGCGAGTAATACCACAACTTTTACTGATCACAGCTTTTTTGTTGTTAGATCTAGTTGCATTTGATTCTGCTAAATTATCGGTTGAAAGAGCTTTAACATCTTTTTTCATCGGTAGTTTCAATTTTGCTGCTGGTTTCTTTTCAGCTACACGCTTTGTCGCAGGACTAGATGTTCGCGACGAATCCGATGATGAAATAGTGATTTTACGTCGTTGCAAAGCGACTTTATCCTGATGAGTTTGCCCGGCTTCTTTTGGTAAAAATTTGTTCCTTGGTTCTAAATATCTAGATTTAACCTATAATATATAATTTTGTATATAACTTATGATAGTAACGTGATAAAGCACAGGTACCACGGTAACTTTGGTACTTCGTTTAATAATTATAAAAAAAACGAAGATACCTCTATTTTATTGGGCCATGATTTTGGCCTAACTGACGTATCAACAGTAGTTTGCTTATCCTCTTGCATTTTACGTTCTACAGGATCACTTTTTGGTTTGTTAAGAACTTTTCGTGCTGGTTGTGTCGATGAGATTTGTTTCATTGTCCTATCGTTATGTTCTGAAATAGCCATTTTTACACGTTTCAAATCTAAATTGCGATTGGTTGAACAAGTAGATTGTGTTTTAGCCTCCTTTAAGAAAAAATCGATTACATTAATTATTTATATCGAATAGTTTGATTTAAACGTTACATTATACACTGTATACCTTCAAAAAGTTCGAATGCCTGGATTGACGTTTTGACGTTTCATGTGGCAGAATTACGAGACAGGCTAATTCTTGTATTCTACGACGAAGTTCTAAATCCATCTTCAACCATGTCGTAGATCTTGCAGCTCGAGCTGCATCACGTACTAGACACTTTTCTACGCAAACTTGAATTTTCTTCAAAAATTCATTAAATAATGATCCCCATTTTAATTTTGCCTGAGTATTTTCAGTCTGTGCAGAAGTTAACATTTTATGTAATTTTGAATAACTTTTGCATGCTTGTTCGGGTGGTAAACGTTCTGCAGCAGCTAAAAAATTATCTTCCAAATGATTAATATTCCATGTCAAATCACGACCAAGCGCTTGAAAGTTCTCGTTACTCAAAACACCCGCAAAATTATCCGATAAAAATTTCATCGATCTTTCAAAAAGATTCGAGACCATTCTAAATACTGGCTCTGCCCAGCGTACGTTTGGCAAAGTTGCTAAAAGTTTATCACAATCCATCATAGTCTGAAGTATGTTATCTGTAGACTAAAAATTGTAATCAATTGTTATAAATGTTTTTATTGGCTTCTTTATATACGTACCATGTGTACTATGTGTTGCAGGTAACATTTTTCCATCAATTCTTTTGGAAGAGTTGCAAATGCTTTGCAAGGCCATATTCGTACAAAATGCTTCGTTATCCATCTTAGCGATTTACGATAAACCTCATCGAGTCCATAAGTTGCTGCTAAAGGCATGCATTCTAAAACTCCAATGGCACATACTTGGCAAGGCTAAATAAAATCAATTACGTCATTCGACAAAAATTTAACGAATAATAGAATAGTGCAAATGTTCCTTCCTTACTTTATGAAAAAAATGACAGTATTTAACTTTAAGTGTATATCCAATAACTTCTTTGAGACCTTCTAAGCACAACATGTCAGCCAGCGTGGCTAGTTCTACGATGCTTATGGAATCGGGTATATTACTTTCCCCACTGTATATGTGGCATAATGCAAAATGTACTGCATTGTAAGAATATCTATAAAGTATAAAAACGTACAACATTTTTTCGGATAACTACAATTACATCGATCCTTCTTCGGCATTCTCTCGATAAAAAAAAAATATTACGAGCATACCCCTGTAAAGAAATAACATTTCCAGCGCTCTCGATCCATCCACCACTAAGAATTGCTGCAAAATATTGACAACGAGAGCTTAATATACACTTGTGAGCTTTTATACGTCGTCCAGCAACATCTATAGTAACATCTGGATTAATTTCTTCTAGAAACATTCGTAATAAATCTTCTCCTAATCTATTGTATGGTTTCCCTCCAGCGTAACTTGACGTTTCTGTTTCTTCTGTACTTCCTTCTGGATAAAAGATTGCTTCGATAAATATACCTCATAATTCTACAATGTGGTTCACGTACCTGCTCCCGATCGACCCATACTGCTCTGCATACTGCTAATGTCAGACTCCGAGACCGTACCTTCTCCTTCTCCATCGCCTGTTAAATCTTCGAGTGGAGATTTTTGCTTTGACGGAAGAGAGGTACTCATGATCGAAGTATATTTTCTGGAAAGCGTTCTTACTGGGTCATTAGTTCTTGACATTACCAATTTACTTTCGATCCAAGAAGTTTCTGGAATACTGCTACTCATACGATAAGTAGCTTTGTTCTCTTTCGCAACTAACATTTCGGAGTTATGACACTGACCAGGCGTTTTATCCAAATCAGATAACCTTACAAATTTGGAAGACATTTTCCTTGAATCTAAATGAAGATACTTTAAATTATGCGTCAGAGGTCCTTTATCTGTTTTCGATATAGAAGTTTGACCGTTATACGTTGCATCCAGTTTTTCATACTCCGGGCCTTTTAATTCACATTCTATTTTTTTAATTGTTTTATTTAAAGACTTATGAGTTTCCGATATTTTATTGCCTATATAAGGAACAATTTGAGGTTTACAGCTTATATTTTGCATCTTTCTACTTAGAAAATCGGATACTTCGTAATCATTACTATCATTATTCAGTGACAGTTCATTGTCATTAGAAATGCTGTGAGCCTGTTCGGAATTGCTTTCTGTACGCGTCTTATGCCAGCTTAAAGTTTCCGATGGATTACCCTGACATAACTTTGCATCGCTCTCTTCCGATTCTTTTGTCGCTTCACCGGTCAGTAACGTTTTATAATCATGGTGCTTTAAACTTTGACAAAATTCTTCGTCAATAATTTCTATATGAGAGTTTGGAGGCGTATCTCTCGCATCGTATTCCAAACCACTTTCCATCGATGTGTCCATATTATTATTCGGATTAATTTCTACTTCTTGTAAGGATTTAGTATCTTCGTGACTCAAGGATTCCGTTTTGACGGTATCGTTTAAAGAATGATTAGAAGAACTTGACTTTGACTGTAATTTCTTCAAATCTCTTTGATCCACCGATAGACTATGCGCACGCTTATGCTCTTTTTTAATCGTGAGATCTTTTACCGTATGTCCATTATTATTGCTGTGCTGAGTTTTATCCACATTCCACGAATGACGTTTGAAGACAGGCCGCGAGGAAGATAAAGTTCGCCTTCTCACTACCGGAGAATCTGATTCTATAAACATGAAGACACTTCGTTCGGTTCTCTCTTTTATAAATTTTTGTCGACCTTGATCTTCCACAGCAGCGCCACTGTTTTCTGTGGATTGTGTTTCGTCTATTCTTGTTTCTATACTTTTGTCCGAGAATGATGTTAAATTCGTTTTTTCTGGCATTTTAACGTTACTATCGCCAACTTTGTCGCTCAAGTTGATGAACATTGAAAAAATATTTTTTTTATCGACAGTTTTCACAGGATTATCATTATTTGTACTTGTATCGCTTCTTTCTTGCTTTTTAATCTTGGAAGTATCATTTTTGTTAGATATATCAATGTAGAATTCACAATAAGGTTTACCGTTTCTGTTACGTTTTTTCTTCTCATCTACATCGTCTTGTATCTGTGGATTTTTTTTAGAATCCACATTCTTTAAATTAACAAAGAAACCTAGACTGCCATGTTTTTCATTGGCGGTCGAGCACGCAGATTCTTTAATAGTATCCGAGGCTGAAAAACTTTGCGATATACCTGCATGAGGACTATCTATTGTTGCTGAACTCGATGCGCTTCCTGCGCAGTCACTCATATCTACAATCCAAGCTGTCATGGAAGAAGACATTTTTGAAGACTTTCCCTTACTATTGTTCATAATCACGGAACCACCAGAAACAATTGGCGTTGATTCCGTTTTACGTCGAACAGTAGGACTATCCGTGGGTTTAGAATAGTCCGAACTACTAACACCGCCAGAAATAATTGGGGTGGCTTCGTCACGTTTAGTGCGTTTCATTAATTCGGGTGAAGTAAATTTCTCTAACGTATAATTCAACGTAACGGGCAAGCTAGTACTACAATTATGTATAGCATCGTCTATTTCTGTATAACAATTAAAAACTACTTTATCGCTTGTGCTTTTTGTTACCGGATATACTGTATTTGAAGTGTTTATTTTATTTGGCAGAACAGTTGTATTTTCTACTGGATTCTGATCAACCTTATTTTTATATTTGTTTAAAGGTAGATACGATGTTGCTTGATATTGTACGTTTGTGGGTATTTCAAAACCAGAAGAAAAATTTTTTAATGAATCGTCAATTGAGGGATCTGCCTGCTCGGATGCTAGATTAAAAAATGTATTTTCATCTATACAATGTCCGGAGTATTGCGGTATGGCACTTTGAAAAATAAGATTACCTTGTCGACGCTCATATTCTTGCCTTAAAACGGAAAGCTTTTCATTGTTTGAATCCAATTCAAATGTATTTCTTCTAATTAATAACGGTTGTTGTATTTCTTTTGTAACATTTTTGCTATCTTCGCTTGCGTTCTCTTGATCACTACTTGTTGTTGGTGGCAATTCATCGTTACTTTTCTTTTCTTTGTCATCGCTGTGCTCGCCACCATCGTTACCTTCGAGATCAATTTTTGTATTATTATCGGGACAAGGCGAAGGATGTGTACTTTCCGCACTGTCTGCCTCCTTAACTTCCACGGCTGATGATTCTTTATCTATACTTTTTTGATTGACTTTACTTAATGATACAGGTTCTTCTTTTTTTACTGTACACGCATCTATAGGCGGTTGGAAGTATTCCGCTAATTTTAATTCTTGTTCGAATGTTGTGACTGTTTTGTAACCACTTTGGAGATTAGGAGTTTTAACCAATGTAAACTTGTGAAACTGATCTTTTATAGATTTCTCAGGTACATTCAGTGCATCTGCAGAGAAAGACTCAAATGATTGTAGCTTTTCATGTACAGGCTGATCCTTGATTATATCCGTAGTCAAAGCTTCTACTTCGTCATTTAAAGTAGATGCATCTATAAAATAATGATTACTTGTACTAATAGTATGAGGCAATGGGTGCCGTATTTTGTCTGCGCTTAGGTTGTTCTCTTCCAAATAGTTAGAATGTGATTCCTCGTTATCTTTCTTCCCTAATGGATTACTCTTGTCTATTCTTTTCTCGACAAATTCATATAAATCATTCCCATCGCTTCCGCAATCTGATTCATAGAATGGATCGCTAAGCACTTCATTTTCATATTGGGCAATTTCATCGCTGTGCAATTGCTTTGACTTTTGAGCATTTTCTGTCGACGAACTAGACGAATCGAGCAAAGGATGTTGTACTTCTAAAGAAGAACCTGTAGCACTGTGACTATCCGAAGGGCATTCCATCAGATTTGATTCGACTATATCTCTTATATGGTGCGTGTCGCTATAATTATTTAACGTATCATAATATTCATAGTCATTAATTGGTTTACAGCTTCTGTCATTTATTCGACTAACAGAATTGTTATAAATCCCATCTACGGAAGAAGTATAATCTGGAACCTCTAATTCTTCTGTATGTGTACTCGAGTCCCTTGATGATGTATTTTCAGGTAAACTAACTGAAGTAGCCTTTAAATGTGACTTTGACATGTCTGTCGTCATAGAATTTTCAGCCATTAGAGCATAGTTTTTCGTCTGTTTCTTACACAGCTCGAAGTTCGTTAATGGCCACTTCTTATATGTATTATATGAACAAAAATGTGCTGGCTGTATTATGTACGTATTATACATAATACATTTAGAAAACCCTCAGTTGTGTATATAATTTGAATATTGAATGAAGATAAAAATAATTACACAATAAAATTGATTTAGAATATGTTAAAACATTTGTGATCTATGATCAATTTTGCCATGAAAAACAAATCATCTCGATGTATTTCCGTATATTAAAGTGGCATGTACTTTTCACCTTGAGAAACA
>JAITYT010000998.1:770082-780112 GCA_025433975.1 Liostenogaster flavolineata | reverse complement strand
TATATATATATCTGTAATGTTAAATAATAAGACCTTTTATATAATCAATGTTTTAATAATAATTTAATAAATAAAAGAAATATTACAATAATTGATCTCGGTACTTAAAAATAATAATTGAAATAATAACGTAACTTATGGTTATGGTAAACAATCGTTATTTTAACAATTATAATGATAATGTTTTAAATATATGAATGTGTTAAAATGATATATTTCAGAATCTATAATACAGAAATTAATATTAAACTTTGGTATAAGTATAAGTAGCAATTTTGTTTATGACAGGACGTAAGATGAATTATAATATAAAAAAAACTTACAGAGAAAATAAATGTTAAATCTTCTTTGATACTTTCAATTACATAAAATATAAATGTTTTATTAACACAAAAGCATTACAAATGTAATTTAAATGTTATTTATAAATATATTATCAAAATGTTGTTTATTCATTTTATAAAATAATAATTTTTACATGAATGTTATAAAATTCACTTATATTGCATTACATTATTTAAATAATAATTATATTATTGACATACCTCGGAGTAATTTCTTTCAACTGAACACTTTTTTCCAATTATAATATCAGATAAATTCATCGCATTCTTTTCTTCTCAATTTCGTAAATTATTTAATTAAAAAGAATTCAAATATAACAGAAATATAAAGCATACAATGGCGCAGCCACCATTATATATTTTTTACATTCTGATTCTGTTGGTCGTTGATTTCCTTTTGACCCATGAAACGTAGTTATTCTTTTGCACGTGACCATCTTTAATTAATAAAATATAGTGTTTGATAAAATGAGTTATTAATTCATTTAAATCATATTTTACAGAATTAGTTATTATATATCACATTTTAAAAGAAAATATAAATATTTAATTCTTATTTAAATTACATTCTTTTACGAACAAGTTGTAACTTTTGAAAAGGAATGCATGATGTAGTATGTACTTTGTAAATTGTTTTTATTTGTATAAATTGCAACAAAATTAATTACAAAATTTTAATTTTTGAAAATCTATGTATATACGTGTGTATAATATAAAAAATGTATATGTATAGTATACAATATTAAAAGTTTATGCAAACTACTCATGTCAAACAGTTATAATTTTATACTTAAACGAACAAACAACACATGAAATTAAAGTCAATTAATTGTATCAACCATTTTAGAATAAATAATGTTATTTTTAAAATACCGTAATGTCAAATTACGTTTTTTTTACATATGGGTTGGTACTTTTGTTATCCAAAAACAAAGTGCTTTGACAGAAAAAATAAAGATCAACTTTCGTACGTATAATCGTCAATAATTAGTTGATAAACGAACATATCGTAAAATTTGCATCATAATGAATCAGGAAATAATTTAAATTCCATTTTGCTTTTTAATATTTTCGGCAAGTAGTATAATGACGGCTGTTTAGTTTACATGAATATAGGTATATTTTTAAATTGAGTTATCATCAAATATACTACGTATATGTACATCTCATATTATGACGTAGGACGTCGGATTGTTCGTCTTGTAATTCGACCGGTCGGGAAACAATTGCGCGTGAACATTATAGGAATTTTTAAACAATTTATTGATCGCAAGTTGCACATACGTACCTCGCATTATATTTGCCTTAACGAACATCAATGCGAACATTTTTCAATCATCTTGCGCGAAAATCGTAAGTCTCGCGTCCATTATCATTTTGCGCATGAAGCGCGTCAGATTAATACTTACTAAGATTTGCTATAAGTTGATCGACAATTTATTTATTATGTTCTGACATGAATAAATGTAAATCTGAAACAGATAAATCTGCGATGATGATTCCAGCTATGAAAGCGTGAGATAAATACCTTCTCCTGCCGAAAGATGGCGCTTCCATCGAGATTGATTTCTTTTACTTTATTAATAGGTTATGTTGCGTTATTGCCTGGGAGTAAAGAAAGACATGAGAGTGAATACGTTCTCTCGTCGGAGTCGGGGGAAGCGCTGCGTTCATTGACGAACGTGGCAACGTAAATGGAAGGACTATGAAAAATGAAAGATGATCTTTCGAAAAAATTCTCAGCAGCGCGGAATAAAACCCGATAGAATAAATATCTTTGCGAATAAGAGCTTCGTGTTAGGTGTCGCACGTAAAATCATTTACAGTTAAAACAAATATCTTACCAAAGTCAATTTTCTCTGATTAAGCGAGGTTTCTCTCATAAGAACGAGGAAGAAGCTTTAAGGTTAGTGGAGGAAGGCACGTTCGAATCTCCCGGGTCTCCTTCTATAATTCGCCGGTGTTGTCCGCCTAGCGGCGCTGGGAGCGCTTCCGAAGAGCGTGCGCCTCAGGACACGAAGTGCAGACGCAAGTCCACGAAAGGAAAGCTGTTATCGTGGCTCTCTCCCAGATGGCGCGTGCAGCACTTCACACACGGATGCCACAGGGGCGAGTGCTGTGAAGTGGACCACGTAAAAGCATTTTCACATTCTTTGGTAGTTAGATTTCTATATTACCTACAATATTTGTGTATACTTTTGTCATCCAGTTCAATTTTGGTTTATCGTTCTACTAGATAACTCGGTATAAATTGTTTTAATTATTTGAAAGTAGATTATTATACTTTTTAGTTTCATTATCGCGTTAGAAGGTGAAATTAATTATTTAATAACTTGCATTGTCTCCCTGAGATGAAATAAACACATTTGACATTTGTACTGTATTGATAACGTCAAATTATTTATATAATATAATATTGTTTTCGCATATTTAATTGTTAACTATATCATTCCCTTCAAGTATGATTTTGTTTATCAATTCTTATATCCTTAGTATAAACCAGTTTAGAGTATTTACAATATTGGTATTTACAGTTAAAGATCAATGTTTACAAGATAAAGTTTAGATATATTTAATAATATATTTCTATTTTAGATTTCTATGAAGAATCATTAAGAACAGGATCCTTTACTTGTGAAATGTCAAATACAGGATCTAATTTGCTATGTGTCGTATGTTGTTCAATGCATTCTTTGTACTAACGAAATATTATTACATATTTAATGGATACTGAGGTTAAATATAATACTATAAAAAAGGTAAACAAACATAGAAATTGTAATACAACAGCATGAAGTGTTAACAGCATGAAGAAATATTCTATTATGTTATTTGTAGTGAAATTCTTAAATATCCATCGTCGTATAAACGGAGTATAAAAATGAGTTCTCACCATCATCATCTGATATCTTCGGGAGAAGTTGAACATATTAATATTCTTTCCGACGATATGGATACATTGCACGTTTCGGATAATTATTCGGATATAACTTTAATAGTCGCCGGTCAACGATTTAATGGTCACAAAATTATTCTGGCTGCACGCAGTCAGTACTTTAGAGCTCTTTTGTTTGGTGGTTTGAAAGAATCTACGCAAGATGAGATTGAATTAAAAGTAGCTAGCTTAGCTGCTTTCAAGCCATTATTTAAATATATATATACTGGGCGTATGTCACTAGTTAATCAACGTGAAGAGGTATGTCAATGTTCAATATATATAATTTAAAGAAAATTTTGTTTACATATAATATATAGAAATGGCATTTACAACAAATTTTTTAGTAAAATGTAAAATAATTATTATTCCTGAGTAAAAAGTCTAAAAAGCAGTAAAAGTGGCATTATAATATTATATATACATATATTCGCTATAAAAATAAAAATTTAAATTGATTATTTACACTTGTCCCAATTTCGTATATAATAATTATCATTTTTAAGTTATTTCTGATCGCAGTTTTTAACTTTATATTTTTTAATCGATTAGGTAATTGTTGATATTCTTGGATTGGCACATCAATATGGATTTTTAGAACTAGAAATTGCTATATCTGATTATCTAAGAGAGATCTTAACTATAAAAAATGTTTGTTTAATTTGCGAGACTGCACGCTTTTACGAATTAAAATTTTTAACAAAGGTTTGTATTGCTTTTATAAAATGATTTTCTTATTGGAAAAAGTCATATATTAGAGAGTTGATATTAATATGAGAAAAAATAATATTTCAATATTTTTGTTAATCCTATTAGGTTTGTCATGATTATATGGATACGCATGCAGCCGAAATTATACAACACAAGGGTTTTCTGTTGTTAAGTCCTGCTGTCCTCACCGAACTTATCTCTCGCAATTCGTTTTATGCACCTGAAATTGATATATTTTTAGCAGTAGAAGCCTGGGTTAAGGCAAATCCTGATGTAGAAACAAAAAATGTATTAGGTCTGTTTTAATTTTATTCTATGAAATATTGCATTAATATTGATTTATTAAATTAACATTATTAATATATTACTTTATAGCTCAGGTGAGATTGAACCTAATTTCAATTACGAATCTTTTGAATGAGGTCAGATCAACCGGACTAGTTTCTTCCGAAGCAATTTTGGATGCTATAACAGCGAGAAGACAAATACGTGACTCGGAATTAGCATATCGTGGTCAATTACTCATGGATGAAAATGTTGCACGTCCGATACATGGTGCTCAAGTATTACAAGGTGAAATGCGTAGTTATCTTTTAGATGGCGATACCCACAACTATGATATGGACCAAGGGTAAATCTACTTATATGGAATTTAAGTATACCGGAAAATATATAACTTCTCTGATGAATATAATATGGAATTTTTGCAGTTACACTAGGCATACGATAAGTAATTTACAAGAACATGGTATTCTTATAAAATTAGGTACGCAGTATATTATAAACCATATGAAAATGTTACTATGGGATAGTGATTTGCGTTCTTACTCATATTACATAGAGGCGAGTAAAACCATATTTGAAGTAATATTATTACATTATAATAATTTAGATATCTTTGAGAGTCTATAAATCTAACATTCTTATTAAAAGTATAAGTTTATATATAAATATATATATATATATATATATATATATATATATATCGTGCATATATAAACTGTTGAGATAAATACTTTTAATTTTATCGTAGGTTTCGATTGATCAAAAGAATTGGGTAAGAGTTATTGACCATACAGAATATTTTTGTAGAAGTTGGCAATACTTATATTTTGAGCCAAGAGTAATGCTTTATATTCGTATTGTTGGAACGAATAATACTGTCAATAAGGTAAAAAAATAACTAATAAGTAAGATGTATGACGTACATATATCAATATGCGTGTATATTTTCCGTACGTAAACATAAGCTCTGCTTGAAAGTTTATAAATATTTCTTACAGTAGAAGTGTCGTAGTTATAATATTCGTTAGCATGACTCTTAAAAAACTTCTTTATTCTTAAGGTATTTCACGTTGTAAGTTTTGAAGCATATTATACAAATTTTATGCCAGAACTATCTCAGGGATTTGTAGTTCCAAAACAAAATGTTGCTACTTTGGATTGTAGTGCAACCGTCACCGAAGGAATAAGTAGGTTAGTCTTGAGTAATTGAACTAAAATTCTTGGTGATTTACTTTCAAGCATAACGTTGACAATCTTTATTGGAATGTAGATCGCGTAATGCATTGTTAAATGGCGAGACATCTAATTACGATTGGGATAGCGGATATACATGCCATCAACTTGGTTCTGGTTCCATTTTGGTGCAACTTGGACAACCATATGTAATAGATTCCATGCGGTAAAATATCTAATTATTTGTTCTTTCACGCTTTTTAACATATATTTTATATACAAATTATAACAAATATCTTACTAATGTTATATAAATATCTAGATTACTGCTTTGGGATTGTGACGATCGTATTTATTCGTATTACATAGAAGTATCTAGTAATTCTCGAACTTGGGATTTGGTAGCTGATAAAACTGAAGAGATTTGTCAGTCTTGGCAAACAATTCATTTTCATTCACCACGACCAGTTGTTTTTATCCGTATTGTTGGAACACGTAATACAGAAAATGAGGTATTAAAATATTATCGAGAAAGAATAAATATTATTTAATATAATAATAAATAATATAATAATAACTCTTATCTTTTCTTAAATGTTAGGCGTTTCACTGTGTACATTTTGAATGCCCAGCTCAGACGGATGATAAGAATGTAAAGTCACCTACACATAGAGGGAAAAATGTAACGACAAATTTGACTATATCTCTTCCTTCTCCACCGCTTGAAACAGCCATAGAAGCTGTCAAACTTCATGATGATGGTAAATTAAACAAATAGTCCTTTTATTATATTTTTAGTACATTAATATCTACTACATATATCTTGAGAATAATATTAAAGTAGGGTTTCATAAAAATTGTAAAATTATTACATTATTGGTAAATTATTTAGAGACAGTTAATCTTATATTTAGAATTATAAATATTTAAAACATTGTAAATGTGACGTGAATTGCTATATATCTGTCATAAAAGTCTCTTGTTTTTGAAAAAATATGTAAAAATTTAAAACGAAGATATGAAGAGACAAATCAGTCACAGATAGCAATTTTTTAAATTTAGAAAATAATATAACTTTCATTTATTTATATATAAATATATATTTTTTTCTAAGCATATTTATATTTATTACGTATCTTAATTGTTGGAGTGAAATTTAATACATTTTTATATATTATGTATCACATATACACTACTTTATATAAATTTATCAGTTTTAAAAAAATATCCCATCCACAAACAAGTCGTATTTTTTACCTTATTTATTAATAAATATTTAGAAAGGTTACATTTATTAAGAGTTGAAAAGTAATATATTTTTAATATAATTGTCATATTAATTTTATATGAAATTGACATTAATTATTCTTCTTAATAATTGTAAGGATATGTTGAAAAAGAATGTAAATGTAAATTTTAAATATTTTGTTTATAGCATTTTTCGATAATAAAGTGTTCAATTTGTACATAAACTCATAAAACTATTTTAGAAACATTACTTTAACGACTCTAAATTCTTGCTTGTAATATCAAATTTTAAATTAAGATAGTCTTGTAATGTAATCTTTCCTATACCTTCCTATTTAATTTTAAAAACTTTTGTAAATGTTTTCAAGTATCTGACATCAAGTTAGATCTTCAGATTAAATGAATACTTCAAACAAATATGAAAAGATATGTTTAAGATGTTATTTAAAAATCTCTATGATTTTTATATAATGTGCTCTATTATGTATATTTAAAAGAAATATTTCGAAATTTATTGCACTTTCTCATCTCGTAATTATCTTGAAAAGATAAATATATTATTTATATAGACATTTAAATATCGTATCACATGTTTTTAGCTAGTGGCAATGCGTGTGATCAAATGATTCGATGATTTATGATTTTTTAATCTTTTTGATATATTTAATCATCATTTATATTATGTTATATACTTTTTTTTGCTAAAACACTTTATATTTGATATTTATGATTAAATCTTTTGCAAGATAAGATTGATAATTAAAATACATTCAACATAAAAAATTTATAGAATTTAAAGCTTTTTAATAACTTTAAAAATGTTTTTAATAAAATCGAATTAAGAGTTTCTATGTATATTAAAGAAACAAACAGTTATAGTATTCCAAAGAAGTATATATTTACAAAAGTACAAAATTGTATATCTCGTCATAAATAGTAAGATATTTATTTGTTACAAAACTCTTATATTATTTGTATTGTAAATATAAGTCAGATATACATGATTAATAACTTTGCATTTCTAGGGCCAGGTAACTGAATATTATATAAAGATCTTTAATATTCTTGATTTATAAAAATATTCCTTTTTTCCAAACTGAAATTTGCATGCGATATCTAAATTTATCATTACGGTCATATACATAGGATAAACAAAAGTATTAATTTTCATTAGGAACGACTTGCCACTGTATATGTGACTATTTACATTACGTTTTATTTTCTAGATTTAAACATTATGGAAGACTCACCAAATGAATTAAATAAGAGTATAATCATTTAATTTGTAAAATTGTTAATAAAAAGAAGAAAAAAGATATGCGAAATTATTTAATTCAGAGGCGGCCTCCTCAGTTCCTTTTTTTCTCTAAACTACAAACTCATTTCACAAACATAATTTTTCATTGCAAATAATACTTTTAGTTCTATTTATACTAAATATAAATTATAATCATCTACTTTTAACACTTTCTTAAATAATTAAATAAGTGTTATTAAAATGTTTTGTTAATATTTACCTTAACAAAATCATTTTCCCCTATGAGATTATAATAGGAAAGTAATAACCTATTTTAAAGCAATTAATGTAGAATATAATAGATGGAACACATTTTATATTGATTTAGAGCATCACTGTCAAACAGACGACCTGTAAATTTTCGGATAGATCATCTGTTATTTTTCTTATTTTTTAGATGTATACGTGGTTTAACACAATAGCAATCTGAAGCTGCTACATAATATAAATTCATAATTTTGTTTCATGTTTCACACGAGCTCTAAATAATTGATTTGGTCGTAAAATGCCATGTGCGTTATTGGAATAACCATTTGCATGAACTATAACAGGGGTGGTAGCTTCAAAATTAGGGCTGGATGAATTTATTGTTTCGTTATTTTTAAGCGTAAAATTTGCTTGTTGAGTATTATTGGTACAGCTATGATTGTGCCCATGTTTCATATGAATTTGCAATTCAGAATCTGTTTCATCTTCGTTATCTGCACTATCCACGTCTCCTAAAATACGATATAAACAATAATATTAGCTAAATTATATTATATATCAATAAATAGGAAATATCGATAAGAATATTGCATAAATTATTAACCATCAGAACTGTTAGTAGAAGGTAAATAGAATCGACATGGCTGAGCTTTATTAACACCACTGCGTCGTTCTTTATTCTGGTTTGTATTGTTGGGATGATTATATATAAACTTGCGAGGAAGTGTATAACTTCTAGGAAGCGATATTTGGCTGCCTTCCATATCACTTATCTCTCCTTCTTCACTTTCGTCCTTGGAACTTTCTTCTTCTCCATTTTCACTTGTATGTAATCTACATAATTAAATGTTGTTACCATCGTTAAATAAAATTGACCTACTCATAACGAAATAAACATTGTTAAACGATTCTCACAAAATCTTTATCTGAATTCTATGATGAATAATTACGATTGCTTATAAAAAGTATAACTAATAAAATATTTTAAATTATTAACAAATTATTCGGAATGAATTAAATACATTTGTCCAGTATTGTATAAATATAAATTATATATACTTACTATTATTATTATATTTTTATTATACGTTCTACATATCTTTAGAAGTATCTTTAATTCAAATTAGTATATTACCTATGAGTAAGATGACCAGATGGTGTCCAGTGAGGACAATGATGAGGAAGACATCGTGGAGCTAATAAAATTTCAGGCGTACTTGCTCTTTCCCTTTGTGATATTTTCCATGGACCCGAAGAATGGGCATTAGGATAATAAGGTGTAGTTGGCGGTGGTGGCAATAAACAGTGCATTTTGATTGGTGGCCATGAAGATAATGTAACGCCTCCATTTCCATCGGATAATAATGATGAAGATGTGAATAACAAAGAACTAGGAGATGTATGCAATTTTTTATTCGGCGGTGGTTGCTGATTTGACGCAGACAAGGAAGATGAAAATGATGATGGAGATGCAGACGGTGGAGGTACTAATTTTCCTTCTTTTATTTCCTCTTGTATTGCTTTTAATTCCCGTAACTGTTGCTGCTTCTTTTGCCTTAATTTCTCTCTAATTAAATTTACACTTAAAGATCCACCGATCACTACCTCCGTTACACTTTTCTGTACGTTTGTATTATCGTTCTGTTATTAAAAAATAAAGATGTAATTATATGATTTAAAAGACACTAATAAAATGAACGAACAATTATTTATTCAAATTTACCTGCGATACGTTAGAAAAAGATAAAGATTTTTTCCAAAATGGAATTAATTGTTGAGATCCACTATTTCCATTAGACCACTGTTTATTCTCCGCTACAGATAATGTAG
>JAITYT010000998.1:755011-767463 GCA_025433975.1 Liostenogaster flavolineata | reverse complement strand
ATATAAAAAAAATATATATATATATATATATATATATATATATATATATATAAAGCACTTGCACAAATTATACTTAAAACAACCTTTTGCAAAAATTATTAATCAAAAAATTATCAAAATAGTAAAAGATATTTTAAGGAATTATTGTATTATAGTAATTAATTACTGTTAATTTTTATTTATTTATTGAAATAATATGAAGTCTGTAAATTATCCATTTTAATGCATAATTACATATATGAATTGTCTAAAGCAAACTTTACTCACCGCATTTCTCACGTGTCATCTATTAGCAATTGTAAAAGTGACATTCTTAATCTATCTACATGCTGCGTTGGTGGATCTAAACCGACCAAGTGGAAATAAAGTTTTTCGACACGCTTCAAAAATAATTACGTGCGTAAGCTTTACGCGTGATGTATTTCTATTATTATAAAATTGATTTGTCATATTTTTAAAACACACTAGCTTTAAAAAACAAAAATCTGTAATATAAATTTACAGGCATTTGGATCTGTCGATCCAACGCGGCTATTTTATAACGCAGTACTCATGTAGAACTGCTGCAACGCCGTCGGTGAGGAACGCATTAACTAACAGTAAATTTATCTATGTTTGATAGCCTTTTTTTGAAAGAATGTAACCTGTAATGTTGAGGCACATTAAATGTAATAAAATAAATTTTTCATTCATACTTTATTTTACATTTTGTACATACATATACTTTTTATTAATAAAAATTTATACCTATGTATTATACACATATGTCACAGTTTTTAATATGTATACAAAATGTTAAAAACTCTTTAGCTTATAAAATAGTTTATTGATCTATGTATAAGAATGTTGTGCATCCTGATCATCATAACTTCATTGTATATTGATCATTCTATACATATACATGTATATGTATATTATTTATAAATTATACTTGTACGTGATTATATACAAATGTTAACGAATTGATAGTTACTCTAATTGTCTCTTATCAATGTGATCATCTAAATTTTTTCAATAAATATTTCATGGAAATATTGCACTCAAATTATTATCACAATTCGTTTTGTATAAATTCTATATGTAATTATAAAGAAATCATCAAAGTGTAATCTGGCAGTACAGACAATCTTGAACTATAAAATATTCATTTATTTTAAATGATATGATTGTTCAGAAGTATGTATACTGCTGTGCAAGCAGTTTGTCCACAAATTCATATTTTAATCACGATTCATTGCTAGATTTGTTGAATTTTTAGTTCAAATAATGAATCATTGAATTAAAGAATTATTTCATTCTTAAAATTTTTGGTAAGATCTTTATGTGGTAAAACAATGGAATTTAGTAAAATCTTTTCTGATGCTAAAGTAACACTCGTACCTGAAATATATATCAAAATATTCAATATTTTATAGTCAGCTCTAAAAGAAGATGGAAATATAATTATTACCAAGGATAGTGATAGAAGGATTTAGTTTCCCATTAGTGTTAAATAAAGGTAAATTTTCCATTTTGGCGAATGGCTTATCAGGATTGGGATCGCATGGTGTACCTTCCACTCTAGCCCATTCTCCCACACGACTTCCTTTTCCTATAATACTATGTAATATAACAGAATGTGCGTGTATAGTAGCATTGGCCAATACTATCGATTCCCTAATTCTTACACCAGCATGGATAGTAGTATTCATACCTATACTAACATTTGGACCCAGCTGCAATATAATTAATAACATAATAATAACTAATAGTAACGTAATATCTAATTTAGTAGTAAAATACGTATAATTTAAAAAAACACAATTTAATAAAATGAAGGATATTTTACGCTCGTCTTACCACAGCCGATGGATGAACAGTGGCTGAAGAATGAATATAAACATCGCCTATTATTTGACAATTATATTCTTTTTTACAAGCCAAGCGATTCAGTTGTTTCGATTTATACAAGGCTAAATAATGACGATTGGCATATATTGCTGATCCTGCTGTTTTTACTTGAGCCCACCATCTTAGAACAGGTAAAGCAAATAATTGGTTGCTTCCTGCCAGACGTGTTAATATATCTTGCTCCAATGCAATATGCGCAGGATCTCTACCGTTACCATTTATCTGCCTATGTTAATAAAATATGAAAATTAAATTTAACATATTACCGTTAGCACAAAGGAGCAATAGTTTCGCATACAGCATGTAAGAATAAAATCACTTCGATATACATTCAATTGAAATGATTAGTCTGAATATATAAACAAAAATATTGAGATATTGGCATTTCTACTTTCGATTAATACACTTTTACAATATCTATCTTATTACTTTTTATATTAACTATATAGATTAAATACGATTGCTTTTAAAGTAACGCGTACATTTCTAAATATAAATATGTCTGCACAATTATAGTAACATTAATTAGATAAAAAAAAACAAGCAGTTGTATCTCCTGCTGCTCTACTTATGCTCACATTTAAAAACAGTACTACAACAGGTTCGTTAATTCGTACGTTAAATATACAATATACCATATTAATCAAACATACATCAAATTTTCTTGTTGTTGACTAGTATAGAAAACATCTTCCATTGTTTTAAAAATAGATGGAGACGTAATGTATACTCCACAGTTAATGTGGGTTGACACAAATGTTGAAGGCTTCTCAACGTAATGTTCTACTTGTCCTTCTTTACCCAATACTACGCATCCGTAGTTCATCGATTGTTGCCTGGTAGCTTCCGTAGTCATAATAGTGAGCAACGGTTGTTTTTCACAATGAAAATCTACCATCTCTTGCAAAGGAAAGTCGGCACAAACATCTCCATTCATTATAAAAAAATACGTAGGATTTCCCGAACGAATTTGATCACGAAAATGATACATGCCTCCAGCTGTACCCAAAGGTGTAAATTCTTGCAAGTATCTGATGACTCTGCCGTATGTGTGTGACATTTCTTGAACAAATTGATACAATTCATTCGCGGGATAAGAACCAATTATCAAGATTTCAGAGAGATTAAATATTTCTGTACATGCTTCAATGTGATGTTGAATAATTGGTAATCCAGCGACTGGAAATAACGGTTTGGGTATATCCAATGATAATGGACGAAACCTGGTTCCTGTGTAACAAAATTAGTATTACTTATTAATATTATAAATAATCAATTTGCAAAAGTTTACGCGAAATGCTTGATATTTCTTATCGCTTCTTTTAAAATTTCGACAGTACAAACTAGAATAGAGATCATTTTTATTTCGTATCTACTATGACAGCTGTACGAAAATATTTTATACGGAAATATTAAAATAAAAAGATATTTAAAATATTAACAAACCCTTTAAAGGACCTCCAATTAATATTACAGCCTTTAGCAACATTTTTTCAATTTACCAAAACAATTATAAGCTTATCTAAGTTTAATATAACTCGATACAGGTAATAATAACTTGATGACGTATTTGACGTATTCCTCTAATTCGTAGCGATAACACAACTGCCGCGTGTTAGGAAAATTAATGTCAACGAAATTGCTTATCTTCGGCTAGATATGCCATAGATCATACAATAAAAAGTTACATGTATGAAGTCCACACATGCGGTAGCCTCGGGAACTAGTTCATCTGCGCTGGATTCGAATTGATCGAGACGAGCGCTCATCGCGCGGTCGTTTCCTTCACGATCGTAAACCGATCGAATATGGTAAAAGGACTTCGAATTTTTGCACGAATAGTTCTTAACCATAATCCTCTAGCATTACTGGTAATCGAAAAATAGTCGTTATGTTCTGAGTGCAATTGTTGTTTCTGTTCGAAAGACGTCTTTTACAGCTTAAAATCAGTCATTGAATTATCGGGATTCGTCTATCAGGAAAAAAGGGTTTGACAAAGGTTCACTCCTCGCTTTTCAATCTGCTCGACCAGGGAACCGTGCTTTAGTTCATTCAAAATATTTCAAGATGCAGTTTTTTCTTTCGATTGTTTTTAGGTTAATTCTTAATATTTAAATTGTTTAATTTAATTATTAATATATATTCTTATATTAATAACTTAATTAATTGTTTAAATTGACCGTATGTTAGATTAACCGACTACAGTCGGCATATTGGTGGAGCAAACCGCCGTAGCGAAAGGGTTAAGGCGGTCTTCGTACTAGACTGAGACTGTAATTAAGGCTAATGTAACTTGATGGACTCTCGAGTAAGCTCAGGACTCTGTAATAAAAAATAAAAAAATTCCGTAATATACAGTATGTGCATGGTTGAATAAGAAGTAACGTCGTATTTCGCAGATAATTTTCGATAACATAAGATTTTTTTTAATGTGAAAATTCAGTCTTTATTTGATCTAAACATACGAAATTACTTTTCACTCGATCTTACTCTTTACACGATAACGTATAATATATATCATGTCACATAGTTTTTAATCTTTTATTTCCGTTACAATCATAAAATTATGTTACAACTTTAAAAAGAGAAAAGAGACTTAACGGAAAAAGGGAGATAATATAATACTTATGCACAGGCTCGTGCTATAAATGTTATAATTCTTTTAATAAATATTATCGTAAATTAAATTATATGTATTCAATAAATTTTTATCTTCCGTATGGATGAATTTGTGCTGCAGATTTGATATTTGTCTTAATCGAACTGGGTGTTTTATTCATTTGTCCCACTAAAATGAAATAAAAATAAAATATAATTATCAAAATTCTATCGTTTAATAATTTTCTTAGTTATATCGGGGAAAAAGAAAAACTTACTCGATGGATTTCCAAGGGGACCTTGGGCTCCACTTTGTTGTTGGTTTCCAGATCTACCTACTATCATGCCACTTTGTACTGAATTAACATTTGATTGAACCATTTGCACTGCATCAGACTATGAAAAATAAAATTGAATTGTATATTACAACATAATTCATATTTAATCGTATCTGAAAAATGCTGTAAATATGAGAATTTTACTAATATTATATTTTCTTATTTTAAAATTCTCTGCAACATTTTGAATAAAATATACATTCTTGAAAAACAATACGTGTTCCTAGATTTTATGTAACGGCAGAATAAATTTTTATTGATATCATTTATGCATTAGTCGTTTTATTTATTTATCACCTTTAAACCTTTGCCCATTCCAACTGCAGCTACAAGAGCATGAGTATCTGCTGTACTGCTAGTCTGTGCTTGCGTTGTTCCTGATCCAGCTTTGCTTTCCCATTCTTCGCGTGCTTTATTGGCTATGTCCCAAATATTATTAATGACTTTTGTATACTGTGCCACTTGTTTCTGAAATTAAGGCAGACATGTAAATTTAAATACAAAAAGATTTAATATTTGTTCCATTTGCTAAATGGACCGATTAATATATTTTTACACCGCCAGAGAAAAATATATTTCTTTTTTATGGAAAAAAACCCATATTATTCTGTGTGTTTTATTTATATACATATATATAATTACATTACAGTTTTACATTATTTTTGCAGATGCAGCGTTGCATATTTTTTGTTATATTTAAATGTGTTTATGTAATTATTTCATATATGTAGAAATATCTTATAATGAAACACAAGCGGTAATATTAACACATATAAACAGTTTCCAGATTGAAATAATCATTAATATCAATAGCATAGTTATCATTTTAATATATTTGAAAATAAACATTTGATAATAATATAACTGTTTCAATAGTATGACTAAAAATTGTGAAAATAATTGCAGTGTTACAATGTTGTAATTAAAATTAGAATATAAAGAAAAATACGTTATGCCATACAGTGGGTTCTGCTTAATGTTATCAAAGATATTGCAAGAAAAGAATAGTAAGAAATATAAAATGTTAAAACTAAATATATATAATATTTCAAACATCAAATATGACTACATTTATAGTTTATTGCTATTATAATGAAAAAAAAATTGTAATTAAGAATTTAATTGCACAATAATTATATACTACATTATTATATTTAACATATAAACATACAAAATAAAATGAAGTAATAATATATGCACTTCCTAACATAATATTATGTAATTTATACTTTGAAGTATTTCGAATTAGTTATCTACAAACAGATAAGCATACCTATAATATTATTTTGATGAATTTTGAGTTTCAAAAGATACAGTACTTATATTTTAATATTATATTTGGTTTGTACAATTGAAGGTTAATAAAATGTAAAAAAAGTTTGGATCACATTAAATGGAACCTACTGTATAATCAAATTGAAATCTGTATTTAATGAATAAATACACAATAGGCAAAACATTTATCTTATTTTACCTTACATTTTTATTCCAATCTCAGTCCAAAGCGAATGGAACTAATAAAAGCTAATGCTATCTGAAAGTAGCTTACATTGTAGTCCTAGTTGTTGTTTAGTTGGCACATTAACAGAGAAATAGAGCAGCTTAAGTTACACTTATATTTTTATTTTAATATCGTGTGATTTTAATATTGAATGAATATTTTCTATTATAAATTTTACATGATTATTGAAAGATAAAAAGTTGTTTGATGTGTTATCGTGCATATAATTATTGTTATGAAAGATGAAAAAATGTAATAATAACAAAAAATTTGTCTTACGTGTGAAGTTTCATAATTTAAATTTGCAGCTTTAACTTCTAATTGCATCATTTTTTGTTCTGCTTGAGGTACCAACTTAGTTCTCAAATAATCCGGAACTAAATCATGTGCAAATGTAGGAATCCTTCCTTCTGTTAATCTTAATAGATCCTCATCTTTATCAGGGCTCAATCGTAATGGCAGAACAGTTAGATTTCTTAAATTTGGTGCTTTGTCATGTCCAAGATTTTTTGAAAGACTAGTCAACTATATTAATAAAATATTTTAGATTATTTCATTTAATATAAGATGCGTCTCTACTGTGCTAATGTCATATTATTATATTTATTGTCGTATGAAACTTACGTGGCCTGAAATAAGGGCAAAATTATCAAGAAAATTTGGCCAATTTAACGACTCATACTCGTGCTCTAGTTTGAATATCATGGCAGCAATTGCTGCTTTCAAATCATTTACTCTGACAATAACAGCTTCTAAAGCAGAATCCAGTTGTTTCTCTTCTCGTTGCATTTCTTGATTTTCTACAAAAAATAATTATCTAATTTAGTTTTACATAAAACATAGACAATATTGATTCGACGCGAAAGTTTGTCCCGTTTATAGTGCTAGAATTTTGTCAAATATTTTCTTGAAAAAACTTTTTGGTGCTATTCTTTGCAATTGTATTGAAAAAGATTGTCGACTCTCGCAGCCAATTTTCAATTTTTGATGACATCACGTCGGAGTTACCGGACTTTTTAATGTTTAAATTTCACGTATATATATGTTCTGTTTTATTTATTTTTTCATATTTTAAATTATATATATATATATATATAAATAGCTATAATGTATAGCTGTATATCAATACAGCTTACACAACGGACAGTGTAACTAATGTAACCTATTTTCCAGTACTACTTTTATATTTCAATATAAATTGTCGTATTTTTGATACAACGACATTATCTTCATTCTATTTATACTTACGATTTAAACACTTTATCTTTTTTAAATGTTCCAGTTGTGAATAGTTATTGTTTATAAGGAAAAGTCAAATTTACTACTTATTACTACACAACCACGTCTTTTGTAGAACTACGATGCACATAGAATGGTAAATTCATACCGACCAATTAAAGTCAAGTAGTTTTATGTAAAGCTTTTTATGTATTGTCAAGTATTGTTGATTTTACACATATATATATTTAAAAGTATATACATATATATAATTATTTGAATGAATTTTAAACTCATAATATATTACACATATATGAAGAAAATATTGAATTAAAAAATTGATTTATCTATTAATGAAATAAAATCTATCATCGCACACATGCTTGGTATATATATACATATTTGAATTTGTATGCAATTTGATATTTATGCAAATATATATATTGCGCATGTAAGATAGATTCGAATTAAATGCGATGCCTCAAGTTCTTTTATTTCTCTCGACTTTATATTAGACATTTATATGTTATTTATGTATTTGTAAACCTATGATATTAGGAACTTAAAGATAACAAGATGTAGGTTTCATTTGTATGATAGTGACATTTTATTAATTATTTCATTCGATTTATTTAGCAAATAGTAAATTTATTGAAAACAAGATTCGTGTACAACGGATTTCATATGATACACAGTTGGTAGTGCTGATTTAGATGACTGCTTAGAATTCCCTGAAATAAAGTCTGAAACTGCCAGTCATTCGGTCGGTGAATGTATGATTACGGTTTTTGTTAATTCGTTAATGTTATAGTAAATTGAGTAAAAAATACAATGGGAGCTGTACGTGTAATTAATGATGATGGACAATTTTATGGTGAAATAGCAAATGCTGGTATGAAATTAGTTGTTGTAGATTTTACAGCTACATGGTATGTTTTCTTAAGGTTATATTTATTTTAAACGTTTAAACATTAAAATTTGTATAGTATAATATTTTTCTACCATTATGATTACAAAATATTTAAATTTTAAAAAGTATAATTTAAAGAATATTGAAATCTCTCTAATTTGTACTTAACCTTACGAGCTTTAAAGCAAAATAATGTCATTTGCAGGTGTGGACCTTGTCAAAGAATTGCGCCAGTATTCGAACAGCTATCAGTAAAATATCCTAATGCCGTATTTCTTAAAGTTGATGTAGATAAATGCGTTGAAACAGCAGCTGCTCAAGGTGTTAGCGTAATGCCTACCTTTATCTTCTATCGTAACAGAGCAAAAGTAGGATTATGTCAAGGAGCTGATCCATCTGGACTTGAATCAAAGATACAACAATTTTATGGCAGTGGAAGTTCAGAAGATTCCGAGGGTCCGGTTACTGGACATGTACGGAACAGTGATAATGTTTATTATCATATCTTTGGAATGATATTTCTTGGCGCAATTCTATACTATTGGAATAAGTACCAACTATACGAATAAGAAAGTTGTGGTAACTTTCTTTCAGTGGATTTTTAGCATTATTATATTATAAAGACAAAGAATTATTAATCATGACATTATATGATGTACAGTAATGTTTCTCAATTGGAATTAAATCTATACTTGCAAAAGGAGAAATAGCAGTACAAATAAAATTTACAAAACTTTCTTTTATACATAAGTATATCGTTAGTTGTACTAATATTTTCATAATTTTTTGCAAATATATTTAAAATTATAAATTCCTATATCTACCTACTTATCTACAGAAACCTTTGAATGAATATTATGTTGAGCATTTACTCCTGTTAGATAAGAAATATTATTTTTAGATATCTTGTTATTCATAATAAAAATGATGTAAATTTATTAAACGAAAGATTAAAAATCTAAAGAAATATAATTAAATTATTTTAACAATTGTTGAATTATTTAATTTTTAATTAAGTAAGTAAAAATATAGAAAAAAGGCGTAATTATAACTTTTGATTAATGCTAATAACAAAAAATAAATGGGTTCTTAACAGATGCAATAATTACAATATACTTTAAAATATTTATCATATTTTAACTTTTTGTAGATGGATCTAAGCACTTTCATTACTAAATCACAATGTGAATGTTTAAATGAATCAGATGAACATAACTTTGTTCAGTGCTTAAGCACAGATGATGGATATCTAGAAAGTGATTGCGATGAACAATTAATATTATCTATTGCTTTCTCACAAGCTGTGAAAGTACATTCCTTGAAAATTAAAGCTCCTGCAGATTCAGGACCAAAAAGCATTAAACTTTTTATCAATCAACCTAGAACAATTGATTTTGATATGGCAGATTCCAATACCAGTGTTCAAGATCTGACGTAAGTTTTATAGTATATTAAACATACAGTATATATTTAATAAAAATTGTTCGAATTGAAATATAGATTGTCAGCTAAAGACATTGAAGAAGGAAATCCAATTGCCTTGCGCTACGTAAAATTTCAAAATGTACAGAATTTGCAAATCTTTATAAAAGACAATCAAACTGGTGCTGATACAACTAAGATCAATCATCTTGCAATATTTGGTTCACCAATTTCTACAACTAACATGGAAGAATTTAAGAGAGTAACTGGCAAGAAAGGAGAAAGTCATTAAATGTAATTTTATTTCATATGTTTGTACTGAAAAGAAATTTTTCTTTGTAAATCATGTTAAATATAGTCAATACAAAATTTTGAATAAATTATTAACTATATTTAAAATATAGAATCACTAAATTATAGGTTATGATAGAAACTTGCAGAATATTTCCAGTGAAAATGAACTAATTAAAAAATAAAACTATATTACTCAATCTGTACAATGTATTTAGACTTATATAACCAGACAGTAATATTAAAATATGACATATATAAAATATTAACATTCCAAATGATATTTTACATAATATTATCTAGCTTGCAAACGTTCCTGAATTCTAAAATTGTGAGAGAAGTTTTGCATTCTGAATTTTCGTAATATTAAATATTGTATAAATTATCCCTTATTACAGTTTCTTACTGCTAATTTTCTACGACTGAATTTATATTATTATTTTTAGATCAGCTAAAAAATACTATTACAAGCTAGATAATTTCAGATAAACGAAATATGTTTATAAAAATTTCATAAATACATCTTAAATTTAGCGTACGAGAAGTAAATATATATCAGTATATACAAAAATGAGTGTATATGGAGATAGCAATATTCTGTCGTCTTTAACGTCTAATTTTGTGATGTCGTTTCATATAAATTTTATATAAAAATCTTCGCTATATTTCTTCATAACAACAAAGTAATATTATTTTAAGTTACGCTTTGAATAAATTATTATCACATTAACAACATTAATTTAATAAATCAAGTTAAGAATATTCTATGCTATCATTAACATATATTCTCCAAAAGAACTTACTAAAAGTTTCACTTTTTGGCAAAATTATACCACCTCTCTCTCTCTCTCTCCCCCCCTCTCTCATAAAATTTGATAGAAGATAATTTATTTAAATGTTTAAATAAAAACAGTAATAACTGTTTTTAAATGTATTAATTTATGTTTCGAACCGCATAAAACTGTATAAAAACCTTATTAGCTACAAATACAAGGCCATATATATATCTTCTAAAATTTTTTATAATTACTCAGAATAGATTAAGCAAACCTAATAAGAATTGAATATTGGATTCAAGATATTTCATCGGGTTCGAGGATTCCTTAGAATATCTAGATTTGTTTTTCTTAATACTGTAGAATTAGAATTTAACATTTTCTTATTTTTGTTTATTTGACGATTATTCAGTATCACAATAATTAGTTGTGCAAATTACAAAATACTATTTCAAATATAGTACTTATAGTAATATAAAATAACAATGCAAATTTAATAATGCATATAAATTAACATAAATGCAATAATAAAATGTGAACGCGTATTCTACTAAAATTTTAATAAGACTTCTTTGGAGAAAGTTGTTAATCAACATCTTACTAAATTATTATTACAATACGTATTATTCAGTTTAAAAAATGTTATTTAAAATTCTATAATCTTAATTTTTTGTATAAAAATACTTACATTTGTAATATTTCTATTTTTTTTTAAATAATTTTTTACAGTAATTTAAGTTCTATGCATTCGCCAAAAGCCTCCACATCGACAAGCTCGTGTCCACCTTTGATCCCATGCCCTGATTGCAGCTGTTCGTGTCATATTTTGAACTTGAGCTTTTCCACCACATCTGGAGAAATTAATAAACATTATATAACTTATAAAATATACATATAAATAAAATAGAGTACAATTGAATGCAAATTACAACCTTGTACATTGTTTCACAAGATGTGGTTGCTTCCCCAAATATAAATGTCGAATAGTATCTACTATTTGTCCACTATACATGCAGCCTTCCACTGGATTCAATTCAGGTGTATACAATAACTGTTCAGGCTCTATACCATACTCCAACTAAAAAAGAAAAAAATTATATAAATTTATTACGTATTAATTTATCTCATTTAATTTGTAATAAATAAATATATAAAAGTTTAAGTAAATATATATACACATCTTACCAATAACGGGAAACTTTGGTAGAAAAAAACTGGTGAAACTACACCAGTAATGCTACTACTCTGGTGCAACTGCGGTATCATTATTTGATTTGGCAGGAGACAACATTCATCTGGAATGGAAATGAATTTTTAAAGTTGAAACTATTCATCGTGTAAATTTGATTGTAAAATTTCGTGAAATATGAACAAAAAGTTATAGTTCAATTATCTCAAGACTTACATGTATTGTTTAATTAATTATTATTACTTAATATTATTCTTATTCTTATTATTATTACTACTTTTACTACTGTTATTGTTATTATTTAATTCAATGTATAAAA
>JAITYT010000998.1:585838-600437 GCA_025433975.1 Liostenogaster flavolineata | reverse complement strand
TATATATATATATATACATGCAACAATCCATACTTCCATCCAAGTATGTTAATAAATTTATAGTATTTTAGTGCTCATTTATTTACTTTATTTTTATTTTACCTTTGCTAATCCCAACCAATAATCCTATTAGTATTTGTATGCTACAGCACCAAAATGTAAGAAATTGTCAATAACATTAAAACTTTCATGCACCTTTCTTATAATTAACTTGAATCATGAGTAATACTATTATATTATATAATTTCCATTATATTATATATATATATAAATACACATATAAATATATGTATAATATATTAGTTTAAATTAATTATTTTACTTTTGTTTAAAAAGTATACAAATATTTTAATAAAACTGTTCTATATTAGCAGTACTGTGTAGTAGCATGTGTTAAGATAATAATAAAAATCTATTATGAAGAAGAACATTTATGTATTTAAAATGTATAGTTTTTATATTGATATATAATCGTAAAATGGTTTTATAGTTTTCTTTAATATTGGTACATTTATAAAAAATATGACAGATTATATTCTGATGATTCCGAGTATGCATTTACGATTATTAATCTCTCTCTCTCACAAAATAATGCCAAATTTATATCATCAAGTTTTTACTTTATTTTACATTCATATCTAATGGAAAACTAAAAGTTTTTCATATATATATATATGTGTGTGTGTGTGTGTCTACTTTCATTCGCAGGATAATAATGGAATTATTACACAAGATGCTTTCTCTACAAAGTGTCAGGAATCTAATCTCAATTCTGAGTCTTCAGACAGTGCAAAAGATCCTATAAAAAGCGATATTAATTTGATAAAGAAATCATGTATTATTCGTCGTAGTACATCTTTTTATAGTAATGTCAAACGAAATACTAAAGGTAGCAAGAAGCCTTGGCAGACTAAAAGTCAGTGCATTAATAATATTGAAAATAATTCGATAGTTTGTACGATTTTTAAGCCATCGGAATACTGTCACTCTAAATCTTTAAATGCAGGATACTCAAACGATAATTCGAAAAATCATTCGAAAGCCCGTAAATTTATTAATAAAAAATTGGATACATTGAAGAATGTATCAGACAGAAATGTTTCTTCAGAGGAAATAGCAATAATAAGACATGGTGCAAAAAGATTAAAGATTATTTCACAAAAAACTCGCTCTGAAATGGGAGAATCATCAAGTAGTATCCCTTGTGAGTCAAGAAAGCCTATACCAAGACTAATACATTTGTGCAATGAACAAAATACCAAGGGTACATTCAATAAAACAAAAAAATATTCTGTAGTAAACAATTGTGTAAAATCGAAAAAACCATCAAAGTTACAAAATAAAAGTAGAAACGATATAGGAAATGGTGACATAGTACACAATGAAACTAAAGTTGAAATTAAAGTGAAATAAATTGATATAAATGTATGCATATATACAACATATTTATATATTAACAAAAGAAGCATTAATTTATTACTGAATTAATTTGAACTGTTTTAAACACTTTAATATGGGTTAAGTATGCAATACATAAAATATTTTATTTATCATATGTAAATTATAAATATGATTCTTAATTAATAATTATTATTCAAACTAAATTTATTTAAGTAGTTAAAATATTTATTATTTAGGAACTGTAGTTAACAATTAACAATCATCTGTTGATTATCGAATTTTAATAATTAATTCTAATTTTATCTAAAATTACTCTGTTGTATTTTCTCTGTGTAATAGTAAAGTATATGAATCAGTTTTCATTTTCACTTTACATATAAATAAATCCACAAATATAGAACAGTATACTTTATGTGTCATCATGCAATTACTTGTTATATACGATTATTTGTTATTTATATAACAATAATGTATTCATAAATAAAAATTTATGACGTTATATATTCTATTGCAAGTCATAATTAATAAATATATTAAACGAAAAACATAAAAAATTAATTAAAGATATAAATTACTTTTAAATTATTAATTATTATTTATAACTTACTTCATCTGCATTTTCAATTTAAATAATTCATGTATTTAGCATGTAATAGTTAAATCTTGACAAAATTCAATAAAAGATACATCATCCAATTTAATAATCGAATTGTAAATATTTATCATTGTAGATAAGTGAAAATTTTTCAGTAGATATTAACATTTTTTAAATTTTTCAATAATTTTACGGTTACATGGCAATCATTAAATCTAAAAGTACGAGATATAATGATTCAAGAAACAATTGAATTTATATAATTCTTAAATTTTTCAATTTTCCATTTCTCTTTACCATTAGAAATTATTTTTATTTCATTATCTGTGGATAATGAATATTTAAAAGTTTTCAAGTATCATCAATTACATGAATTTAACATCATTTGGTCAAGAGTTTATTTCTACTTAAATTTATTCGGTCATATTCGGTTAGAATCGGCATTTGTCGTTGGTTTCGGAGTACACAGTTCGCTTGCGTCTGTGGTCAACTGTAGTAGGTTAGAGTTAGATACCAAACTACGATTTTTCACGGCAAAAAAATTATACAACTTTAAGTAAAAGCGTTCAAGATGAGTTTTCGAAGTGTAATCGAGATGTACGTGTTTCTAATATTTCTTCTCTTCTTCGTAGGAACAGGTAAAATTTTAATATTACGAACATTACGATCGTGGCATTGTTTGGGTGGGGCATTTATAAACATTCCTAAATACTAAATTTATGATATTCGTTTATGATATTCGTTTAAGGTATTTTAAATTCATTATGAAATGTTTCTAAATAATATTTATTTTTAAAAAATGTCTTTCATTAATTCGAGTATAATCTGAAGTGAAATAATACTCATGATGTTTGATCGAAAGGACGAGATTTGAATGTACAAAAAAAGCAATAAATCTCAGAAAATGTCGTTTTTACTGTAATGTAAGTATTTAAAAATAACGTGACATCGTTTCAGTGTGTGTATAATTACGTATCAAAATGTATATTGTTGCGTGTACATAATACCACATAACCTACTCGAGACGAATTTTTATTTTATTTAAAACGCAATCAACATTATGTAATATTGTATTAACGATCGCACGAGTTTTTTTAATCGTTGTATAAACCGAATGTGTCAATACTGACTCGTTATGATAATTAATACTGTAACGTTGTGTTTTTTTGTTTTGTTTCGCTTTGCCTAGTTAAAGTATTAATTTGATAATTTCAATAAAACGTTTACAAATTTTTGCACGCAGATGATGCAATTTTTTGATATTAATTTTCCCTTAGTTCACAGTATTCGATGTTATCAATGCATCAGCACAAACAACACTCATCCTTTCCAGTGCAATGAATTCTTATCGAGCGACATCGATATCGAGCCAGAGTCCTGTGACAACGTTTATGAAGCGCAATATTGCATCAAGCATATTGGCCGTTTTGAGGGTAAAGCTTCAACTGAAAGATACTTTGGGAAGATTCGTGGCATAGGATTCTACTGATAGCATGACGTGAAATTCAAGGAAAGATGGAAACTAATGACTAATCGCATTGGAATTCTTCCTATTGAACAGTGGATTCGAGCTTGCTGGTTATGCACTGATATGTACGCACTAAAAGCAAAAATTATTTTTCAGATTTCTACACATTCAAGCTTTCGTTTAATAATCTTTACTAATCGACGGTACTTAGTTTTATGTATGGGAAAGTATAGGTTTTGTTGCTTTCTATGCATCATTCAATTCCTGTCCTTCGAAGAAACATGCACTCTTTAAAAGGTGCTTCTAATACTTACATAGTATATAAATTATTATTAACCACAATATATTATAAAAGAAAGCTTTAGAATCTTTTTCAAGTAAGTTCTAAATTTTTTGTCATTTTGGGATATTTTTCATGCGACTAATAATTTACTTCTACAGCTTCTGTAATTTAATTTACAGCTTTGTAAACTTCTCAGTCATTTGCAAAGTATTGGACTCAAGGTTATCTGAAGGTCAAGGTCTAGCATATCGTTGAATGTGTTTCGATATCACATTTCCAATGTTAAATAAGAGAATAAATAGTTCCATTTAAAAAACACCATTATCTACAATCTCTGAATCTCTGAAAATACGACCTTCAGTTGATCTTTACCTATACGGACTAATTTCCTCTTTGAAATAGAATAATTTTGTCAGGGAGAATCTAACATCAATAAATTGGAAGTGAAAGATAATTGCAAATATTATTAATAGTCTTATTAAAAAAATGTTTTACAGTAATCTAAAAAATGTGTTATCACTGTACTGTAAATTTTTATTTGTATTTACATATGTGATTTTATTGCTTAATTAGAAGCTTTTAATCGTTTAATTTTTAATTGATTAAGCTGCTGCCTTGGATTGTTATCAGTGTACATCCACTGACGAGTGGCAATGTGCAGATAGTAAATTGGTTAAAAATTACCTACAACCATCAAACTGCAGTCATGTTTATGACGCACGCTATTGTGTCAAGACAATCGGACGATATGGAGGTTTTTAATGAGTCGTTTGTTCAATTTCTAATGTCGTGTAAACACAAATGTCTTTTGCTTTCTTATTTTTCTGCACTGAATGTATTTCTATTCTATTTTATTCTATTCTATTCTATTCTATTCTATTCTGTTCTGTTCTGTTCTATTCTGTTCTATTCTATTCTATTCTATTCTATTCTATTCTATTCTATTCTATTCTATTCTATTCTATTCTTGTTCTATTAAAAAAAAAATGGTAAAAAAATATTTGAAATTACGCTATGTGAACGTCCTATATTTAATTTCAAAGGGAGTTAAAAATGTTTATTTTATAATTAAGATTTTATTTAATTTTAGATGCATGCGCATATTATTGCAAAATAACGATGACGCAAATGCAATTTATATATTTCTTCAAAAGAAAATAACTTGTAATTATATTGGATTCAGTTTTTTGAAAAAAATGTCTAATAAGAGTCTACGAATTGTTATTCAATAATAGCATATTTATACTGTTTTCAAATGTCACTCATACAAAAAATTGTTATAAAATGAAATAACGAAGTGTTACTACTTCGTTTTTGTGCCATTGCAAGATATCAGGGACAGACAACAATTGCAAGATAACATTGAACTCAAATAAGATAAACTTTGCATTTATGTCATTGTTATTCGAGAGGAGCGATATTCTTTATTCAAGCTTTATCGGATAAATATAGGTGATGGGTTTTTTATTTGTGAGGTTAGGTCTATTTTTAACGAACAAACTTATAAAGAAACCACACACGTATGTGCATTTCAACAGGTGGCATCGGTACAAAAAGATTCTGTTCAGCAGCACACTTGGGAAACTATTGTGATTACGTGAAGCAAATGGGAGACAAATTAAATTATCGAACATGCATCTTTACCTGCAATGAAGATGGTTGCAATTCTGTATCTTCATTGACTGCGACTTTTAGCATATGGTCTCTCCTGATAATGATTTTAATAACGCACAAACTCCTATTTCAAAGATAAAAGATAAAATATATATCTCTGATAAGACTGTCAGTGTCTTAAAATTTTGATTTAATGAGAATAGAACGCATACATTTCGAAATCCTGTAGCAGAACACTTAATGTAACAAGTACGATGGAAACGTTATAATTTATTTGAAACAAAAAATTCAATTGTTTGATTCTCATTAATACTCATTCTATTTTAAAATATGAAGTTGATCTCAAATATAACGCAGGACTTGTTTTAAACAGTTAGTTTACAAAATGTCGATCAATCTATACATCACATTGTAAGACTTCGGTAGAACACATGTATATATATATATGCATATAAATATTAGTTATATTTTTAAGACAAATGTATAACGGTATAAACATTTTGTAATGTCGATTACTTTATACAATAATATTAGAATCAATCTAATATATAGGTACTGAATAGAAAGTTTATAAATCGTTGGGTCGATCGTAATGGAAGTATAGTTTAGCATAGAGTATATAGAAATATATGATACAAAGAATTATATCAGTGACCTGCTTCAGCTGGGACACTGCATATGTAAGTTAATATATCAAACTGCCGTCCATAATTTACTATATATTAGTTATAATTCTTTATGACAATATACTTTGATAGAAAATTGATTTTTCGCATTTAATGCATAGTATTTCTTTTATAAACATCATTTATGAAAAGTTTAAATATTTATTTCGAAAGTAATATTTTTGAAGGATGTGTGCAAAAATGTAAACTGCTATATCGTTTTAATACTTGCTCTCTGTAATATTTTATCGCCATGTCGTAATTCAGTTTTCAATCGTTAGGTCGTACATTACACTTCGAATTCAAAGTTTTATTTTATCTAACTACTTTTTACTTACTACTTACTTACTTTTTTTATTCTACTTTTATTTAAGTCAAATCTCCTATAACTACATTTCATATAAAAAAGTAATAATTCAGATAAACTTTTGTAAACTTTTATTGTATATTTTTTGTATATCAGATGTAAAAAGAAATAAACGTAGCGCAAATCAGAATGACTTCGTGTCGTTATTCTAACACATTGTACGTCGATCTTAAAAAAAAAAATAAGATTTTTAAGCTATTGCTTAATCACCGATTCTATAATATTGCAAGTTGCCGTTGTGTATTGATATATACACACGTATAAACAGTTGCGACATTTTGTTTCGAATCTTCGTAAATGTTTCAAGAATCGAAATCGGTATTATAACAGTTTTTCGTATAACAGTTTCAGTCTAAATACGTCCCGCTTTATATATAAATAAACGAAAAAAAATATTCCCCGATTAGCAGGTTAAATCAGACACTAATCCGCGGATACGATAGCGACTGCTTGAGCATGCGCAAAAGCAGCGACTCTGTTAATTTGCCTTCGATAAAAAGTTACGTAACTGGCGCGATCAGTCGAGGAGCGACCACGGACCGAGAAGGAACCGAACGAAACCGAGCGAAACCGAAGAACACCCGAGGTGGACTAGAACTCACGATCGGGGCGTAGGGGAAAGAGGTAAGCTGCGGCAGGAATGTGGAGGGGATGTCGAGTCGGAGACAGAGTGGAGGGGATATCGAGCGGTGAGAGCGTGGAGGGGATGACGACTCGGAGAGAACATAAATCTAGGCCCACAGTACGAAGAGAGACAGAAGGCTGTTTCGACGTGAAGAGAGAACAATGAATTTTATGTTATAAGTAATGTTAATAATATTGATTATCAACATAAATAATTAGACACATTTTAATTCTCTTTGGCATAAAATTTTATTTAGCTATGAATATTGAAGGCAGATTTTTGTACACCATATACATTTGTAATCACTGAAGCGTACTTTTACATCGTAACACTAACGCAAGAATGAAATTTATCTAAAGAAATTATTTGTAAAGCAATTTAATGACAATAAACTTGATTCAAACGAATACTGCTGTATTACGTAAATTAAATGTGTTCGTAATTAATTATATATATTATATATAAAAGTACATAATTATACATATATCATACATATAAATATATTTAAAACTACTATCTTTACGTACGCACGCACGCACGTGTAATTGGAATGTATAAATATGGGATCAAATTATAAATATACACAATAATATTTAAGTATTTTTGCATTATTTTGCATCGAGATAAATATGTGCTGTATTTTACAGTAAGCCACAACCTTGCAACTTTGAACATACTCACTAGGAGCACTTATTTGAATATTATTATGTCATGAAACATTATTCGAATTAAGTTTATTAATATATTGAAAAAAATTAACAGGTTTATATTAACTGTTAAATTTTACAGACATTAAACAATATTTTTAATTAAAATTTGTTATCTTTTCTTAGTAACTAAACTTTTCTTATTTTTTAGGCATAATTATATTATGCGACATGTGGATTGTTGTACACATTGTATATTTACCGATTTAAGGTACAATTACATATCGTATGAAAAATACATATATAAATATTGTATAAATCATGATATAATGTAGTTAATGCAATGCTGAAATATAATTTTTTATAATCAACAAATATCCTGATATTGGTCCTACTGTGTATGTACTATTCACATTCATAAAGCTACTATTACTTTAGGATATAGATAAATTCCTGATACTGATTTTGTTCTGGAAAATAACAGTCAGCGATGCTTTAGATTCAACAATTGTTAAATGCATTATCTTATTCGTACCATTGACACATTAAAAGCTGAACGTAGCCTTACTTATAGTTCCGTAAACTATATATCCATTTGAAATAAAATAATTAACTAGCTTTATTGCAACATCTATGAAAAGTTATTAGTTGCAAAATCGAGTAAGCTATCAGTTGCACAACTTAATATTTAATAAAAAGATCTGTAATTTCAAAATATTTCTGATATCTTCTCCAATTTGCAAGTCAATGCATTATCATTTTTTATTTTCTATGAAAAATTTTCCAGTAGGAGAATTATAATATTATTAACATGCTTCGAGTCGTATATTTTTTATGTTATTGTTTGTACACGACATGCGAGCCATTGACACTCATACAATATAGAATGTGTTAAATTTAGTATATAATTTTATATACTTATTTGTTAATAACTAATCGTAAAAGAATTTTAAATATATTTTTACCAAAATATTAAATATTTCCTCATATTTTTCAGATAATATTTAAAGAGTACGAAGTAGTAAGGAAAAGATATTTGATCTTTTGTTTTAATAAATAAAATAATTTAAAATTTTCTTGGATTCATGTCAATTTTTCTAAATACTTTTGCAACCGTTATTGCATTTGTCATTTGTTAACATTTTCACCATCACGTACATTTTTAGAAAGTTTATTGCCAGCCATATAATGGCAGTGAAAATGGCAGTGAATTACATATGTGGTAGTGAAAATGTACTATTAATTTAATTCAACCGATTACGTATTTTAGACGTTACAATAGGATAATATATAACCCAGTATAAGATGCAGTAATACAATAATTTATGATAAGTACCAAAGTTTGACATTTTTTTGTGAAGAAATATTACTATTTGTATATACTATATTACGTGTAATACATAATAATAAATGTATCTGCATTTTTTCTTATTCTATCAATACTAATAGACTATCAATATTAATAGAATAAGATCAATAGAAGCATATAACGCATTTAAAAGGCATTATTATGAAAAACTTTGTTACATTGCCTTTATCTTTTATCACATAAGCTTTGATATTTTACATAAGTTGAGCTTATATGTGCTGAATATAACTATTCGATTCTGAAATTTATATGTTCACAACATCTGTATTAAGCTACTGTTTTGAATAAACTGCGTGTCTTTATATATTTCACTTTGTTTGAACGCACATGAACAGGTACCATTTTTTATGTATTGAGCATTTCATGATTTTCATAAATTTGATTTCTATATTTTTGTATATGAAAACGGCATTGTATATCGTAAAAGAAATAAAAATAAATATCAATAATGCTTAGTACAATTTTTATGAATTAAACTAAAATTACCTTATAGTTTAATTTCTTGAAGTAATACGACCCCGAGGCCATTCGTGTTATATTAGAATTTCACTTTGCTACTATTATTCTCACCATTAATAGCTATTGACTCGTCGTTTTCTATTATTTCAAAATTATGCTATATATCGATCACGTGCTTCACCTGTATCTATGTATAAAATACTAAAGTATGAGTAAATAATATTATTTCTGTTAGCATTCAGTACATAATAATGCTGAAAACTGCAATATCTTTTACATTAAAAGCTTTTTCTCTCAATAAACGATGTGAACTATTTTAATTATGTCGTTAGAAATGATGTTCTTTTCATTTTATTCAAATGTAATAAAATGTGAAATTTATAGGAAGCTCTACTGGCACTGTAGTTTACGAATTTGGTCCTCCAGTTCCTTAATACGCAGTTGACTATTAGCAAGCTGACGTCGCGCGAGTCTCAATTCGTCGGTTTGTCGTGCATATGCCAATCTAAGTTCTGCTTCATTATTAGGAACATCGACGTTTTCCATAACTTTATTGTCATTTAATGACGTTGTTATAATATGTTTCTACATAAAAACAATTCTGCTTGTAACAATGTTATCATTTATTGATATAATTGAATTACGTTTTCTTACCTGTAAACTTACATTGCCAAACTTTTGTTGCAGTTGTTGAAATTTAGTACTTTGATTACTAGATGTTTTTTGACTTTTTTCTGACATATTATGTAACTCTACCGGTCTATAATCTGGCACGGTTTCGGTAGAGAGAAATGCGAATTTTTTTTTGTTATTTAGGTCTGTCGTCGGAGGCAATTGAGGTGGTTTATAAATGCGTGGTTTATGCGTCGAGATACTACCACCTATGTAGAATATTATAATAGAAGAATTATAATTAAAAATGTCTAATATGTAATAAAATTTAATATCGCGATTAATATTTTGTATTCTAACAGTAAAAGATATAAATTTTATAAGCTTACCAGTTTTTAATGATATTAACACAGGTGGACTATTCATTCCACTGATCCAATCTCTAGCTGAAAGAGCAGGACATGTTCCAATAGTATCGGGATATAAATCCTCTTGAAATTGATCGCTCTGTCAAAGATAAAAATGCCATTAAATTTTTCTATGAAATAAGAAAACAATATTATCTTTCAAATTAACATCGTATACCTTCCGTGGTACTATCATAGAGATTGGCTCGCACATTCCACGCGTTGCGTGTAACTTATAAAATCTAAATACTTCGCATGTAGCCGTGTTAATGCCCCTTTTTGGCATTACACCGAGTCCTCTTTGTGGATTACCAGAAATAAATTGACTGAGAAAATGTACCCAAGGTGCCTGATTAACTACTTCGTAATAACTAATATTTCCATCACCCTAAAAGGAAAACAAAAAGGAAAGCTTTATACAAATTTGCAAAGGAAACTTTGATAATATAATTATCTACGGTAGATTATAATAAAAACACGAAATATATTACTGACATACATTACTCGATGATCATTCTAATATTTTGACACATACATATATATATAATCAAACGTATTTAAAATTTTATATAGAAAATTAAAAATACTGGAATCCACGCGAGAAGGGCTCGATACTTTTTCAACTACCCAATATACGAACAACATATAACAATGCATTATAATTAAAATATGTATTATCTTTCGTTATTTTTTGAAACCTATTTTCTGTCTTTACCTTTCCTGCCAGATATACCATATTGGTGTCATTGTCAAAATATGGAAAGACAATCCCGTTTGACGAATCTATAGTCTCGCGTATCAGTGGAGCCGTAAGATCATGTTGACTCCAAACAGCGTACTGTCTGTCCGAATGTCTACTAAATCCAGTAGTAAGAAGACGCCCGGATCCACCAAGAAATACAACCTTACTTGCTTTTGTTCCAGCATGGCAAACCCCTTCCTGTATGAAAATATAAAAAATTTAATTTAACAGCACAACTAGCATTTAACTAGCATGGTCGTTGTTTAAATTATTAGGTGCTCTTTCCTTACCGAAACAATGATGCCGGATCGTGGCTCGAAAACGCGTAATTTCTTATCTTTGCAAGTAGTTGCTAATAAACTGCCATCTCGATTCAAAGATATACTGTAAATCACATCAGGATGCCTGTCGATGACGTTAACTGCTTCTCCTCTGTTTATGTCCCAAACGATAACGAGATGATCGAAACCAGCGCTGAAAAGTACATTTTCAGCAACAGGATGCCATTCTATATATGCTACGCGACGCTTATGTCCTTGCAGTTCAATTAACCAATCTGTCAAGTTTCTCGATAATCCTCCATCTGGTATATGCCACAGTTTTACCTATCATAAAAAATATATTGAGAAATATAATATAAGAATTAAATTTTAGCGAAAAATGATAGGCAAAATCCATTCGTTTGTATAAAAGAAATAATAATAACAATGGTTACGGATATTTATAATAAAAGTAATATTTCCTAAATGATTTAAACTTAGTCGGAAAGATTAGTAGATATTACGGTGCAGTCGTCGGAGCAGGAAGCAATGATATTATCATTAAACGGATTCCATTTGATATCCAAAACAGGTCCGGTATGACCTGTTACTCGACTAGCGTTAAAGTCTAAGCGTCCAATCTGTAATCACGCAAAATGATTTAACTTTATTAAATATTCATAACGTAAGAAAAAAATAATTCAAGTCGTAATTTTACGATATCGATCAAATCGAGCGCGTATTATATTTAAAAACGATCAACTGGCTGTCGAAACATTAAGATAGATATTCTATAAAATAAAAAAATAATTACAGTTCTCAAACGTTCCACGTTTATTGAATAAACGTTGTACTCGAGGCATGTTTGAATTTATCGACGAATACGATTAGAATTTTATAGATATAGTTGGATAACTTACGCGATCGAGAGGCAGTACTAAGAATGCCCCGCCGCCAGCAACTTCCGTTACAATGGCTAAAAACTTGGGATTCACGGCGCAAAATTGTGAATCGTGAGCATTTTTAGTAATTTTAATATTGTCGTAGCACTTTTCTCTTTTTGCCGGGACGCCATAGACATGGCGAAACTTGCTACTACGCACACCACGAAACCACGTCTATAAAATATAATAGACATTTTTTAATCAAACGGAAATATTCTAATTTATCGAAGACATTTACAAATTTATCGATGATTTACGTAAATGAGGAAAGCATATGATTATTTCGTGCTCCATAGAAAATGCTTATCTACGATCGACATTAAGAATGATCAATTTGTAGGACACATAACACAAAGGTAGCATTAAACGTATAATTTATCGTTTAACGTGTCATCGTCTGTATAAAATAAAAAGATGTAATTATGCATCTTTTACATAGCGTGTTTCCAAAATGGATAACGATTAGATCGAATTTTAGGACTCATTCGTGCAGATTTATTCGACTACGCTACACTTTGAAAACTAACTCGTACCGATGAGAAATGAACGTAAGGCAAATCATGCACGATCGATCTTCTTCATTACTTATAATTATTTTGATAAATAGATAGTCTTTCGCTATTTTACCGATATAAAGACTATTTATATCAAAGTTTAAATTTCAAACTTTCGATTATACAATATTTTCCGTTATTTTATTTTAATTTTGTATCGATCAACAATGTATTTAAATTTGTATCACGAACTCCATCAAATACTAGCGAAAATTTAAAATATTTATTCATTACATATAATCGTAACCGTATCATTTAACGTTACTTGTTCGTTATCGTTGGCAACGTTTTTTTGTGTCCCAATGCAATAACCAGTCGTGTAGAAGCTGAGAAAAAAGCACTCACCTCAGTCATCGTTGGTCATTTCTGACAACAATGTTAATATCAGGATATCCAGACGGTCGATGCTATGCGTGCGTTCTGAAAGGATTGTCACCAGTGCAGAAGAGTGATGTCGTAACGCATAAGAAGAACCCATGCATAAGAAGACCAGATTTGACCAACTACTTAAATACTTTTTTTAACAGTAGTCGGCTGCTACCACGACGAGATATCGAACATTACTAAAAGAAAAAATGGAAAACAAAAGGCCTCTCTGAATGAAAGAAATCATAAAAGAAATAAAATCGTAAGGAAAGAAATAATCGCCGAATTCGAAAGAAATGACAGCACACTTCTAACTTCTACGCGCGGTCCCTGCGCCTTCGATATCGAATTTCAAGCAGCAAAAGTCATTTATTAATTGTATTAGCATCATCGCGTTTATGCGATAAATTGGCACGATATACGTATACTCGTATACTCGTAGAAACGGAAATACGTTTAGTTGCGCTGTGATCTCTCACGATTCTGACACACGCTATCGAGTTATCCTTCCGTGCGTCATTTCGATCAAGAAGACGCTACTTATCCCGGAATGTCGCATTGCAAACTTCTAACGCACATCGGCATTCATCGGGTTGGTTAAATTAAAAATTGCGATTAAATACAAATTAATAATCGCGATTAATTACGAATTAAAAATTGCGATTAATTACGTGAAGTTCGAGCGTCTTGTTACCGTCGAGTTCGCCGCGGAGCACGTGCGACAAGCTAAGGAAACGTTCGGCCGCGACTGACACAGCGGACAGCGAAATACTCTTCACTGGCGCGCATTTCGTAGAAAGTATCCACGAATTGTCGAAATTCCCTAACTGTGTCGCGTTAAAGGAAAGCCATCGATGGATATTTCTACGTAATATTTTCTTCCGACGAATCTTGAGCGATCGAAGAAGACATTTACGATACTGCTCAATTCGTGAGACGTCGCCTCGAGCGCCTGAAAAGGCCAAGATTAAGGAGTCGTTAACGTATTTTTCGTGAGTCCTCTTTCAGAGGGGGCCTAACAGCGATAAAAAAAACGTTGTAAAAAAACATTTAAAATCAAGCCGACCGAATAGTCGCTTTCCAGTTTGTATCGAACGAAAGTTTTCTTTCTAACTGTAAAAATAACAGCAGTAGTGCGTAACAGCTGTCGTTACTTTCTCCGTGCGACTTAATTAATTATTCGTACTTTTACCGTATATTTGATGCGTTATCCGAATTACC
>JAITYT010000998.1:540350-564637 GCA_025433975.1 Liostenogaster flavolineata | reverse complement strand
TCTCTCTCTCTCTCTCTCGTCGTTCATCGCTCCGTCCACCCTCTCTCTCTCTCTCTCTTTCTCTTTCTCTTTCTTTTTTTTCTAGTGGTCGGTCGCGGCGCCGATACAACACGTCCCCTCGCGATTTCGAGAGCAATTCGAAGTCGCACGCACGAAGGGCACACGACACGACTCGTTAGCTCGTGGAAGACGCACGCGGATCGCTCGCTGCTTTTATTTTCGTCGTGCCTTCGCGAATTGGTCGCGAGACCAAGGGAGAAGTCTCGTCGTCGAGATTCTTGTAGAAGCTAACAACAGCAGCAGTAATAGCAGCTACAGCAACAGCAACAACTGCAGTAGTAGTAGTAGCTAGTATTAGCGCAACAGCCACGAGCCAAAGAGTTTTAAAAACCTAAGAAGTGTCGTCCTCGTCCTCGTTGTTGTCGTCGTCGTTGTCATTGTCGTCGTCGTTGTTGTTGTCATTGTCATTGTTATTGTCGTCATTGTCGTTGTCGTCGTCGTTGCCGTTGCCGTTGCCGTCGTCGTTGCGTCGTTGTCGTCGTCGTTATCGTTGTCGCTGTCGCTGTCGTCGTCGTCGAGCCTCTTTTCGAATGGCCGCGTACGTTCTTACGCATGGGCATCGACCGTCGTCAAAATTACTATCCCCTTCGTAACGATCGTATCTGTGCATCTTCGATTCGTGGCTCGGTATTCGATCGATTTATTTTCGATCGACGGACGGACAGATAGACAGACGAACGAAAGGACGGGCGGGCGGGCGGGCGGACGAACGGACGGGTAGACGGTCGGTCGAGCGGACGGACGGACAGACAGACAGACGTACGTACTTTCGTTCGTTCACCATAAAAACGCGTAGTAGGTTGGCACGGGAGGACAGTAGGAGGAGAAGGTGGAGGAGGAGGCGGCTCGTGACGAAGCGCGGACGATCTTTCGATTGAAAAGTTCGTTCCTCGATTCGAATTGCTCCGAAATCGGAGGATGTAGCTCCTCTCGTTGTATTCCGATCTACGTATATTCTCGTAATCGAAATTGTTTCGTCGTTAGGAGATCGTCCGATTTTAACATGTCGCTAGTTGGGTAAAGCCGAGAAGCGTGTACTGGCGTGCCGACATCCGCAAATCGTGTCGGTGATTTGGTGTAGACACGAATAACCTCAATTCCTCTGACGGCATCACGGTTTTGATCGATGACGAATCATCGAGATGGTATGGTAAGAGGAACGATAGTTCGATGACGATCGATCGAACGGATTTCTCGTTTACGCGCTCGCATTCTTTTCCTTTTCCTTCTTTCTTCTTATTTTTTCTTTTTTTTTTCTCTTCCATTCCCGTCCGAACTATCCGAAGGAAAGTGACTCAGCGATTCCGTTTGCTTTTGTTACGTTACAACGTGACCGTTCGTAATCCATTACAAAGAGCCTGTGGCACGAACGACTCGCCTTCGCCACTCTGTCAAATTTTCTCGAGAAACGATAGGATGGTACTTCCTTTCGTCCAGGCGTTAAATTGTTCTGCCGAACTAACCAAGTTCCATGCCGTGTCGTCGTTGTGTCGTCGTTGTGTCGTCGTTTTTAATTGGTTAACTTCCCAATTTACGATTACGTGCTGTACGAATGTGAATTTTTTCAATCGCGATGTTCAATCGAATTTTTCATATGGTATTTTGTCGCAGGAGACTTTGTTTTTGTTACTTTTTCAATGATATCCGCCCAAGTCGAATGCCATGCTTTTGATAATCGTGCGAAATGTACATTTACATATATTTGTACGTGCACGTGTGCATAGATACCTTAAGACTTCTCTTGAAATAATATATGTATATATATATATTATTTATATGTAATAATATATATAAAATTATATATGTATATGTCACACACGTGCATATATACTTTAATCGATCGTTGTTTATCTTTACGCGTGTTTAACTTCTTTTTTTATCGTGGTGCTTCTTCGAATATTTTGTTTACTTTTCGTTCGACGGCTCTTTGTCGATTCTTTCCGACCGTCCTTCGAAAAATTTCTTTTCCAGTACGTAGAGTCACGTCAAAGGCATATGTATTCGACGAAGGGAAGATGTAAATTTAAAGCGATAGACTCTTTCGTGTAACTTTACCGGTCGACCCTTTACGAGAGTAACGTTAGGCTCGTTTAACATCCTTCGTGGAAACTCCCCTTACCTATAAAAAACTTTTGCTAAGCTCGTCTGAGATTCTAGCTCCAAATGTTTCGCGACATGAGTTATAATCTAGAATTAAGATTTCGATCCTTGCGACGAGCTCGTCGATGAAAGCGTATCGGAATACCGTTCTAGTAGATGTCTGTAACGGCACGACCGTTCGTCTCATCCTTACTTTTCTATGATTTTAGGTGGAGTGTTTTGCGATCGATCAGGTTGAATTGGACGAAGACCATCATCTGGAGTCATCCAAGTTTTTACTGACTCCGGAAGATCCCGAGCGTTCGGTAGATCCGGAAACTCAAGCGCGTCTCGAAGCGTTGCTAGAAGCAGCAGGGATAGGAAAATTATCGTCGGGTGATGGCAAGCACTTGGCAGATCACGAAGTACTTCGACGTTTAACATCGAGTGTCTCTTGTGCGTTGGACGAGGCAGCAGCTGCATTAACGCGTATGCGTAGCGATAATCCACGAACGCAAAACGAGAAACGTTCTCTTGTAGAGGCCTGCACTGACGGAGACGTTGGTACCGTACGAAAGTTATTGACCGAGGGACGCAGTGTTCACGAGACTACAGAGGAGGGAGAGAGCCTACTCTCTCTCGCCTGTTCGGCTGGTTATTACGAGCTTGCACAGGTTAGTTATCCACCGGCTTTACATAGCGCTTCGAAACTTAGCGTGTGTATATTGTAATATATATATATATATGTATATATATATGGCATTGTAAGATCCAACGATAATCCACCAATAAAGATTTACAACGAGCATGCGCGTTGTGTGTGCGAATGTCTCATGGTACGCATGTTCTGCGTCTTCCAGTGGTCTTTGTTTATTTGTTACAAATACGTTCAGAAATATTTGTAATATCATCCTACCTATCGAGCTACGTTAACGTTGAGTTTTCGAAGGTAATTGCGTTTGCGATTATCGAAAGGTATTTCAAACCTTTCGGTAAGCTTATAAACTCTTTATGCTTCTTGTACGATTAAAGCTACTTAAATTTAATATCGTCGATCGATTCTAGATCGATAGAATTCTAAAAAAGGAAGGGCTTCTTCCTTTTGGAGATGCGTACTACATCCAGTCGATGAAATTAACGAGAAAATCAATCTTATCGTAATGTTTATCGATCATCGATCGTTATTGTTATCATTAATTAGAAAAAGATTGAAATTTATCATGCGTAAGATTAAAGTTTCTCGTTAAGTATCGTAGTAAAGAATTTGCTTATACATCGTTTCATTTTATTATCGTTGTATTGTCTTTTATTAGAAGATTATTTACCATCCATTAAATAGTATCGGTTAACTCGATAATTTTCTAAACATATTTACTTCATTTAAATATTATTATTGTACGATTATTTCAATTAAATATAACACTTTAAAAGATTAATGTAAACGCGTCACTCGAGTCGAATAATATGGAAGTGGAAATTATTTGATTATAAGAAGCGTAGTTTTAATTATATAAAATGATGGAAAGGAATAATAATTCTTGGTACCTTTAATCGTAATTCTACGTTTAAATATTGTGCCGCATGGATAAATTTGACAGATATCGTCTACCGTCGTACGATTCAGCCATACTAGTCCTTTCAACTTTTTATTATCTCCCTTTTGTTTGTATAAGTGGAATGCGATATATCGGTATGAAGTAAGCATCACAAATTTGACCGACAAGCTTGTTTAAACATTAATCTTGATCGCCGAGAAAGTAATTGTTCTTGTTCAACAATTTTTTTTTATATACAGGTACTGTTGGCAATGAGCGCAAATGTGGAAGACCGTGGTATCAAAGGGGATTGTACCCCTTTGATGGAAGCTGCCAGTGCAGGCCATGTGGATATTGTAAGTCTGTTGATAGCGCACGGGGCTGACGTTAATGCTCAATCTACTTCAGGTAAAATAGTTTCTAGCCTTTACGATTACGTTGTACGTTTATTATTATACTTAGTCCCTCGTTGATCGACGAAATTAACTTTTTTGTCATAGGTAATACACCGCTTATATATGGCTGTGCTGGTGGCCATGAGGAGGTGGTGCGAGTGTTATTAGAGGCTGGTGCCAATGTCGAAGATCATAATGAAAATGGTCATACTCCTTTGATGGAGGCGGCTAGTGCTGGTCATGTTCCAGTTGCCAAAATATTATTGGAACATGGTGCTGGAATCAATACTCATTCCAATGAATTTAAAGAATCTGCGCTAACATTGGCTTGTTATAAAGGACATTTAGAAATGGTACGCTTCTTACTGGAAGCTGGTGCAGATCAGGTAAAGTTTGCCTTTTATTCGACTATTACGTTTCTGCCTATTTTTTTGTTTTATATAAAAAAAATCGTAACGTTGCACACCTCGATTCAATTTATTATTATTAACTGCGAAAGTAGCGATAAATTAAGAGGATCTTTATTTCTTTTTTGCTACGATCGATAAAAATGCGAAATTCTGTAAAATTTGAAGATGCATGGCTCTCTTTAATTTTGTTCTATGTTTTATTAGCGAATAAGATTTAATATGGTCGTTGTACTTTTATAATCTATATAATTCGCGAAAATCTCTTGTTGCTGCATCTTCGTTCATACGTATACATTGTATCGTATCGATGTGGTAGATTACTTGGCACAATGTATCGCGTGAATCGGCAGTAATGATATCGCGATACATCTTCGTATGTCGAATCATTTTTTATTCGTTTTTATATCGATTTATGTCTCATTTCTGGCTAGGCTAGACTAATCGAATCGATCGGTGTTCTTATCAAATTACTCTATAGAAAAAATGTTAATTTCTATTCTATATTTAGTCGATTACATTTTACAATGATGACATCAACTTTAAATATAAAGTATTTGCAGGAACATAAAACTGATGAAATGCACACTGCCCTCATGGAAGCATCGATGGATGGCCATGTAGAAGTTGCACGTTTACTTTTAGATTCTGGAGCTCAAGTGAACATGCCAACCGATAGCTTTGAATCTCCATTAACTTTAGCAGCTTGTGGTGGCCATGTTGATCTGGCAATGCTTCTCATTGAAAGGGGAGCGAATATCGAAGAGGTTAACGATGAAGGTTATACACCTTTGATGGAAGCAGCTCGAGAAGGTCACGAGGAAATGGTCGCGTTACTCTTAAGTCAAGGTATATATTCTCTCTCTATGATTAAATGATTAAACCTCAATAATTAATAAGATATGCTGATGTTTAATTTATGAACCACGTTTAATATCTTTAGAATTAAACGTAGGTGCCAACATCAATGCACAAACTGAGGAAACTCAAGAAACTGCTCTTACTTTGGCTTGTTGTGGTGGTTTCTTGGAAGTTGCTGATTTTTTAATCAAAGCTGGCGCAGATATTGAATTGGGTGCATCCACTCCTTTAATGGAAGCTGCTCAGGAAGGACATTTAGATCTTGTTCGATACTTACTCGAAGCCAATGCGGATGTTCATGCTCAGACGCAAACGGGAGATACAGCCTTGACGTACGCTTGTGAAAATGGTCATACCGATGTCGCTGATCTCTTACTACAGTTTGGAGCTCACTTGGTACACCTTTACTTAAAAATATTTTCAATATTTACATTAAGCATCTTAATATTCTCTTTAATCATATTTTATTACATATATCGTTTTAATTATATACAGTTTCTAATATTTACTTTGTTTGAAAATAAATATTAAACAATAATCACTGTTAAATAATTAAAATTTCTCTGACAAAAAATGTGTTTTGTTTACAGGAGCATGAATCTGAAGGAGGAAGAACTCCGTTGATGAAGGCTTGCAGGGCTGGTCATCTATGCACAGTTCAATTTCTCATTTCGAAGCGCGCGGATGTTAACAGACAAACGACAAATAACGATCATACTCCTCTTTCTTTGGCTTGTGCTGGTGGCCACCTTACAGTTGTAGAATTACTTCTTGCACAATCAGCAGATCCATTTCATAAACTCAAGGTATGGTTGGCTTATAATCCATTCTACGAAATACGATTTTACTGTTACAGAATTATAGTTATTATGAATCTTTTTATTTTTAAAACTATATATATATTTCTCGCATTGACATGATCTTAGCATAGCTCATAATCGAGAAAGTACTACGGCAGTGTAATGACAGAGCATGTTATTTAAAGAATTGCAAAAGAAAAATGTAGTAATACTGAATCATGAACATGAATAATTTTGCTTTATAGGATAATTCTACGATGCTAATTGAAGCTGCAAAAGGTGGGCACACGACTGTTGTCCAGCTTTTATTGGATTATCCTCATAGTATTATGATGAGTGCACCCCACAATGCTGCTCCTGCTCCTATGCTATTGCCTCAACAACAGCAACCGCAGTCGCAACCACAGCAGCAGCCACAACAACAACAGCAGCAGCCGCAACAACAACAGCAGCAGCCGCAACAACAACAGCAGCAGCCGCAACAACAGCAGCAGCAGCAACCACAACCACAACCACAACCACAACCACAGCCACAGCAGCAGCCGCAACAACAACCGCAACAACAGCAGCAGCCTCAACAACAACAGCAGCCGCAACAACAACAGCAGCCGCAACAACAGCAGCAGCCACAACAACAGCAGCAACTGCAGCAGCAGCAACAACAACTGCAGCAACAACAACAGCAGCAGCAACAACAGCAGCAACTGCAGCAACAGCAACAGCAGCAGCAGCAGCAGCAACAACAACAACAGCAGCAGCAACAGCAGCAGCAGCAACAGCAGCAGCAGCAGCAACAGCAACAGCAACAACACCAGCCACAACATATAGCTCACCAGCAACATGTGTCTCATCAACAACAGACATCGACTCAATCGCAGCAACATCAGCAGCAGCAACAAACTGCAGAACAATCGCAAGTGCAGAACCTTCAGCCAAAACATAATACGCAAAAGTCGTTATTGAGGAAGAATCGATCTGCAACTATGATGCCTGATATAAGCCTAACTTCTGCCGAGGCACAGCAAGTGCGTTCTCAACCCGCAGGGGAACCTGTTGTTACTGCCAAAGACGATACCAATATTCTTGATAAAGGTAGTGGAGCATTTACTAGCCTATCAGATCCTAACATTAGTTTGAGCCCTGCTCCAGTATCGACAACAGGGTTAAATGGCGCGGATAATACGAAAGAGTATACTCGACAAGAACAGATTCTTCAAAAGCAACAGATTCTTGAGGAATTACAGGTACGTTTTTTTCGGCTTTTATTATAATTTCTATGCCAGCTAACGTATCAGTAAAGCTATTATAATAATAAGAAAAAAATAAAAATAATTCGCGGAATATTTTTTTAATAGAGGGTAGAAAGGGAACTTCAAATTAAAGGTGCAGGTCATTTATTTTCTGGCTCAAGAAATTCTATTGTCAGGCCTTCCGTTCAAACGCAACCGCAACAAGATCCCAATGAGCCGGATTCCTTAATACCAGGAATGCTAAACATTGTGTCTGAAGGTAGGACCGTTTCTCGTTTTAATTATTTAATACTTAGTATTCAGTATATAAAATATATATTTCGTTTTTATTAGTATTATTGATGATAAAAGTCTTTATTTATATAATATATAATAAAAACGTTGCACATATGGCAGTCGAGTTAATGAACTATACAATACAATTGATATAAATAATTTGGTTTGTAAGGTTTAGTATGCAGTACAACTGGCATGTCTGGAAATTCATTAACGCATCAAGAAAGTGCAGCTTTCACAGCTTATAACTACTTCTTGAAAGGGCAACGATTAGCGTCTAACATAGCCAAAGGTTTCTCTGTTACAAATAACCTTCTTACTTCTCCACCGCTGTCACTTGCTCCAATACCTGCGACATCGACAGTAACATTGGTTACTTCCAATACATCATCAACAACTACACCAAGTCCACCAAACATTTCAACACCTCCCACAGTGATGACAGTTTCACAACCTATTACTGCAAGTAGCGATGTGAGTCAAACCACTGCTATAAGTGATCGCCCAAAAGCTAAGCCTGTGTCTAAGAAAGAGGGCAAAAACATTCGAAAAGCTGCATCTGGCATAGCTGGAGGAAAATTACAACAACAGCAAGCAACCTTAATGGCTGGCCTGCAGCAACAATATCAGCGTCAACATACCTACCAAGTTCAACAAGTCCATCAATTACAACAGCTTAATCAACAACTTCAATTGCATTTAGATCAAGTACAGGTTTGTAATATTCACGGTATTTGTTAATCTATAGCTTGATTTTCACTCTATGAGTCATACGAGTGAGTTCTAATGTTGTTTCAATGCATAGTTTAGCAATGTATTAATAATATATTATATTTTATAATTATAACCAATCATAAGTACGAAAGGATATACCAAATTCGTTTATATATTATGATTTATATAATCATAAATCGCAAAATAAATAAGTTGTGGAAGGTTGTGTAATTGATATATACAGGTGCAGCAACAGCAACAACAAGAACAGCAGCATCAGCAGCAACAGCAGCAACAACAACAGCAGCAGCAGCAACCATCGCAGCAGCAACCGGCATCTCAACAGCTTCCAACGCAGCAGCAAGCTAACATCATAGATGGTGCTGGTAACGGAGTGTTAATGCCTACTCAAATGATGTCTCACCTTCATCCTACACACACGCATCATCTTTACAGTCAGGTAGTATAAATATTTCAATTTAAAGAATTCTTTCGTCGATATACAGGATGAGAAGCTTTATAATGATGGTTTTAATTACTCATAAATTTGACTAACAGTACGAAAAGATGTTTCAAACAAAAGTTGCTTGGTATAAAGTAGCTCTTTGCTATATTATATTTTTATCTACGTACGAAGGAGATCTTTCGTTTTTCTAATAGGGTCTTCAATATTTGTCGTCGAACTTCGATAGTATTAAGTTACTTTGTAAGTTCTTTTCGAAGTTCGTAAATTCGTAAGTTACTCATTATAAATACATTGCGATAAGCGATGAAAGTAAGTTAAGAAAAATTGAATTTGGTATCGATAAGGTATTTGAGACGAAACAATCTGTGACTATTAAGCGTTTTTATTTCTTCATAGCGAAAAATTATGAGCGATTTGCGTACACGTTTTTGACATCTCATGCTGTACGAGTTCTACGTAGGAAATTCAGCAAGAGTCGGTGCAAAGAATATTCGTGATATTTGCGAAGAAGATATTTTAACGTTTCACGTTTACAGAAAATAGTTTAATCGTTTTCGGAATGAAAAATTCTGATCTTTAAGATTAACCGCATTCTGAACGTCATCTGGGGTAAATAATAAATGTATTTGGTGGTATTTTCACAGAATGTTGTATTTTGAGTTTTTTTGGGTAATCGAACTATCAATTAAGATATATATCTTGAGCAGCCGGATGATTTAAGAGAAGCAATAGCGGTGGAACGTCTCGAACTCGCAAGTCGGAACAATAAGATTTGGAAGTATTTTTACCATGCTTATTTAACTATTTTATCGCATCTATCGTTTTTTCCAAATATTATATTTTCAGATTACCACTTCTTTTGTTTGCATAAACATTTTTCAGCTGATAAAATGTTTTGCAATATCGATGTTATAAAGAATAAAAAACTTCTGGAGTGATCTTATAAAATCACTCCGTGCCGTGTAATGCCGTGTAAAAATGTATCGTACCGACTAGAGTCTAACGTTTATCTTTAGTACTCGGGAATTATTTTCATGTTTTCTATTACCAACTACAATTTTTTAACAAAGTTTATAACATTCCGCGTATAAAGGGTTAATAATTGTTGAGTAAGTTTCAATTGATATCCGAATTCTTGTTTGTTTCCGTTTCCATGATTATTAAAGCTGTTCCATAATTCATTAAGCCTAAACTTTAGCGCCTCGAATATCGCTTGAAATAAAAGTTATTTTACTAACATTCGACTAACTAATAACTCTAGATTCTAGTTGATATATTACATTTTAACGCAAAGTGTATTCCATGATGGAAAATCGGAACGAAATATTAGATATTCCATTTAAACCTTCGATGCGATGCAACTTTCGTTTGAGGCATTTTATTTTAAGCACTAAGTATAATTAATGAGTAACTCAAACTCATCATGTTAACATACCTCGCTGTATATATTTATGTAAATATTTTTGTTCATAACGATACATATAACATCGCTAGTTCTTTACACATGGATAAGATTATAATAAATATCCCTTCTTTGAAAATATTTATTTCATTTAGAGAAGTTACATCTACGATAGTTTTAGTTTGAGTTTGAAGCTGAAAATTTTATTTTTTAACATGATACATCCACTTTTTTTAATAATTAATAGGCGCCTCAGCAGAACTTGACAGATCAAATGGATCCCGAATTAACTAGATTGCATCGAGATGGTGCTTGTCCTTTCTTTGCTGCTGCCCAAAAAACAAAATCACTTCCCGCCAATGAAGTAGTACTAAAATTAGATGATGGAACAGATATTCCTATTGATGATGCATTCGAAATTTTTCGATCGATTAGTTTCGATGATACTGTAGATGGTAAATATTTTCAGCATAATTCTTAGAGAATAAATACAGTAGTTAATATTACTATTTGCTATTTTAATTAGACAATACACCCGCGATATTCATTCGTCCAACATTCGATAAATAAATATCTTTATTTTTCAGCAACGGAAGATCAGGAAAAACTTGAATTAAAGAGATTAGAAGTATCCAGCAATAAAGAACAGCAAAATCAACAGCAGCATTTACAAGCAGCTCAAGTTGTTCAACAAACCTCAAGCCCTCATACATCTCAAGAGTACTTTGCTGGTCCTGTACCTTCCGTGCCTTCAGTTTCTTTGCCAACCCTACCGTCACTACAAGTGACGAGTGCAGGCGTTCAAATCCAAACTGATATATCGGCAGGTTTACAATCAACGAGTGCGCAATTTTTGAGAAACGAAGTATTGGAAGGAAGATTGAGTGCTTTCGAACATGGTATTTATCAGGGCTTACGTATGCAACAAATTAGTGGTGATACTTTCCAATCTCAATTATTACTTCAATCTTCGCAAACGAGTAAGTTGCAGTTAACGACGATGACATTTATGAACGATAACTTTGTTTAAAAGACGCGCTATTATCATATTAACATTTTATTTACGTTATTAGCATTTCCAACGCAAACATTACCAACCGTCACCGGGGCAACCGGTATAATAGACAATATACCGCACCAGACGAATGGTTACGCACAGTCCACGACGTGTAGTACCAATCAGGTGCAAGTTGCAACCCAGACTCAAGCGCCTGTAACGACAACTGCTGCGAATGTAGTAGCTCCGGATAAAAAACAAGTATATACTGCACCGACTACTGGAAAAGGTAAAAAGGCGAGGTATCCTCTTCTTTCTCAACAGCAATCTTGCCAACAACAAACAACTGCCACTGCCCAACAACAAACTCCTACTTTTCCAGCTCAAAATTATCAATTAGATCCTGCAACAGGTAAGAATGAATATCTTTACGTAAAGATTTAATTGCACAATGTATGGGTAAAATATAAATTATCGTTATATTATAAAAAATTAATTTTTGCTTCAGTCGTACTTGCTATCTTGATAATTAAATCTTAATGTATCAGTTGCAGGACAATATACAACGGGTGTACCAACAGTAGGTGGTTACGCTACTAACCAAGTTCCACCAGCTCCGTTTTCATGTATGGATGTAGACTCAGAAACTGATAGCAATCACGATACAGCCTTAACATTAGCGTGTGCTGGTGGACACGAAGAGCTAGTAGAACTTCTTTTGAGTCGTGGAGCTGACATAGGTGTGTAAAAAGGGATTGTACACTTTATTAGAAACCTCCTTAAATGGTATTAATACAAATTCTACATATATTTTATTAATTTATATGGATATTAATCGATAGTTTTTTGAATACCATAGAACATAGAGACAAAAAGGGCTTTACACCACTTATTTTGGCAGCGACTGCTGGCCATCAAAAAGTAGTAGAAATTTTATTAAATCATGGTGCAGATATAGAAGCGCAGTCAGAACGAACTAAGGATACACCTTTATCCCTCGCGTGCAGCGGTGGTAGATACGAAGTAGTCGAGCTTTTACTTAACCGTGGTGCTAATAAAGAGCATCGCAATGTATCGGATTATACGCCATTAAGTTTGGCAGCTTCTGGTGGTTATGTGAATATTATAAAACTTCTCCTCAGTCATGGTGCTGAGATTAATTCGAGAACTGGTTCAAAATTGGGTATTTCTCCACTTATGCTCGCTGCAATGAATGGACATACTGGTAAGAATTGACATAGAGAAAATATAACTTTAGATTCATGATGCGCGAAACTCGTATCGATCCTAGATCAATCTTGAAGTAACGATATATTTTAATTACAGCGGCCGTTAAATTACTTCTTGATATGGGTAGCGATATAAATGCTCAAATAGAAACAAATCGCAACACTGCATTAACACTTGCGTGTTTCCAAGGAAGACACGAAGTTGTAAGTCTTTTACTCGATCGTAAAGCTAATGTGGAACATCGTGCAAAGGTAAAAGATCTTACAGGATTTGCTTTTCTTTTTCATCATAACATTTTATTTTTTTATACAGTTTCCTATACAATCTATACTTTAATTTTGACACATAGACTGGGCTAACTCCATTAATGGAAGCTGCCAGCGGAGGATACGTTGAAGTAGGACGCGTTTTGCTCAATAAAGGGGCGGATGTTAATGCAACGCCTGTTCCGTCTTCTCGCGATACTGCCCTTACTATTGCTGCTGATAAAGGTCACTGCCGATTCGTAGAATTGTTATTAACAAGGTAACCATTGACGTTGGTCTTATTTTCCAAACGTCAATATCGGATTTAAGTAATCTTTAATCAACGATGAATCATAATTTTGCAGAGGTACGCAGGTTGAAGTGAAAAATAAGAAAGGAAATAGCGCATTATGGTTGGCCGCAAATGGAGGGCATCTTAATGTCGTAGATTTACTTTATCATGCTGGCGCGAATATCGATTCTCAAGATAATCGCAAGGTACTGAATATTTTCACGATTAAACGTTTCCTTTTCACAATTGTAAATTTATCGTTTTATCTTAAATATTAATATTACAGTATCAAACGAGTGTTGCATCTTTTTTTTAGGTATCGTGCTTGATGGCTGCGTTTCGTAAAGGTCACATCAAAGTAGTTAAATGGATGGTGAATTATGTAACACAGTTTCCAAGTGATTTGGAAATGACAAGGTACATAGCAACTATTAGCGATAAAGAACTTTTAGAAAAGTGTCAAGAATGCGTAAAGGTAATTAGAGCGGCAAAAGATACTCAGGCTGCTAAAGCAAATAAGAATGCCTCTATATTATTAGAAGAATTAGATATGGAAAAAACGAGAGAAGAATCGAAGAAAGCAGCTGCCGCTCGAAGACGAGAACGGAAAAAGAAGAAAAAGCTTGAAAAGAAGGAAGAGAAGAGGAAGCTTCATGAAGAATGCAAGAAAGGTGGATCAAATTTTGAAGATAAAGAAGAAAATGGTAAAAAGTCAGGTGACGAAGACGACAGAGCGGATGATAGCGAACACGAAGGTGCCGATAGCTGTGAAAGAATGGATAGTGTTCCATCGCCTGTAAATAGAAGTCCGGAAGATCCTGATAGAGAAGAGGGCGATAGTGGTATTGATGCTAATAGTCAAGGCAGTTGCAGTAGTAATGACGTTAAGGCTAGAGAAAAGAAAAAAGAAAAGAAGAAGAAGAAATGTAATAGTCCAAGTAACAATGAAAAAGATACGTCTCCGCAGCAGTCGCCTAAGTCAATTCTTGCACAAAACACGACTTTATCTCAAAACTCTGTAACACCAACTAAATCCCAGAATAATAATAATAATAATAATAATAATAATAATAATACGGAAAAGTAAGTCACGTATATAATGTTTCACTATTTTCAATTTCTTCCTATCAAGAATATTTTTTTCGTTAGATTTGATTTGATTTGATTTTATTTTATTATATTGTCGTTTGATATGCCATGTCAGTTATATATTTTACTTTTAATTTTTGCAGAAGAATGATAACGAATGTAACTAGTGGAGTATCTACGACATCTGTTTCGATTACAAATACTAGAGCTACATCAACCGTTAATTGTGGCGATCGCAAACTTAAAGGTCAATTAGTATTTGAGTCTTCAAGACATCCTGCTGATAGGGAAGATTTCGAAGCTACTGGCAATGAAACATATATGCCTGGTAAAGGGAAAAAATCCTATAATAATCAATATGACGGAGATACTTTGAATACTTCGTCAAAAGTTAATAATACAACTAGTCCTAAGCAAGGTGGTAAACGTGAGGAAGGCTGGAAAGAAGTTGTTCGAAAGTAAGATATTTATTTTATTCTTCTTTATACCGTTATCTATCGATTTATGAACTTACTTTACCTAATAAATATTTATATAGTTATAGTTAGCAAAATTAAACGGTTCTCATGTAACTTTATATTCGTATTTATAGGGGTCAATCCGACGATTCAGGAAGATTCATGAATTCTCCCTTTCGCTCTAAGAAGGTTTCAGTGCCACCTAATGCAATTAGTCGAGTAATCGGTAGAGGTGGAAGTAATATAAATGCTATTCGTGGTGCAACTGGTGCACATATCGAGGTTGAAAAACAAAGCAAATGTCAAGGCGAAAGAATCATTACAATTAAGTATGCAACAGGAACAAATATTTTATATAAATAAAGCACGCGATAAACGATAAGACAAGAATTATCTTGGAAACTTTAAATGTTAAAAACGAAACTGATCGCAAATTATAAATATTCAGTCTCGTCGTATGTTATTGTAAATGGGATATTAATTAACATTAATGCACGTTATTGACGTCGTATCGATCTTTTGAATTGTTTGTCATTTGATAACTGAAAATAAGAATACGTATCGAAACATATGTGTAATGCGTATTTTTAATTGCAGAGGATCATCTGATGCCACGAAACAAGCACATACATTGATAGCAGCACTTATTAAAGATCCAGATGTTGATATTTTACAAATGCTTCCAAAGTCAAAGCTTACCGTTGTTACTACATCATCTTGGGATAAAGCTGTTCCTACCGTCGCCGTAAGTATATAGAAATGTAAAAGTAACAAATTTGATTTAATCAAGTAACTTCTTTTACGGGGAAATAAAATGTTTCTTTTAGGCAAATAAGGCAAAAGTAGGTCCTGTAAATAAGCCTCCAAGTTTAGCCACTTCGAGTAATCTTCAAGCAAGTAAAACAGGATATGCTTCAGGAGTATCCACCATGAATCAGTTAATTCCATTACGATCTTCATCCACTATTAAACTTGCCGGAGCTTTTCCAACCTCTCTACCACGTGCTACTGCGCCAAGACTTGTAGCAGCGGGTAAGTGAAATTTTTAATAATTTTGATATTATATTATTTTCGACATTAGAATCGAAGACACTCGAGTAGTTAATTACTTTAACCCTTTCGATATTATCAGTCACCTAGCGTCACAAGTTTATTCTTTGTTACTGGGGCCGGCCTATACTGATATTTCTAAAATGTTTTATGCTCTGATAGCTTGCCCTTTACAAACGATTTGTCAAGCATCAAATATTATACCAACTTATTTACTCTACAATAGAGCCTTATCAGAGCGACGCGAGTGTCCGTCGTACCTAAGGGGTTAAACGGGTTGTTAAAATCTTAAATACCTTAATTTTAATTATAATAACAAATATGATCTGTGCTGTAGAATAATCTTATAACTATCACTGTAGCAGAAAAAAGAGCACAAGCTGTAGCTGCTCAATTGGCTTCATCTTCAAATACGAAAACGACGATGTCGTACACGAGCGCAATCATGACAGCTGGACGGGCAACAAAAATCGTGACAACCAGTACGACACAAACTTTTGCAGCAAAACTATCCGAAATCACTGCCTCCACGCATACATCTACTACTGTCATGCAGTCAACTCATACTACCGTAAATAAACAGAAGTCTGTACAAGCCAATACCGTAACCGTAGTGTCAGCCACAGCTGCAGCAGCAGCAGCTACAGCTCAAACATCTCAGCAGTCCGTAGTCAGTACATCACCCAAGCACTGCCGACCACTGCCTACTTTGTCTGCCCCGCCAACTATAACATCTCATTATTCTGGAAAATCTACTTATTCACCTGGCTCGAATACAGTGTCGACAGGAACTAGTACTATAGTGTCGAACTGTCCAGAAACCAATATTATGTCAACATCTAGTTCTGTTCGGATAACACCTTCACCACCTATAGTATCTCAATTACCACAACAGCAGCAGCAACAGCAGCAACAGCAACAGCAGCAACAACAACAGCAGCAGCAACAGCAGCAGCAGCAGCAACAACAGCAACAACAGCAGCAGCAGCAACAACAACAGCAGCAGCAGCAGCAGCAACAACAACAACAGCAGCAGCAGCAGCAGCAGCAAACACAACAAACTCAATCGCAATTACAGCAACATCATCATCACCATCATCATCATCCCCATCATCATCACCATCAGCAGCAGCAGCAACAACAACCGCAACAACAACAACCAACACATCAGCAACATCAACAAGTACGCAGTACCACGCCTGTTGCGCCAACGATTCAAGAACACCAGCAACAATCGAATAGTACACCCCTTGAATACTCTTTGTTCAATGATAGCTTTACGAAAGTAACGCAACAATCTATGTGGGGAGGTAGAGAAAATGAATCTCAAAAGAGCATGAATTTTGCAACTGTAGCTGGTGGAGGAGTATCGGTTAATACTTCTGGTTCGTCAACGGCGAAGTTTATAGACAGCATTCCACCTCAGGTTAGTTCAAATCAACTAAGTCTTCATTTTCTTTCTTTTCTATGTTTTAGTCGACTTAATCGAAAGTAATTACACACATACATATATGTAATAACAATACATTTTTAAAAAACGTAAGCTTACAAGTATTGATGTATCTTCACAGGTAGACGCATCGAAAGCTCCTGGTTACAGAGGTACGACTATGTGTTCTCCTGTTTCAAGTAAACCTGGTGGTACGAATAGTAGTACGTCGGGAGGAACTATAGGCAGTTGTGTTTCGTCCTCATCTGTGCATAATGCCATTCAACCATCTCAATATCAAACTTCTGCGAGCTATAGCGAACATCCGCTTCCAAACAAACCACCTGGAAGTTTAGCTGTAGCGAGACCAGTAATTCCGCAGCAAAGTATGGAGATGGGAACAGGAATGGCTCAATTTAATAGACAAGTTTTCCAAGGTGATCTTACTTCCCGAAATGCGGCAACACATCAAACGCATATAATGCCTTCTACGTCACAACCAACGCTAGACGTTGGTTTATTTAAAGCCAACAGCGGTAGTTACGAGCATCCGAATTCAAATCTATTGAAGATGGTGCCGAGTGAAGGTCAAGGAGCGCATCCTTTATTACCATTTCACCCGCACATGCAAAGTTTTACACAGACTATAGCCCAATCAGCTTCTGTAAATACTACCGTCAGTATGTCTCGCTTGAATCCCAGGGCGCCTGACTTCTCCAGTTCGTTACACTTAAACAATAAACCTCAAGTGACTATGTTTAATGCAGGATCGGGGATACACCCTAATATGTTTGCTACCGTGCCAGCGCCTCCGCCATCTGCGATACAATCCAATAATTTAGCTATGCTCGGCAATTTTCCTTTAGGAAAATATCAGGCCCCATCGCGAGCAACACCTAACACTGGTATTTCAGGAAACGGGCAGACACGTTGGCCTTTTGCTCCACCCCATAATAATTATCCACCGCATCAAGATGCTATGATGGGTCAAATTAGCTTTTCCAATCATTTAGCAAATATAACTGCACAACCGGGAAGCATCGATTTAATTACGAGTCTAGAAAATGGAGGATCTCCGGCAATATCGCCATCATCGCCTGCACAAGTTGCCCAAGAAATGAATCAATTAAAGATAGAAGATAGAAAAGTACCACGACCAATTGGTACGGAGAGAGCGTGGAAAAATTACACCGCTGCTGGGATGGGCCCTGGAGGGGACGCTGACTCTATCAATTGGATGTTAAATAACGAGAAATTAGTTGGGTCCTGGACGAGTTTAGCTCCAGGCATAGACAGGCACCAAATGTTTCGCTCCAACGCTGCTTATAATCGTATATCTAATGTTGACACCGAACTTCATCAAATGATGGAATCTTCCTTTCAGGTATGTCTCTACTTTCGAAATGTATTAATCACAAATATCTTATTTTGTAAAACATTACGTTCATTTATAACCAATTCTACATAATTCTAGAAAATTTTAATTCAATCGATGCTTTTGTATGTGACGATTACACTTTTGATAATGCAATGAAATATTTAATAAGAAATAATAGAGTCGTTGTGGCACGCTCTAAATATGTGCACTATAATAAAATATTATCGTAAATCGTTACTATCTTTTGGAGCGTATATATGCGTTCTTTACGACTGCGAACATTTCGAATGGCGTGAAAGTTAATATTATTAATGTTGATCTATGTTATCGATTTAACATAAGTTAAAAAAACGCGAATGAACCAATTTTTATGTATCTCCCAACAATTATATTACTAATTATATACAGGGTCATGTAGATACTCAACAGCCATTCCCCAATGGAAGCACAGCTACTTTATCTTTGATGCCAGGATTAACTTTAATGCCAGGTCAATTTGGAGCACCTGGGTTGACAGAAATTCCACCTACTGAACCAACTAAAATGGAACCTCCGGCATGGGGAATACCTGATGCAGTGCAAGACAAACAACACCCGGTATAGTAAAAATATCTTGACAATATAATTATATTTAATTGTGATATAATTGCTAAAGATATAATAATGATACACGATGACGATATGATTGCGTATAATTCTTTATGGCTCATAAATCATTCATTTTTTTCGAATAAAAGTTTTAGTAATACCCATCGCAATGTAGGCGATTGTAGTGCGACGATCGGTAATCCGATTCATTGGACAGTCTGATATAAACATCGTTATACGTGTTAATGTTTTCGTTATCGATAATTCCAATCGGAACTTAAAACTTCATAGTCGAGTCTGTTTTTTGTTGGGTTCAAATTCACATTTCACCATAGTGTTATTAATTAGTGTGTCTATTTCTAGGGCGTAAGTTAAATTGATTTTTCATTCTAATTTCCAAATTTCTTCTTAAATTTATCTTTTCGTGGTATTAAAATTTGTGCGATCAGACAATCTTTGAATACTTTGACATTCGTCAGTTCGATTTGTAGAATGTTTTTTAATTATCAGATTGCACGCGAGAAACGTGTAAATACGTCTTTCGTGGATCGTCGATAGCGTACCACCGCGTTACATACGCGAGAGTGTAGACTGTATTTAATTTATGATAGTTCGAAAACTTACAAATGATTATAAAAAATTAGAAAAATGAAGATCGAAAGAATAAATCACATAATAGACCAAGTTAAAATAAAATGATTTCGAAACTGGGTAATTGGGAAATAGGAGAAAAGACGTTATCTCTCAATGACAAAAAAATATGAAGCGCGAAGCCTAGTTATTAAATACGTTTATTAAAAGTAGTTTTCAATTTTATTACAGGGATGGAGTAAATGGACTCATTAAAAAGATAGAACCTTTTACAGCTTCAATTTCTTACTTTACCCGAAGAAGGCATGAAAAACCTGAAGTTTAAACTAGCGATAGACAAAACTGAAATACGAAGCATTGTTTTTAGGCACATACTTTATATTAATACCTTACTATATTCATTGAAACACAGACTCAATATTACTTGTCATGCTAGGTGATAAGATGGTAAATCCTTACAACTTATTGCTATTATATAGAATAATTATTGGATAATTATTGAATACGGCATAAAAGATCCGGCGTGGTCCAAAAACCGACGAGTTGAGAATAACACGGCGACTAGTTATCTGAAGTATAATCATTTCTTAGTTCCATTGGTAGTATGCTCTACATTGTACTAATTAATTATCAATACAGTTCTAATAACGATGACTGTGTTATTCTGTAATTGGAGTGATCTGCCTATTTGTGAAACTTGAACACCTTATAATACTTGCCAGACTCGTCACAATAAACCCAGATATTACATTATTATGTCGCCTTTGGCTTTTATAGTAGTAAAAAACGTGCATACAAAACTTTTACCAGTGACCAACCATTTCATCATGATTAGTAATCTTTTATGACCTTATTATCTGTCGTTAATGTAATAATCATCGTGTATACAGTTATAATTTGCGATAACATGCCACATACTTCCATATTACAGAAAGACCGGCAAAAGACAAGAAGAAGGTCAGGAATATCTCCTGATTTTAAGCAATTTTACATATTATTCTTCCACTTATCCTTGCACCTATTTATTACTGCTTAATCCTCACTATTAGTATCACAAACTCAGTATGCTTAAATTTTTCATCACGGATTGTGTCTAGCTACGGTAGTGCTCATTGAATGGAAAACCAATTCTATAGATTTCAACAACTGTGCGAGGGGAGGGTGTCAACGATAATACATTAATAAAAGACAAAAGTATAATGAAAAAATATTTACTAATTTAGGACGTTTTTGTTCATTCACGCAATCATACACAGATCTTATTTTTCATCGTCATACGGATAGCCGTCATTGTGACACCTTATTGAGTGCAGATGGATCGAACACAGATTATTATATGAATATTTGTAGTAAGACGTTTCTATGAAGCACACAACGCAAAAATGACCAGGCTATTGAAATCGAAACTACGTAAGCATTAACAATGTTGGCACGAATCGATACATTATACTAATAATGAATACATTATGTTATGTATATCGAATGCTATACAAATCAATGAATATTGTTCATTGTTAAGGTGGTAGCGGGTCGCCGACACTTAACATAACTGTGCGTCTCTAGCAACAGTGCTATTATAATATTATTGCTGTGGTGGTAATAATGTTTATTATTATATTATGGTTATTATTACAAGACAACTATAGGAAAAGGAGGTACATACATATGTCACCTACTATCCCGGCTGGACTTAGTATCACATACTAAATATTATAGGTACATTCAATATATGAAATGTTCATTTTAATTGAACATTTGAAAATCTTTCTTGGCGGGGATTTCGGCAAGTGTTCAATACATAGCGACGATACTATAATTGAAACGGTCCCCACACAAGTTTCAGTTAAGCTCGTGGAAATCGTACGAGAACTTTAGACCTATATTCCAGGGAGCGCTTCAATTATTCTCTAAGATATATTGTTATAATTTAAAGCCTATTTTCAAATTTGATTTATGATAACTGCGATATATGATAAACTATTATATGACATATAACAATAAAGCAAATAAATAAATTCGACGGTGAATTGATTTCTTTTAATTTATTCTATCTTATACAATTCAAAGTATTTTACTTTAGATTTATTTATTTCATCCGTAGAGATCGCTATTTGATAAATCGATATCCTTTTAATTCATATTATTATGCCATTAATTATTTGCCGAATCTGATACAAATCTATCGATATTTACAAGAGACATTTTGTTGTAAAAATACGATAGACTCTAGAGACTTAGTATACTGTATTATAATGAACACTTCACGATTATATTTTTATTCTTAAAGGAAGATATGTGTTTTAGGTAGTGTACGAAATAGTTTGAGTGATATACTCTTTTAACTTTTTAGGCACATATTAAGAAATAGATTTAATATATGTAATTTACATGAATGCGAATATTGCTCATTCAAATAAAATATGTGTTTTAACGTTGAGTTAATGTTACATGTCATTTTAGCATTGAACTATTACTTTTGTTGTCGCATTAACTTTTATGTCTTACTTTAATTACGAACATTCAATATTGAATTATTAGGCCATTGTATTATATTGCATTGATATTTATAAATTTCATTTTCTAAAGTACGCGATTTATTTTCTTGGTTACAAAGTTGCTACTTTCTTTTTATTTCTTATTATTACTGAAAGTGCTAACTTTAAAAACCTCAATTTTTTAAATTTTATCGATATTATGCAATGTAAACATTAAATTCTTTTAATGTTAAGAGTATCGTGCAATTTCTAAAAATTAGGTTAGGTGTTTTCCCATGAACGATAAACGGTTGTAAACTTCATCGATAAGGGGCTGTTATTTATGTCAGATCTTGGTTATTTATAGTTGCTGTCGATTCTCTGATGAATTGACAATCGATTTTCGATCCTCAGAGCTCATAATATCGGTGATTCTTAAATGGCCTGGTTAATTAATATTAGCTATTCTCATAATTTGTGCATCAACGATCTGTAGATTCTGAAGGTGCATTGACATCGATGCAATAACGGAGTAACCAATCGACATTAATTTGAAAGATAATTATTTTTTTAATATAGGCTATAGAGAAGAATATTTGCACTATCGGGATAGGAATGTGAAAAGCTAGTCGATCCATTTGTTCTTTCCAATCGTCATTCTTCGTAATTCCGTATATGATTTTTTCAATTATCCGACGTAATTTCTTTGGTAGAAAAAGGTAGCAATCGAGCAGTATAATCGATATAAAATTTGATTCAGTCGCGAATCAAATAATTACGATAAAAATGAAATACGCCACGTCTCAAATGTTGGTTCCACACAAGCGATCATTAAATTAATCCACCATGGAGTTAACATGAATTTTAAACGTGTTTATATTATTAATTGTGCGTGGAAATGATTTTATTAATCTTACGAAACTCCTTTAACGAACGACGATCTAGCGAATTCACAAAATTTCCATTACGTGTCTCAGTCTCATTGAATTTGCACGATAGATAAATATAAGTGAAAGGTGAATATTTGGTGTTATTTTATCTACGATTATACACATTTAGATACAGATAGGAACGTCAATGTTGTTTCCTGTACATTGTGTCGAAATAACAAAAAAACACTTGACCTTTGACGACCTTAAAGAATTTATTATATACAAATAAATATAATATTGTATTATTTAAAAAAGAGTGCGATTTCGATCCAATTAAGTTTTATTCCGTTAGAATAAAGCTACCATTACTATATTTTATTTTTGACAAAGTCGGATAACCATCGGAGGAAACATTTTTATGCTATTTTAAACATGTATATTTTGACTTATATTTAAATATTTACAGCGGTAACAGTGATACGGTAAAAATCATAATGACGTGCGTAAAACTAATTCGTTCGTACTTTCAAGAATTATAATATTAAAAGATTTTTCTGAAACTGATATATTTGTATCGATGAACGCTAGTTGCACATTACTATTTTATATACAATCGCATTTGCATCGCATTTTTAAACATCATACCCGACAAGATGACGCTTTCCGATACATTCACCGATATAGAACCAACAATAAACTTCGATTGCCACTAGAGTATTAAGAGCAGCCTCCTTCACTGTAAGATCACGATAGCGGCCGGATTTTGCAGAATTGATAAGACTTTGAATGCCAGTCTTCACGGCAGGCAGGTCTCTTAAACTCGGCGGTGCTAATTCTACCCTGGCATAAGCTGCTGCGACTTTCATTTTTGGCGTTGCCTCGACCAAAAGATCTAAGAACAAAAAATGCGTAACACTTTGGACAACTTCGACCTTCGATCTTACATCACTGTACATATTTAAAGTTGAGATAGGTCGACATTGACACGCGCTGATTTTTTCATTAAATTTGACAGCGAACGAACGTTACATAATATTTATAAGTAAATCTTAAAAAAGTAGCGAGATTTAACTGAAAAATATTGAAAGCGCAGAAGGCAATTGTTTTAATTAAATCAACGTTTTTGTCGGTAGAAATACACACTTTTCAATAATACTCCTACTTTTGCAGCGAGATTTGCCATTTTTCTATTCGACGAAAACTCTTCGAAAGGTTAAAACGGAAGTGCTTCTGCTTGTCTTTACCAAATCCCTCGCATGCTGTACGTAACCTGATGCGAGTGCAATTACGATGCGTCGGTGTCTCCACCTACAGTCTTTTTCTTGCACGTGCTATTCGCCGAATTTTCA
>JAITYT010000998.1:490690-510089 GCA_025433975.1 Liostenogaster flavolineata | reverse complement strand
CAGCATCTCTCTCTCTCTCTCTCTCTCTCTCTCTCTCTCTCTCTCTCTCTCTCTCTCTCTCAATTTTTCCCTCCCTCTCGATGCGGCGATTACGCGCAGACGAGCGATCGTCTGCATGCCTAACGCAATCATCGACGTGTGACGATTTAACCGTGACGCGACAATGGCGTCGCCAGTGGGGACCCGCATCAAATGACTTATTCACTAACAGGCCGATTCTTTACCTGCCATTCGAGGCTGCTGCTTCGACACGGTATTCCTGTCCTTTCCTCCCCTCCACCCCTCCTGTCGTCCTTTTTAATAAAACTCGATGTCCCGGAAAATTACGTCGTGTTTACGCGTGCGAGCACGCAAATGATTATCATCCTTGCGTGTGAGTGAACTTTTGTGATATTCGAGAAATTGTTGGATTCACTGGGTGGGGGAAGGGTCGCCACGATAATTCGTCGTATTGGTAGTTTCTTTGCGAACTGCGTTGCGATTTTGTAGTTTCCACTAAAGACGCTGGGGCAGAGTCTTGCTAGAGGTGTATGGTTTCGTTCCGTCGATCGACGCGCGTGCTGCGTCGTGGCTAATTTATTCTCGTCCCTCTGTTCTTTCTTCGAGGCATCGAATCGTAGATAATCGGACGTCTCGATTGCGCGAATTCGTCGATTTTTAGCGTTTAAGCTCTTCTCTACGTACTTGTAAAATGGCGATCGATCGAAAAGTTCTTCCCTCGCGGCGTATCTCCGTCGAAGTAGTTGCTTGTTTTTCGTTCGTAGCTTTATTCGCTGCTTCCACTAAGATCGCGGACATCTTTTACGGCCACTCAAGACCTCGCACGCATTGCTTGCAATTGAACTTACACCGGGTCTTGCTTTTAACACAACTTCTAGCTTATCCTACGTAATTATACCGAAGAGACTCCGTCGAAATAGCTTTTTAGCGGATATCTAACGTTCCTCTCCTTCCTCCTCCTTTTCCTTTCCCTTCTCTAAATATGCAAGCACACTCGTCCATTGCGAATTTGCAGGTCGAGGGAATTTGTATCAGACAGACGGTTGCTGTCGTATTGATCCTTTGCACTTCGGCATCGACTGGAACGTTGGATTCCAACAAACGCAAGAAACACTTGTCACGTACCTCCACATTTTACCTCCAAACGTACGTTTGAACATGCATGATCATGACGATTATGAAGACTATTTATTAGTTTCTTCGTTTTAACCCTTTCCAGCGACCTTGGTATAGTGACCAGTACCACTGGACATATTTCATTGACATACTTAGAAGGGTTCTTTCTAAATTGCTTTGAAATTCCACTCCAATCTACTTCTGTTTATTCAAATTGACTTATGTCGTTCTATAAATTAACTTGGACCTGGCTATCAGGACTCTAATAAAATCAATGGACCGCAAAGGGCTAAAGCCCTTTTTTTCTGACCTATTTTTCCGCAGGGCTAAATTCGATACTGAAAATTGATACGAACCGGGAAGGAAATATTGCTAATTCATTTCCAATTTCTTTAGAATCTCGGACGTAGGATCGACAAAAGGAATGGACTTTTCTCTATCCCCTGATGCAAACATTGGCGGCGCAAAGGATAGATTCTGCCTTGTAGCGGAAGAACGAACGCCACTGGAAGCCGGCAACAACGACTTCGACGTTAACAAGAATCGAATGACATCGCGGGCATTGGAGAAGCGTGACGAATCTCGTTGGAGCGGCTTTTGTGAGGAAATTCGCGGAGGAACGCGACGCAAGGTCGCCGCCTCGTCGAAATCCGCAAAAAAGATCTCGTGCCGCTCGGCGAAATATCCGTCAGGAAGTTCCAAGGGAAAACGTATTAGGTATCGAATGGGACTGGAATCGAGTTCCGAAAAACTTTTCGTCCGTCGACTGAGTTACGCGTCGGCAAAAAGGACGCGCTCTCTTTTCAAACTTTCGATATTTCTTCTCCCGCGAATGTCCTCGGGACTTGTTCATGGCACGCGTTATCGTGCCGTGAATAAAACAACGGGAACTCGGGACTCTTAGGACTCGTCGCGATACTTAAAATCCCTGGCTCGTCTAGCATTCGTTTATTCGGTTCCTTTCGACCTTTTCGCAAATTTCTGGTCTTTCTGGCGCAAAACGATCAGCGTCAGTTATCGAAGACGATTAGTAAACGATGGTGTAAATTGTCAGCGAAGCAAATGATATTACGGATAGAATCTCATCAGCAAATGATTTTAAAGAATCGTTGTTTTGGTTAACGAATATCGATATGCAACGATAAAACACACGCGTATGTAAATGTGGACATTACTTAGGACTGATATGGCGTCTCTTTCGATTTTTTTGCGAATTTCTGATTTTTCGACGCTTTTTCTCTTTGGTTGAGACCAGTACGAGTCACTCTAAGTGTAAAACAATTAGCGTAAGCCACTGAGGACGATTAGTAAACGATGACGTAAATTGTCAGCGAAGTAAACGATATTACGGTTAGAATCTCATCGGCAAAGGGTTTTAAAGAATCGCAACAAGGCTCTACAAATACGGATTCACGTTACAACAATAAAACGTTCGCGTATGTAAATATGGGCATCACTCAGGACTGAAGTGGCTTTTCAGGCGCGCGTCTTTCGAATGAATCTATTTTTACATCGCCGAGTAATATCGGTTTAATCTTGGGTCATGGAAATCGTTATCAAGGTGCCCAGTTTGCGTCGGCATATTATTGTCGATGGTCGTTCGCAGGATAGTCTTTCTTATCTTCCTCCTACGATAAAGAGCGAAAGAGAGAGAGAGAGAAAGAGAAACGCGGAGAACAAGTACAAAATTCCCTTCAAGAACAAAATCCAAAGCAGTATCCGACTTGGAATCGTACGAAGGGACGAAATTCCCATCGACTTGGAAATTAAATTTTTCTCCAAAGGAGCGAAAGCGAGGAACTCGGCAGCCGTATTGGGGCGCGCGTATTGGTAAGAGCATTCGTAACGATCCGAAACGTCACGAATTCGATGGACTTTATCGTCCAGGCGTCGTCGGGAAGGACGGGATGCCATCGATTCGAGATCGCAAAGGTCGAGCGATCGCAGCTGTCAAACCAGCAATTTTCAGTATTATTGTCGGCTAATCACCGAGAAGGCGAAGCTTAGCGGCGTGCGTCGGAGCGTGTAATTCGCACGATTTTATGGGACATTTTCTTCCCTGCATAATAATAATAATGATAATAATAATAATTTCACCCTAAGAGCGGAAAGAAGGAGAGGAGGGGTCGAGAGAAAGGACAACGTGGAGGGGGAAGTGGCTGGAAACGCGAATGCTTCTCCGACACCTTTATAATGTCTCTCCTCTCTCTCTCTCTCTATTTCTGTCCGTCTCTCTGTTAAAACGATACGATTTACCCTCCCTTTTTCTCGTCCTTTTCACGAAAGATGAAGAAAGAGGAAAAGAAGGAAGAGGACGGGGTGGGAGTGAGCTAGTCGGAGGGAAGAAAGGGAGGGAAAGGAAGGTCTCGTTCGTTTCCCGTATCGTAAATCTCGATGGTAATCCGGTAACGCGTTACGAGGAACGGAGATAACTGCAAAACTGCGCGCTAACAATAACTGCGCGCTCTTAAACAGGTGAGTGTATTTAAATTCTCGCGCTGCAGCCTCTCCATTTTCTTCCTTCTTTTTACTTTTATCTTACTTTTCAATTCGTTCCTTATCCTTTTCCTTTTCTCATTAAAATTATCGTACAAGGAGCATCGATCTACGCTATTTTACCTTGTAATTCTTTCCTCTTCCTTTTTTTTCCTTTTTTACTTTTCAAAGTAAAAAAAAGAGGTGTTTTTAAAGAACATCGATTCTTCGAAATCAGAACCGTGGATGGATTGGACACATTTCGGGGAGTATTCAACGATGAACGAACATCTTTAATTATTTCATCCCTCCGTTTGCATTGCTATTCATTTTACCGATTTTGATTATGGTCACGTATATATACTATAGTATATTTATATACTGTATTGTACTATATTAATATACTACATTAGACGTATATATACACATATATAGATTATAGTATAGTCATATGTAGCGACAGACCGTGGATGGACTGGACAAACTTCCAACGAAGGGGGACCAAATGTCTCTGGGTCTTCCGAGACCTCTGGGTCTCCTGGAGAAGAATCGTTTGTCGATCGGTTCGAAATGACGCGCCTGTCGGAGATATTTAAGAACGATAGAACATATTTAATTATTTCATCCCTTCGCTCGCAGTGCTATTCATTTTACCGATTTTGCTCGTAGTCACAGATATATCGTGAGGGACTGTGAATGGATTAGACGAACTTCTAACGAAGGAGGACCAAACGTCTCTGGATCTTCCGGAGAGAAATCGTTCGTCGATCGGCTCACGGACGGTTTCAGGAGCAAAATAGTTCGTCGATCGGCTCACCAACGGTTCCCGGAGAGGAATCGTTCGTCGATCGGCTCGAGACGACGCGCGATAACGCGCCTATCGGTGATATTTAACGACGATCGAACATATTTAATTATTTCATCCCTCCGTTTGCACTGCTATTCATTTTACCGGTTTTGATTATAGTCACGGATATGCCGCGACGATAACGCCCACACCGGCATAATGATATACGACGTAACTAGGACTTAATACCGCGAGGGCATGCGTGGCATATGGCGCGTCCTAACGACGCTTATCCGTTCCGCGACAAATTATTAAAAATAATCCGACCTCCTCTTCTTCGTCCCCTCCTCTCTCCCCCCCCTCTCTCTCTCTCTCTCTTTCTCTATCTATCTTCTCTCCGCCTCGAGCCTCCCCTCGGTCCCTTGGTGAAAATCTGTTTTATCGTCCGTGCGCGTAATCGACGCTACGCTCCCGTTCATCGACGCTTTCGAAAATGAAGATAATAAGTCGATGACCCTTTTTTCGAAGCGACTCGGTTCGACTCGATTCGATCCAACTGTTAGATCGAGCCAAATTATTTGTCGTACTTTCGTGTCACTTTAGGAAATACTTCACGTATTTTCCAATTGATTGAAACGTGACGAGAAGCTATCGAATACATTTTTCTTGAACGTATTACAGTCTGCACATACGATATTTCTTCACGAAATTTTCTAAGAATTTCCTAATTTTTTTCTAATTTTTTTCTAAAAATACGAAATTACTCTTCTACTCGACTCAATTCATTGCGATCGCTACTTTCGCATCTAAGTCCAGTATTTGCAATGATCGCGAAAATGATCGTTTCGAATCTCTTTTGTAAATGATTCTTACGAAGAAGAGAAGCCTAAGTTCGATTGTCTCTTCATTTGAAAAGTATAAGCTTTGTTTTAAAATAACTGCGACTGAAAAGTCGAAGTCGGCACCCAAACGGAGAACAGGAGATAATTTCGTCGACGGGCAACGTTAATCGGAATCGCAACCGCATTCGGTTGGCTCCTTTCGACGGAATTTACGGTCGCAGCTCGACTCTCTCCGCATGGTCTCTCCGGAGCCGAGAAAATTGACGACTTAGGACTGTCTCGCGTTTCGATTCCTTCACCGGGTAAATAATCCAGCCGATAGAGCGCGAGTGAATCGTTCGTCCATAGAACGTTAAGTTGAGTTAAAACTGAGAAAGACTCCGACTGCGAGAAGAAAGAAAATTTTTTTTTCAGAATTTTCGGGTCAGACGACGCGGAAGAAAAAACGTCGACGAACGAGCGCGAAATTATCTTTCGAGCTTCGAAGATCTTTTCGCGAGAGCGAATTGTTCGTCTAACGGAAGTTAAATCGAGTTAAAATTGAAAAAGACTTCGACTGGGAGAAAAAAGAAAATTTTTTCCCGAATTTTCGCGGCAGACGACGCGACGCGAAAGAAAAAATGTCGACGAACGACCTCGAAATTATCTTTCGAACTTCGAAGATCTTCTCGCGAGAGTGAATTGTTCGTCTAACGGAAGTTAAATCGAGCTAAAACTAAAAAAGACTTCGACTGGGAGAAAAAGAAATTTTTTCCCCGAATCGAACGTTTTCCGAATTTTCGCGGCAGACGACGCGACGCGAAAGAAAAAATGTCGACGAACGAGCGCGAAATTATCTTTCGAGCTCCGGAGAACTTCTCTCGATAGAACGAAGGAGGGATGAGAGCGGGAAGAGAGAGAGATCGATAAACGTTTTAGGCGACGTTCCAGAAAGAATGGTAAAGCGATCCCGTGGTGTCGCGAAGAAGGTACTTACTTACTACGCGACACGAACCGCGCCCGCAGAATTTCCGAGCGTTTTCCCACCAAGGACTTTCGTCTCGCGTCGATTTACGCGAGTTTTCGTGCTCGTCCTACGATCCGAAACGAAGATTCGAGATCGCGAAGGCGACCGTGCCTCGAGGCGAATGCCCCTCGAGTGATGGAATTATTTCCTTATTTTTTCATTCGAGAGAACGAGTGTCATCGTTGCTCGAGGGAAAGTAATCGATTCCGGGGCTGGATAACGTCTGTTTTTAAACCCCCGAGCTAAATCGTTTTATTCAAATTCTTCGATTTGAATTGAATGAAAGATATAAGTCGATGTAAGTTCCGAGTCGCGTGACGTAGTCGGCGACATTTTCTTTTCGTACCCACGCGAATACAACGTTTCGATCTTGAATCTAGCAAAGGGTCTAACCCTTTTTCTAGAGTTGGACCTAGAGTTGTTGAAAGAATAATTAATTCGATGCTGATCGTCGCTTGCGTCGAAGCATCCAACCCATGCGGACAGGTACCGGAGGATACTAGGATCGAAGCTACCAGAGTGTAGCTAGGCACGAGTAACAAGGTTAGTACGAGTTAGCGCGACAAAGTTGAAGTAGGGTTACTCGAAGATACGCGTAACGCAGTCGACACCATTTTGTTTCCTATCCAAATACAACGTTTCGATCTTGAATCTTGCAAAGGATCTAATCATTTTTCTAGAGTTGGACGCAGAGTCGTTGGAACACCGTTCGCTAAGTTCGAGTAGCAAGAATAATTAATTCGGCGTTGATCGTCGTTTTTGTTAATCTACCCGATTCATGATGACAGGATCAAAGCGAGCAGAGAGTAGCCAGGCACGCGCGGCGTAGTCGGCGACATATTGTTTCCGTACCCACGCGATACATGGTTTGATCTTGAACCTTGCAAAGGGTCTAATCCTATTTCTAGAGTTAGATACAGAGTCGTTGAAACACCGTTCGTTAAGTTCGAGTAGCAAGAATAATTAATTCGGCGTTGATCGTCGTTGGTGTTGATGCATCCAACTCACGAAGTCAACGTTACTCGAAGATACGCACCACGTAAACGGAGAAACGAAAAGAAGGGGTTGAATTCGGCTGGCAGGGAAGAAAACTTTCAAAAAGGGGAAATCCCATTTCACTTTGGTGAAACTTTCGAAACAGTTATATGATATAAATTGATACGAATATCGCGCTTCAGTCGGTTGGCAGAACGCAATTTACTGAAAGTATCAATCTCGACTCTTTTCCTCGATAGATTCGCGGAAGGCACGCGAATTTTCCCCGACGGTCTCTCGTATTTACCACGACGACCATGTCGCGATAGTCGACCATATTCGTAGGACCAACACGCGTTCATGTCATATTTAAGATTTATTGTGTCAATCCTATTTAATCGTCGCGTATCATCGATCGATCAAAAGCGTGCCATGGTAGAACACGACCAAACTACCCACTTTTTTACCACCATACAATGGATACCAATAAGTCCTAATGCTTTGGCGAAGAAAGTTTATTAGGAGTGAGAAATTGTAATGTAGATAGATAAATAGGTAGTTTTATTATTTTATTCCTCTAATAATCTTTACTTATACATATCCTTACTATAAACCTTATCCTAAAATGCTTTACCAAGCTAGCAGCGAGAGAAAGAAACCTTCCTCAAACGCAATCGCAATCCGCAAAGTCAATTATTGTAAGTAACGTAATGTAACGTAACGATATCATTTCGTGCAAAGTGAGAAACGTCGATATCACACAATAGAACAAGATCGGAATATCTGCGTAGAAAATTGTTTCATACGACAAAACCATACACATCGAATAGGTCGTATCATTCCTGGGATTTTCTTTGGTATCGTACAAATTTCAACATGCTGATCGGATGGTATTTTCTTGTAGCGTATTTAGACAGTGACCTACCCACGACTCTGGTAACAGATCATTTCAAGACCCTGTAGATATAGGTTGGTCAACTAAACGAAAGTACACGAAGAAAACCATTGGAATTGAAATTACAACGTTTCAACGTTTGCTCCTGAAAGAGTTAAAGCATTCCAGGTACAGTGATTCGTCCTCTCCACCTTAGTGACGATGATGAGACTCGAAGGAGACACGGTCGGACTGAGAATGTTCATCGACCCGGCCTACCAGCGAAAAAATCGGTATTAGGACCATTGAGGAAGGGTGAACGCATCATCTCGCGTCGTCGTAAGAAATCGTTCTCCCGGCGACGTCGTAAAATCCGCGAGGACAGTGAGGAGGCGGAAAGGGTGTGTAGAGAGGGTGTAGGAGGGAGGGGACCGAGGCGTGGGATCGCATCGGTTTTCACTCCCCGTAGGTCGAGGACGATCATTACGTCGGCTCGGAATAGAACGGTGAGTTCATCCGACGTTAGTTATGTCGCGGCACGACAGGGGCGATGGTTCATCGAGCACGAAGTAACCGAATTCTCGTTGACACGTGCATCGCCATACGTCCGTACAGGCGAGGTGGAACGGGCCAAATGGACCATCGGAAGCGAATAACTCGATTTGCTCTTCTCCACGCATACTCGAGAGTCTGGCCCGAAGGAAGGAAAGTGGTGGGTGGCTGGCTGGCTGGCTAACAGCGCGAGTGAGCGTAGGAACGTCGTCAAGTAGGCGGGGGGTGGGGTGGTGAGGGGTGGTGCCAAGCTCGGAAGAGGTGGAGAACGCGACGGAGGTGGTTGGAGGTGGCGCGGAAGTGGGAGAAGAACGAGGTGGAGAAGGAGGAGGAGGAAGAGGTTAGGGTGGGTGGGGTTTGGTGCCGGTGGCAGAAATTCGAAAGGAAGGAAGTTATCGAGGCGGTAACGTCACCGTGCTCGTGCCGAAGGTGCCTGGTCGTCGAGGAAACCGGTCGTCGGCCGAGCGATCTAGCCACCAGCCAACAGGCAGCCACCAGCCGACTCTCGAGCAGCCAGCTAGTCGGCTGGCCGGCTAGCCAGCCAGCAAGCTAGCAAGCCAGCAAGCAAGCCAGCCAGCCAGCCAGCCAGCCTGGAAGTTCTTGTTTTATTCAGTCGGGATCATAAATTACGAATTTAAACACACAATGAAAGACGCTTAACAAGAAGCTAACGCGAGATTGAGAGGCCCCGCCCGGAACGGTTCCTCTTCCGGTGGAACGACGTCCTGGCGACCAATAGGACGTCGGTACCGCCCTCGAGAACGTAGAAGGGCCGCGCGACGCGCACCAATCGACGAGCGCGGCGTCGCGACGAGTGGGCCGACCCGTATCGTCCTTTTCCATCGACTACGACGGAGAGGAGAGGAGAGGAGAGACTTGAACCACGAGACGGAGAAAGAAAGAACGAACGACCGACCGACCAAGGGGTGGGAGAAACTCCCGAGTCAGGCCGACGAGGAGTTAGCTTTCGAGTTCGCTTTCGAGAGCCCCGAGGAACGCGCATACACCTTGGCCGCTCTCCCCGGTTTTGTGCTCCCAATTCGTGCTCTTTCCACGCGCCAGGTGCCAGTCTTCGAATCGCGGACCTTCCCGTAATAATCGGGAAGAGAAAGAAAGTCAGAAGCAAGACGATAATCCTGAAGAACTCGGAAATGCGGTGGTGAGGAGTCGTCCAACCAAGTGAAGTGGTGTTCAACGTCGTCTGTAAAACCGATGATCGATCGATCGATCGATCGATCGGGCAGTACACGATCGAGCGCGGAGCAGATCGGTCGCGTCGGTACCGCGTCGAGGCCAAGTCGGCGCGCGCGCGACGCCCGGTAAGAAAGGAGGTAGGGAAGACGTTGGCACGGATCAAAAATTCGGAATCGTCGGGTGCGCGATACTCGAGAGGAAGACACGAGGAGCAAGTGTCGCGCGAGGCTCGCGAGGCAAAAGAAAATTTATCGTTCACTCTCGAATTATGCGCGTTGCGAGATGGTGTGTTCTCTGACCAACAGCAACAACGGCGGGAAGACAAGCGGGCAAGACCACCACCCGTGCTCGGATCTGCAGGCACGCTCGAGCCCGGAGGAGCTCGAGGTGGAGGCCGAGGCCGAGCTGGAGATCGGCGACGACATGTCCTCCTCGCTGGGTGAGCCCCGTAGACGAGGCACGGCCGGCCACCTCGAGGCTGATCGCAGCTCCTCGGCCGGCTCCTCGTTGGGCTCGTGCTCGCCTCCGCCCGGCTCGAGCCACTCGCCGCCTCCACCCAGGCCTCCGTGGCTCCACGACTTTCACGCCGCCGCCGCGCCCCACGTTCTCCAATTCCTCAACCTGAGCGCCGCGGCGGGCGGCATGCTGGGCAATCAGCCCCTGGCGGCGCTCCACTCCATGGCAGAACGCAATCATCATCATCAGCAGCAGCAACAACAGCAGCAACAACAGCAACAGCAGCAACAACAACACCAACAGCAACAGCAGCAGCAACAACAGCAACAACAGCATCAGCAACATCAGCACCAACATCACCATCATCATCACCATCATCAGCAGCAGCATCAACAGCAACAACAACAGCAGCAGCAGGTTGCCGGAGGGATTCAGCTCGCTAGACTGACCGTACCCTTGTCCACGTTGTCCGCTCAACCCGGCCAGTCCTCACCGACGGGCAGCGGCAAGCACAGCCCCGCCACCTCCATCACCTCCGTCGGCAGCAATCCTCACGGTATCGACACCATACTCTCGAGACCGGCTGCCGCGCACCCCCAGCCCCCGGTTCCGGCCTCCCACGCCGCACTTCAAACCACCCCGCACCCGCAGCACATGCCGGCTCCGCGATACGCCATGCATGCCGGATTCACCGCAACCGCCGGTTCGTATCCAACTCTGCTCTAGTTCATTTCTTCCGATTCGTCGTGAAGCCTAAGTTAGACGCGATCATCGAGTGCTTGCTTGCGTCGTCACCGCGATGAGATTCGACCAGATTCGACGTTGTATTTCGTTCTTCCTCGCGATAATTTCGGGTAGGTAGATAGGTAGGTAAGAGGTTGGTCTCTTGGTCTCGGTATTGGGCTTCGCGATTTTGGCAAAAGGAACCTTTCGAGAAAATTCGATTTCCTTCGCTTCGAAGTATGCATGTTCTCTGCCACGTCGATGTCTACGGAGTACGCATGAATTTTACTCGTTAGAATACGTCGAGTTGAAAGGCTAGTTCGTAATGATCGATTACGGGTCAAAATCCGCAGTCATATTGCGTGACATTGGCTAGAATCTATTACCAAACGAAATACGTAAACGATCGTAATTTTCCTCTTTCACGCGTTTACGCTGCTAGTGGCACGAATTCCCAAGTTTATTCCGTTACTCGATATCTAAACCGAGTGGAGCGACGTTGGGAAGGTACCGTTAATTGCCTTTTCTTGGTTAGGTAACTAGTATTTTACGGTTGGTCATTAATCGTACGATTCGAGCGATTGATTATTCGTCTAAGAACTTGGAGGATGGTGCAGGCAAAAATCGGTTCTAACGAAGTAGGAAGGTGAGCTAATCGACGTTGATAAACTGTTTTTAACGACATTAAAAATTAAAGTACAGACGACGTCACGAAGATCGATTCTCTCTTTCTCTTTCTCTCATTCGTTGCGCGAGCTTCCAGTCGAATAAATTTTCTGCCTGCGTGATTCCACGACATGATGCGACGACAGGCTGATGAGTTTGACTAAATGCCTAAAGCCTCCTCGTTTTTTGCCATTTTAGAGATACCCACGAACTCGCAACGAACGTTGAACGTTCGTCGCTTTATTTTCGAGTCGTGGGTCGTTGTGTCCTGTGAATTCATGATTTTTCCTGGAGAATCAGACAGATAATGAAGTGGTGAAAAACGTTCGAGGTGAATAAAAGGATTAATTTATGTACGTCGTACGTTAGAGGCTTGTCGGATACCGTTTCATCGACGGCGTGTTAAACGACATATATCCTCGTTCCACATGGAGCTCGGAAAAGGTGGAATCGAGAATCGTCGGCAACGCCAGCGAGATTCCTTTGATATTCGACGCGTGTGTGTCCTACGTCGATATTTATGCGCATCGTGGACGGCATAATATTAGGAAAAAGCTGTCGGGCCAACTTAGCAAAAGGGAACCTAAGCGTCGGATATGTTCGGTCGACGCGGGCTGATGGTTAGGTCTGATAACAATTGTCCGATAAACATTGTCACTGTCTAGCGTTGTTTTCAAATCCAGGAACATCGAAATGTTTCTTTTCTCGTTTAATATATCTTAACATTCTTAAGCGATCTTAACACTGATTTTTCTCGGTCACGTTTGGATTGGTCGGAATAAAATTCTCATCGGATATTTCCTTCCCCATGAAAAAGAATGTTCGCTACGTGGCTATCCATCGAAATCGTCTTCACCAAAAAGTCTTGGACGACATTTGTAGATCGTACTTCTCGTTAAATGTATGGTACAAGGGATCTCTGAACAATCGTACATCACGACGTGTTTCCTACGTACGTGGGGGAGCCAGAACGGATGAAAGCTGCGCGTAGACCGAGTTAAATCGTAAAACAGCGTGCGTTGGTTTTGGAATGCGTATTGCCTCGCAGGAATATCAGGATATTTCCCTTCTTACGTGCTACTCAACGATCTTGACACTCAATTTAACCTACATCTTGGAGGAGATCCCTGAAAAGTGTAACGTGCTTTTACACGGGGGAAGTTCGAACGGATCAAAGCTACGTACGCACTTAGGGCTAATCTTAAATTCCAAGTGGTGGGGATGTAACGCAGACGCCATACGAGTATGTAGAAGGTCTTTCCGTGCTTCTCAGCAGGAATATTAGAATACTTCTCTTCTTACGTGCTGTCTAGGCGTACGTAGGGAAGTTCGAACGGATCAAAGTTACGTATGCATTTAGGGTTAGCCTAAAATTCCACGTGGTGGAGACGTAATGTAGACGTCATACGTGGGAGTTTTTCCGTGATTTTCTCCAGGGAGGCGCGTTGGAAAAATTGACGAACACGGCATCGTCCGTGAGGTAGAACGACGCCGTAAGAAGGAAGATACAACGAAGAACGCGCGACACGATCGTCTCTCGACCTTCGTCGTGATATCGACCGGAAGCAAGGGGTTGAGAGAGGGATGGAGGAGAAGGAGGAAAGGGGCGGGCAGCGGGTCCTAAAATTTATGCTTACCGAATTATGTTCGCCCACGGTACATTAACGAGCGACGTTACTTAACATTCATGGCATTAAATTTCTAAACGATTCGCTTCTCGCGGTTCGCCGTTACGTTTCGTAGTAATGAAATATCGAGAGGGTGCTGCGTCACGATATAACAATACGGGTGGGGGATGCCGACGATCTCGAGTCGATCGTGCGCTCTTGTTAAGACGCGACGTTAAATCGTGCCTGTCTCTATTGGCGTCGCCCGAAAGGTTTGAAGTACCGAGCCGACGCAGTTTGGTCAGATTATCAAACGTTCTCAAGAAGAAATTTACATTTACATTTTAGAAAAAAAAGACGGACGAGGAAAAGCGAGAAGAGAAGTCGACAAACGAGTTACGCGATCGCGACCATACCCTTCTCTTCCTTAAATATTTCGTCGCCCCAAATTGAACTTGTACTCGATCGATCTTGTTTCATATCGCGTTAATTGCGCACGTCGAACGGAGTTTCACTTTCCTCGCGATCTTTTTGTTTTGGATACATCTTTGCACTTCTATGCTTCGATGTGAGCCTAATCCGGACGTATGGGAATTAAGCGTTAAATACAATTTTATAGGCTCTAACTCTAATCCACTTTAATCCCGAATAGTCGTTTGATCAAGGTTATTAAATTTTCATTCGGTACTTTCCGTATGGTTGCATCTTTTGTTTCGTGATGCATGGGACGCGTCGGCATGTAAAGCTAAACCACGCGAACTCCTAAAAATTCATTCGTTATAGGTATTATCCGTTATAGACGAGTAAGTGTTATGAAGCGTAGAAGATCCGACGAATACATGCCGCGTGCGTCGCTTTCAGGATTTGTCCACGATAATACGCCGTAGTTCCATAGGTAGTTTCAAACCTTCCGCATTTTTTAATAGGCAACGGACGATGACCCTGATGGTTCTCTTTCATCTTACGGCAATAATAACGCGATTGCACACGGATATTGGTCTTGCTCCTAGATAGTGCCTATAAATAGAGGCGATCTAGCTAAAAGAACAGTTGCTTTTGTTTCCAAAACTTCGCGCGAGTTATAATCTCGCGAAATTGAACATGAAACTACAAACAATACGACGATGTTTAAACCTGTTTGATACTTGAAATATCGACTTCAAAATATTCTATTGACATTCTCTTCCCTTCTCTCCTCTCCCTCAAAACCCCCACGTAATCAGCAAGTTCCAATTTCCACTCAGTCGCACGTTTGCAATTTGCAAACTGTGGCTCTGACCTATTCACCGGTCTACTTTCACCTATCCAATATTAGTATTTACTTTTACATCCACGTATTCATCAACTTTTTCGCAACGTCTCTACTTCGGAGGGATAATCTCGATTGAAATATTATCATTATCATAATTATCATCATCGTCATCATCATCACCATCATCATCATCATCATCATCATCATTATCATTATCATCATCATCGTCATCGTTGGTGCATTCGACGAAGATCGAACGAGAGACGTAAGAGTCGATGATCGCGTAAGCGCAATTATAACTACGTAATACCATTTAATCCCGCGGTGGCTAACAAGCGAGGGGACGCGCATCAAGCTAAACGAGAATAATCATCCGTCCGGGATGTGTTTTCGATGTTCAAAGCGTGCGGCGCCGATGTATCTTCGTTCCGCGGCGACTTACGTGACGAGCATTAATTCTCCGGAAAATCCTCTACGCGCGCCTACCGCATGGGACATGAACCAGCTAAATGTCCCTCCGTGTACAGTCGTGTCTCCGCGTTGCGGAGTGATTCGAGCCTGCCTTCTCTCCCGACAGCTCCGAAATGACCGTTTCTTCTTCCTCGATCTGCATCTAGCGTGGGAAAGTACGTAACAGAGCTATCTGTGTATGTATGCACGCGCACATGTATGTAGTGCCCACACACGCGAATGTACGAACGAATGCAACCTAAGCGAACTATCGAAGCACGTTGATCAGATTTAGAAAAGAAGCTACTTTTAACGGGACTAACTTCTGAAGACCGAGAAACGTTAAGAAACATTTCTGAAGTGGATCCGGTACTTGTCTATGATGTTCCTTAGAAATACTTGTAACGACCGTACGGTGATCAAATCTATCGTTGTATCGCAACATGGACTTCCTCTGTTTTGGCCTCTGTTTCTCTGTTTGGTCTTGGTGGCCCGCTTGAGGTGTATTGTGCTCGAATTGAATCGTTTTGTGGTATTTTTATTTTATTTTATTTTTTTTTTATTAAACTTTGAGGTTATGTTTGAAGGAATTACCTGGAACTCAATCGTGTTTATCGAACGTTTAAGCGATAATCATAAAGTTCACAAGCTGCTTTTGTGCACAGATTTAATTAAACCGTAGTGACCAATTTAGGCCTTCGCTTTATTAGTCTTTGCTAAGTTACTACTTGGCAATCGATGATCCCATTGATTTGCTCTAGGAGAGTCTTTGGTACGGACGAACCGTATATGCGTCTGGTAAACAACTTTGCCTACGCGATCTGATGGAAGGAGAGATTATCAGCCTTTATCGTCGCGATTATTGCCGTTTTACGCAACCATTTCGATCACGGCGAGAGCGAATACAATAATTACGATCAGTTCAGCCTGACAAAGACCTGTTAAAGCGCTTGCATCAACTTGGTTCGATGTAAACGCGGCCTAGAAAATGCCGTGACAACGCAATCGTCGCGATGGACCGTTTCGCGTGCCGTAAGAAGCAATTTTTAACGGATTTAACGCGCACTAATTTGTATATTTCCTATGGTCACGTTATTCGTAATTTCGTTTCGATAATTTCACATAAAATTATCGCCTTTACTCTAAGTATTTCTAAAAGAAAAAATCCACGTATTACGAATGCCGAATGCCACTAGAGATATTTCAATATATTTTTTTACTCAATTTTGCAATTTTCAATGACGATACCAAACTCGATCAGCAACGCGTTTAACTTTCGATTTCGAATTTATTTCTCTTAATAAAACTCGGTAGTCTACGCGTTGAAATTACTATGCTTCGTTGTCTCGCCATTCCAGATCCACCGAACCAACGAAATGCACACGTCCCTTCTTCCCAAGATTTCGGCCGCTCTTTGCATCGAGACATCGCGATTTTCGTTAGAATCTTCCACAGCGAAGGTACCAGAAATTTTGTCGAAAATTTAGCATCGATTAGGCACGCAATGACGTATCGTGGCACTCGATACTTCAAGCGGCAAAACACGATATAATATGAAGGTACGAGAGGGATTAACACGAGCATTGATAACGTAACGCCCTATATACATGCCACCAATTTCGTCAATGGCGCGTACAAGCGAATATATCCACGGTTTAGCGATTTAGGTAGGTAGGTTAGGTAGGTAGATAGATTGGAATTATTATTACGTATTATTCGCTCGGTCTACAACACGCACGTATGCGCGGTCTTTTCCAGAATTTAATATCGAGATGCAGCGAACGTAAAGTCGGAAATAACAGCGCGTTCCGCGTCGCCGAAGATTTTCGAAGAAATACGGCGTGGTTCGCGCAATCCAATCCAACCCCGATGGACCATGGATCCTCCGAGCGTTGCGAAGCGTAATATCCAAGCGTTCCTGGTATGATAAGCAAGAATAAAAGCGACGAAAGTCGACAAATCGATCGTACGACAGTTCGCGTCAATTTTCCAGAAGCAACCTGTCACCTCGGTTTTTTTTTCATTTCTGAATGCCGTCGCGTGACTCGATCTCGACTGTCTTTGACACTTCGCTGAGATGGAGTCGACCGGAGAGCGAGCGTCGTTGCGGTCGGGAGGCGTCGGGACACGCAACAGAGAACATACGCGACGCACGTCGAACGTTCGCGTTGTAAAAACTATTATAAAAAAAATTATTCTAATTCAACGATTTAAGTAGTCGTTTGGTATGTTATTGGTATACCTTGGCGTGCGTTTTGGTATACATTTGGATACCACTGCGTACATTATTGCACGGAAAGACAGACACGCGTTCGTAACGGTAAAAAGATTTTGGACGTTTATTTGGCGACACTCGTCCGCAAAGGGTTGAAACTTCAACGAAATCGGGATAGTTACGTCACCAGAATTGAACAGGCTCACGAGTTGCGACGACGTTCGTTTTGAAAACGTCCAAAAATGTGGTCAAAAATGCGACAAGTGAAAATGTCATCTCAAGTTGTAACATCGACTCCTTCGACCATCGCATTTCTCGATTGCGTGTCATCGATATACGCGCAAAGAGGCGGTTAGTAACGATGGAAATTATACCGTCCAGTGTTTTGCTTAGATATTTTAATCTATCGAAAATCCATTAATTTCTTTAATTAAAAAACGAACGAAACTTTGCGGTAGACCCGATGCGTACCTCCTCGAATCCATCGAAAACATTAGAAATTTGCAATGTAAAAAAAAAGAAAAAAAATCACATGGAACACAGACGCGCACGGAGCGAACGAGCCGCGGATAGGCACGAGGTACACTCCGTCCGCGTCCTTTGGTCCCTAGCTCAGGTCGAGCCGAAAAAGGAATAAATCGCGTCGCGACGCACTCTCGATAACTCCATCGCGAGAGTTATTAATGGTCGATGGTTTAGCGTATTTATCGGTGCAGTTTCCCGGTGGGGATAGCGGCATGGAGGAGGAGGAGGGGAGGGGGGATGGAGAGGAAAACGGGCAAGCGGACAAGGGATAGGTCGGCGTTGTGTACCAATCGAGAATAATGCGACGCGCCCGACAGAACGGTTGTTCGAGACTTCCTAGGAAGATGAATTTAAATCTATGGACGCGTGATTAACGTCGTCGATAGCGGCGCGCTATCAATTACGATTTAACCGGTAATCGAGTTCATTATCTATATGGGATTATTACGTTAATTGCTACTACGCAGCGCGTTACGCGCGCACATATTTACGAGGAACGTGGAGGCGCGGCCGATCGTTCGCCATATTATATTAGAATTAAATATAGACGCATAGGCGTAGGTAACGATCGCGACGGGACGCGACGTACCACCGTTAGCCGCGTTCTACGTTTTCCGGGGCGATGCGTTTTAGCGATATTACGCGGCAGCTCTCGAACTTCCGTCGGACGATCCACGATTTATCTCGTTTAATGGCTCGACGTTTTAACGAGATACTCAGCCATGATACGAATTACATACGGTCACGCGTGTCTTCTACGTACGTACTCGGGCGTTTGATGCGCACGCGTTTCCGTGTAATTATGTCAGCGCGTAAGTGGCGCGTAAGCCACCTTCGATAAAATACGAAGATTTCGTTACGATTACGCGCCTTACGTGTAAAACGATTAATTCGTAGAGATTTTGGGGATCCGCGCTTCTCTGTTGACATTGCGACTTCGATAAATTCGTTCGATTTATGGGTACATCGTTTCCAGTTACGTAATCATTTTCGTCGGTTCTCTCTCTCTCTCTCTCTCTCTTTCTCTTTTTTTCTTTTTTTAATCGCGTGCTAGTAACTCGATTTATGTTAACCAATGGGAATACGAATACGCGTAGAGAGATTCGAAACGGCAGTTTTCGATCTTCGATGGTCGCCATTTTTATTACCGTGCTTTTAACGTTTGAATTGTTGCTCTATAACGATAACGACGACGATGACGTAGAACCCACGTCGATTCGATCGAGAACCGGGACCTTAAATCGAGAAATCTTTATATCTCAAAGCCACGAGTTCGCCTTATCAAAATCACCATTGGGGGCGGCGGTGGGTTCGAACGCGCGCGGAGTCGAAGACGCCGTTCCTGCGTTGGGTCGCTTACGATCATTCGCTTCCCCTCGTGGCCGTCGTCGTACATTTGTAAACAAAAAGGGGTGGAGAAGGAGGAGGGGAGGAAAGGGAAGGGAAGAGGAGAGGAGGAGGTTGGAGGTGGCGGCTTTTCGAATATTTTTATCGGTGGGTTATAGTTTCTTTACGACACCATAAATTCCATTTCATTTCAACGTGACGGACAAAGGAAATGACAATCGAGCGGCTAGCAGCATCGAGCGTTTCCATTTTCATTCCTGTTCCAGGTAAAACGGCCATCGGCATGACGATAAAACGGAAATAACGTTTTATCGTACTCGAAGACAAGGATAGACGA
>JAITYT010000998.1:419582-457390 GCA_025433975.1 Liostenogaster flavolineata | reverse complement strand
CAAATTCGTCGAGCAGTGATGGGATTACCCTTCGCATTTTTCGCTAGTATCTCAGGAAGAAGGTTAGCGTTAAAAGGGTTAAACACACCCTTACCGAGGGCTAACCCAACCGGGGCAACTCTCGACTCGATCGTTCCGTCTCACGGTGGACGAAAAACCGACCTGCAGCCGCTGCTTCTCGAGATCACAATGACAATTAGGAGGCTCGACAAACGGAAGGAAAATATTAGCGCTAGAGTCGTTCGGTATATTCTTCTCGCCGCGTAAACACTTCCTCTCCTAACCATTTTTAATCGATTCGCGCTTCTCGACCCCTTCTCGTGTCTACATTGTTAATACCGGTACGTTATGGGATCCCGTACAAAGCGATAACGAACGACACGGCAAACATACCGCCAAGTACACAAGCAGATACGAGTGTTTGCCAAACAGGCGTGGGAGATCAGACTCACTCGACCGGTCGGTCGTTCGATCGTCAACGAAGAGGAATTTGAGCCTCTCGCGAGTCGACGAGGGACTCCGACACGGTCGACGCGTTCGTGGGATATTCGGTGATCGAAAACATCGATCGTGGAACGATATCGGCTCTCCTAGCGCTCGAAATCGTTCGGACGATGTAAACATGGTTCTAAAAATCATCTTGACGTTGGCGCTTTGAGCCCATCGACCCGACGAAACAACTTATGTTTAGCTTTTTCGCAGGACCATACCTCCAAGACGAGCAAACAGACGGTGTTGATCGAGGCTCGTGCAGGGTGATCAATGGGAATGTGTTAAAAGTAAATAGTTATCACTTCGTAAAAAATAGGCCAAATGAAATAAATTAAACGCCATTTCGTAGAGAAAACTTGTCAATTTTATTACCATATATATAGAAAAGAGAAATATAATAATTCAACGATTGAAATGCAATTGAAAGACAATTTTTGCTCGCGCATACGAATTAGTGGTATATGTTTTCAAAGCGTCGTCAATTGGAATTAACACGGAACTGCGATCGTTTGCAATAACTTTGAAATACATTATCCGACATAGATGTAGGATTGCTGCGACTGCATTTTTTAAGCTATTTATCAGCTCTGCGATGTTTCGAGGTTGTATGGCGTAACTTTCGACATATTCCCATTGGTCGCCCTGTACCTGGTGCGATTCGATAGGCGAGAAAATTCGAAGAGGGAAGACGTAAGGGACGTTGGTCGCTCTCGAAGGACGAAATGCCGATCGAAACGTTGGTCGGTGCGCAGATTCGATGCACGTCGCACGTTGTAGGTAGCAGGCCGCACGTCGGGTAGGTTGAGAGCGGTAGGAGGGTGGCCCGTGACCGATCGACTGTTATTCGTTCCGGCGCAGCGTGATCGCGTTCGCCAGCAATTCGAAGCTGATAGTGGTTAACGCGGCGAACGGGCGCGCCAAGGTATTTAAAAGCTGCGTTATCCCGCGGACGCGGACGAGTCGTACGTAGGCCGACGCGCCGCGACGCCATATGGCGAGAATGTAAATCCTGTACTAAAAAAAAGGACCGACCAATCGACCTGGAGAGAAAGAGAGAAACGAACGGACCTTCGCTATCAACGTATTTAAGGGATCGTTACGAAGGAATAAATTGTATTCTAATTGGTTCTTCGATATTTCACCAAGTAGTTGTTAGGAAGAGCAGACCCTTTTGTTTTCGAACGGAAATAGATGTTCTAGCTCAGAAATGGCACTGAAATTGGGTTGCAGGCTTTGTTACGTTAGTTTGCGCCACGTTTAGGCCTAAAGGCAACTCAGGGAGCTAAAAGAGCACCGGATTGTTCGCTTGGTCGGGTTAGTTAAGCGTGGGGAAAATGGAGTAACCCACTAGACTTCCCAAAGTATGCGTTCGCGAAGGAAAGTTTACGCTACGGTGTGTCATACCGCAATGGGCATATTTGACTACCCTAAAAAAGTCCAATTTCGACGTAGGAACGAGTGGCGCGCGTCAGAATTCATTTGGACGTCTTCGTTCAACATTCTGGCGTAGCGAACTACCCGTTCAAGGGAATGAAAGGGGAGAGAGAAGACGCTAATTTCCGCCTATACTTAATTCCTATTGGCTAAGAATCGATAATGGGATGATTACAAATAGGAAAGAATGCCGAAGATCGAACTGGAAATCTAATTTCAAAACGTGACGACTCGCAAACACCAGGAGGCGAAATCCCGACGATGGTATCGTTCGAATCCCTCGATCGATCGATCCAGGTCGATCATCGAAAGCGAACGCTTCGCCGTTTAACTTTGAAAGAGGGAAAATAGTTGGAATTGACGCGACTTCCACGACGAAAGGCTGGAATATAAAGTTAAAATTCTGACGACTGGACCGAGTCACCAGCCAAATGCTTAACGACGCGTGCAAAAGTCGCGCGCGACATTTACTTCAAACTCCTCTTCCGCGTCATTGAACTCGCTTATTATTCAAACGGTACGGTTTCGTCGAACCGCCGATAAATCCTTGGGAAGACGAAGTGCGATCGACGAATTGCGTCTTTTTTTTTAAAAACGCGTCGAAGCGAGAAGCCGCAACGACGAACGGGGGAAAAAGGAGAGGCAGGAGACGGACAATTATCGAGAATCGCATTCGATGTTCCTCTGGGTCGAATCGGGGCGAATCTCGATCGAGGAACGTCGAGAATGGAGATCTCCTCTTCCATCCTTGGATCGGTATGCTTCGAGGCAAATCGGTTGATTCCAGTTTCGAAAGTAATTAAAGTAATTTCGGAGTAATTTGATCGACGCTCAACTTTTTGAATCTGAAATAAATTTTCTTAGCAATTGGATTCAATGTTTTGGAGAAAAAATTCAAACGTCGTCGCGTCGTTCGACCGATCGATTCGAATCGGTATCTCGCTCCGACATCGCCATCAAAACGACCATTCTTTTAGAGTCTTCTCGATGGTCTTACTTTTAGGCAGTTGGTCAACTCGATGCCATCGTCGTCATATTTCTTAAAAGCTTGCACGCGGCGGGTCTATCGTTCGTCCAACCCTGCCCCAAAACGTTCGTCGAGCAAGCGTTCGCCCTTTATTCGCTCATTAGTGCGCTCCTCGAGATCTAATACCACAAACGTCCTTTGCCGTATCCCCTTTTCCATATCCAAGGCACAATATCCTCCGTCTCGACGAGCAGAAGGGATTTCCGATATTTCAATACGCGATGGAACATCGGCTCGACACGGCGACGTCGGTCCTTCTCGCGAAAGGAAGGAACGATCGAAGATCAAAATTGACAACGGCAGCGAGATAAATAAAACGAATCTCGCCTCATCGAGAGAGACAGAAGGAACGAGACGAGAGGAAATCCGCGGTGGAAAAATCTCGCGGGCTTTACGGGATCGAGGCGGCGATTTGTAAATATCAGTCACGGCTTCCCTCTCCGCATATTTATATCGACATTCGTCCCTATGCATTACGAAGCTACGTCCCAGCTTCTCTCGCCTTTCTTCTTACCTCTCTCCCCCTCCCCACTCTTCCTACTTTCCTTCGCCCCTTCTAAGCCTTCCGCACCCCCCACCTCGCCCCATGGCCCCGCTCTTACCGGTCGTTTCAACGATCTACCCACTCGCCCTTGCTCGCTTCATTTCGTCTTTTTTCCCTCCTGACTCGCGTCCCTCTCTCTTCCTCCTCTATCACGCCGTTGCCCTCTCCTTTCCTCTTACCTCCTTTTGCTCCTTCTTCTTCTTCTTCTTCTTCTTCCTTCGCGCGAGGCTCCATCTCGATCGACCACCCTCCGTGCTTCAACCGTTGCCCCTTTTCGCCCCCCTCGCCCCATCCGGCACTACCCTAGCGCCCTTTGTCGCCCGCCTTTCTACCTGTGCCACGTATCTCTTTCGCGTCCTTCTCCTCGCGGCGAATCTGCCGACCGCCGAATTCTCCATCCTTTGTCGCACCTTGGCTAACCGCCGCTGGACTCGACCTTGATCGCCACTTCGAACGATCCTGTCGCGGGATGTCCTCGCGATATCTCGTCGATATCGTCGAAGTGTGGAGTGCAGGATGGATGATAACTATTGGATAGTTGCGAGGAAACGCCCCCGGACAGGAGAATCCGCGTTCAATGTTTACGCGGTAGCCGTTAGACCCTAACGGTTTCTCTAACGTTTTACAGCTTGTCCTGGTTGTCTTTTTCTCGTTTGTATCGAGTCGACGAGAAGGTGCGTCTTGATAGATCAAGAAGATCGAGGAAAACCGCTCTTAATCTTACAAGACGTCGAACAATTCAGAAAGATGGAAAACAAAGTAGGAAACTCGACGAGATCGAGTAGGAGGCCGATCGATGGAGGCCACCTCCTCCTCGTAAAAAGCGTGAACGTAACAAGGATCGCGCGAATCGAGTGCGAGCTCCCTCGGATAATATAACGAGCAGTTTCATCGACGGAAAGGAGATCGGAATAATCCGTATCGGATGAATGATACGGGCAGTGCCACCACCATAAAAACCGAATAAAATCGTCAGCCGGACGATTCGTTACTTTCTCGAGCCAGATTTATGTCGCGAGGCGCGCGAGACTACGTTCGACAGCCATGAGCGGCTAAACCCGTGTTTGATTTTGGAAGCCGGCCGAATTCGGCAAACTTTATACTCTAACTCGTTGAAATATTGTTAGCGTCTTCTCGTGGTCGTGCGCGATTATGGGGATTTATATTACGAGTTATGTCACGTCCGTGTCACCTCCTGACGAGTACAATTACGCGTATATTTGCCTTCCGTTAAAAATATCCCTTTCGGCGATGTTTCAAGGACCGCGTTTCACCGATGAGCCAAACGCGAGAGATACGACGATCGATCGGCCAGTCCAGGATCCGACGTCTCTTTACGACTTTTCGAAAAATTCCTTTATCCATTTATCCACGCGATACGAGCGGTTTAAAACCAAGTTCGATTATACCCCAAGGGAATGATGTTTAAGTATTACCAAAACGTCCTAAACGTTCGATGGAATCGTGGTGGGACCTACGTCTCGAGGTAGAGTTTGCCTATTCTCGATACGAAAACTGTGTCTATCGTAACTTACGCGACTGACGTTCGATCGCAAGCTTCATCGAGAAGAACTCGATTCGTAGGAAGCCATCAGGCCTGGCGAGTTCATTATCGAGGTTGATCATTGCGATCTCGCGGAACGATCGAGCCTCCCAGAGTGATCGAATCTCCCTTCGACATAGAGCCGCTTATTAAAAGCTTTCGGTTGGTCGACAACAGGGCGGAGAATAGTTCGAACAACACCAAGAGCACCAAAGCAGCACGCGTCGCTATCGCCAGTACTCGTTTTCGAAGATGTAAGCGCGATAACGATCTACCGAAACCCGAGGAGTCATGGACCCTTAATCTTTCGCATAATAAATTGTCCGTCGATATCAACGAGATATCGGTGTATTATCTGTTTAGGGCTGACAGGCTGGAGAGGAGGGAGGCTTTAAGGGTGGCTTTGGGTGGGCAGAGGGGCTGGGGAAAGGTGGAGAGGAAGGGGCAAGGAAACGAGGCCGGGACAGACCACGGAAATCAGTGCTCTCCAGCACGCCCTGAAAGGGCTTCGCACTGTTATAAATGCGGTTTTGTATCTAGCTTACGGGACAAAGTAATGGGCTTAGATAATCCTGATTTAATAAATCGAACAGTTGTGAGGCAACAGCAGGGACATCCCCGCGACGCCTCCACCGGCAGCGCGTGCGTGACTAATGCCTTCAAAAACAAGATGGATGATCCGCTCGAGACTTTTTCTCCCGCCTCTGCCTTTTCTCTTCTTTTCCCATCTCTTCCTTTCACTCGCTCGCTGCCTCCTTTCTTTCTTTCCATCTTTCTTTCTTCCTTCGTTCGTTCCTTCCTTCTTTCCTCTATCTCGCATTTGCATAGCGACGCGTCACGACGACAGGACAGAACGCATTGCCACGCTGCTGCTGTTTCCCTTATCGCAACCGCGTCCTCGCGATTTTTGATCACGAAGTATTCGGGTAGAAAGAGTTACGTGTCCGGTTACTGCTGCTGGACGATACCAACCAGACGGCAACGATGAGTCATTTCTGCCAGGCAAGAATTTCATGATCTTTCGTTCGTGATTGGTTCGTGTGTCTGGATTTGGGCCTAACGCTGCTAATGGTATCGAGTAGCGTTCGACCCGACGGATTGATGGAAGAAGACCAGGCGGAAAGATCGGACGTTTTTTGTCGTAATCTTGAAAGAATTGATAAATTGGATTGGAAATGGTTGGGATAGATCGGTCGCACGGTCGATCGATCCGAACTTCGTGATTCGAAAAAAAAGTCTCTTTTCCTCCGGAATGGAGTCTCGTTCGATCGCGTCCTCGTGCTAAAACGAGTTCCTCGATTTTTGCGCGTTCGATTGGAGAGTCGCCGATGCCACGACGATAATCTTTGGCGCGATAGAGAGGATCGAACGCGTCCTACCGCAAAAAAGAGATCAGCGGGAGATGAGCAACGGCTCGAACGATAGCTACCACGAGAATCGGTGGCTCGCGTGACTCTCCAGCCAGCACGTCCGATAACGTATCTATCGTTCGATAGGCAAAATTGGATATCGAGCGTGACGCAAAAATTTAATCCCGAATTAAACGTATCGTTGTCATTCCGATCTCCCCTTGTTTGTTGCGCCGATGGATCCCCCTCCCCCTCTATTTTCTCTCCCCCTGTACGCGTAGTCACCCTCGACGTGTCAAAATTCTACGGTAGTGGAAACGTGTACACGAAACGCCCATACGCGACATTAGAAAGGGGGTTGGCCTGAAGGGAGAACGAGAGAGAGAGAGAGAGAGAGGAAGAGTACAATCCGACAAATTTACGAGATCGTAGCGACAGGAAAGGGAACATCGACTTCTTCGATGATGATTTGCGTTTTCTTCGTCTTCCTCCCTCTTTTCCTGTTTATTTCTCTCTCTCTCTCTCTCTCCCTCCCTCCCTCTTTGTTTTTTGGTAGCATAAAGGAAAGAACTTCAAAAAGATATAAAGGGAAGAATGAAAGGAAAGAAAGAAAATCGTCCTAGCTTATCGAATGTGCTCGAAATATCCCGTTGAAGTTAGTCGCGTAGTCGGTGAGCCACTACATACAGATATGTGGCAACTGGCTACTTTCTCTAAGATTGATTATTCCCTAGGATACGAGACACCTTTCAGAATTATAGGCTGCACGGCGAAGAGAAACGAGCTGATGATCATTGCGAGAGCACGTCGTATCCGTGTACAATACCCTAACAATAAGTGTACCTACACTCTCCTTCGTGTCGCAATGTCCTGGCACTCTTCGAACGTTTGAAACTCGTGGATCTCTTCTCGTCTTCTATTTCTTACTATCCCACGCGCAATGATAGTGATAATCGCATCCCACGTAGGCTCTAGGAAGGAACAGACCCATCGTATACCCTGTCCGATGTACAGGGCTAAAAGGGAAATACCCATGAAAATGGTGAGATAAATTTGCCGAGGATATCACGCGTAAAGTACAGGGCGGAGCCCATCAATTCCGTACTTCGAAACACCGGAAGTGGTCCGGTAAGGTGCACCATCGCTGATCACCAAGGCGGAAAGCCAGAGGCAGTGCATCAAACGGATTAGTGGAACAAATAGACGAGTCACGCGCTGCTACTTATATCGCCACAAAATTGGAGACGATAAAATCGATCGGCCACCGCTGTTCGCGTGGTCAAGAAATTCATGAATTCACCAATAAGGACAGATGGAATCTCCGCTCCGTCTGGTCATCGATCCACGAAACGGAGAGAAGAATCGCAGGAAGGAACCTTGGCAATGACGATAACAACGATGACAATGACGGTCAGTCTTTCTTAAGACCATGGTTAAAGTCGACCAGCATCGATCGAACAAGCGCTGGAACGTACCCGATTGCCTAACGACCTAGCACGAATCGACGAAACGGAGATGTCAACGCTGCCACGATCGCGTGACGCGCGACACGCGCTTTTGTAGAGGTTAGACGCGGTGAATGAAAGGAAACGAGAAGCTCTCTCCGTGGGGGATAGGTGCGGCGGTCGGAGGAAGAAAAATTGAAAGATCAAAAGGAAGAGAAATGCGCGGTGGGTCGCGGTGGATATCGGCGTAACGAAGGGCATTCGTTACGCTTGCACGGCTGCGTTTTGCAGGATTCAATCCCTGCAGATTGTACGTCCTGTCGTATCCCCGCGTCCTTTCGACTTCTCCGCCCTTACACCTCACCACCACCACTACCAGCCCTCTCCCACGGTTATCTTAATTCCTCGAGTGTTTTAATTTTCATCGGAACAGCCATTAACTTTTACGGTGGGCCGTTTACTTTTTAATTCGTTTACCGACTCCTCTCCGCGAGGCAGCACGCTTATATCTTTAATTTAAGCTCTCGACTTGGCGGCCATTGAGCGAGCCTGCGGATTGGCGGTAGGGCGGGAGGCGTCGGAGACGAAGGCGTCGGCGGAGAACGAGAACGAGAAGGTACGCGAGAGGAGACGAAGAGGGCGCCTGAGAGGGTGGAAGAGAGAAATCGGAGAGAAAGTGGAGGGGGAAAGGAGCATAGGCGCGGGACGTGGAGGGGCCAGCCGTCGGCATGGATCGTCCGGGGGTGGTTTGCGGGTGCAATCGCTACGGCGTAGCGACCCCCGTGCTCCCCTGACACCCGTTACGTTAATTAAATACATTGTTGCGGGGACACGGACTCCTACTATGTATTTCGAGCTTTATAGGTGCAGAGGGGCACCTTAAGTTAGCGCCGTTTCCGCGAGAGCCATTCGATGAATTTTCCGACGGACGAAGGCTCCCCGAATCCCCACGCCGCGCCTCTTATAATAATACGAAGGTTACGCTTGTCCACTTAAGTCGTCGGTATTAATTGAACGCTCCGTCCGGAAGTGGAACGATTGTTCGGTCGGCGCAGAGTCGTTCGTCGTCTTCGACCTCTTACGCGTACCGGAAGTGTTTGCGTATTTCGCGTGGTGTCTTATCCGTTCTCGTATTTCTGTTTCTTCCGTTTAGATCGCCGACAGGAAAGTAATTCTGGCCTCTTAGTGGTCAAATAAAACTCCATTCTTTTCTAAAAAGAATGAAATTCGATCGACCGTACGTCCGCCATTTTGTCCGCGATTACCTGTTGCCAGCTTTCTGGCAACTTCGTGACTCGTTATCGCAGCACACGAAAAATTGTAACGTCGTCTATTTGCGAAAATCGATATTGCTTTCTTGCCAATCCAACGTGTCTGTTTCTACGCATATTTGCGTTGCGCGTTAGTTATTTCAATTTTCGTTGTGTCACCGTTGTCGCCATTGTTAGAACTTGGCGGTAAATTCGAAAATTCGTCGTTTTTATTCTATAGTAGTACTTTCTTTTTTTAAATTATCGGAGGAATATATAATCGAAGTAATTACGTTTTTGATACGCGTTACCATTCGCGTACATAGGAAAAATCGAATATTCTCAATTACGTTTCCTCGGTACGTTTCCTTGGGATTCGCTCACGATCCGTGCTTAACTTATTAACTTATTGCAATTAGAGACAAGGAACCGCCAATAACGCGCCACTCTCCGTGGAAAAATGACAGGACGACCGTTTAAAAGCTGGTTTCGTTGCCGCGGCGAGGACAACGACGCTCTCCTCATTTTGATTCGCTCTCGCGTTCAGCCGAACAAACGAACGAAGGCTTCCCCCCTTCGCGAAACTTCTTAATTAAAAAGGAGAACGACGTCGCGTAGTAGTACGCCTTCGCGTCAAAATCCCTTTCGAGAAATCGTTACAAGTAGTACGCGCAAAACCTCGCGCGATCCGTCGGTTGTGCTCGCGTTTAAAAGAACTCTGAGGTACGACTTGAAAAAGTTACGTCGAACAATTGTCTCTTCGTTTCTTTTTCTTTTAGTAATAGTTTTAGCTAAATCTAACCAATTAGGCTGTTTAAAATGTCAGACGATCGCGTAAAAAATATAACAGTCGAACGATTACAAGAACGTTGAACTCAAAAAGTTGAGTCTCGTCTACGTGGTGCTCGAAATCGAATCGAATGTTGAAAGAGCGCACGATTTCGTTGTCAGGGGCGATAAAATCCTCTGGCTTTCGGTTTGCGAGAACTTCGTCGTTCTCGTCGCTTCGGTATTGGCCAACGAACGATGCGAACCCCAATACTGACGCAGAGTTATTCCGTAGGAGGGCGCCACGCGACACGCGGATCACGATCTCGGTTTACGGCGCGTACGTATTTACGTCCCAATGACGAATCAGAAGGAATAAAGTCGAGGGATTAATTCTATAGACGTACGCGCCGTGTTTTATGGCGTAAAAGTCGCGTACAGCTAGCTCGACAAACCCAGAGATACGAGTTCTCTCGTATTCCGAACGATTCTAAACCGTGTTATTTCCCGTAAAGAACTGGACGATTTCTTTGAAACGATTCGTCCGTACGATGTCGCCTTTATCTTTAAAACTTCGGCGTGAAACTGCGACTGTAATTAGGTTCTACGCGCTGTTAAAAGCCAAGAAGTAGCGGAAAATGCTAGCTCCGACTGACCAAACTGAAAATATCCAAGACAACAACGCGATCCCATAAGAGTGGAGTCACCCAAGATAGCCCAAAGGTGAATCAGCATCATCGTCGATATCAGTCGCGCCAATTGACTTAAAATTAGCTTCTTTTGCTCTTGGTCGACACCCTCGTCGTCTTCGCCTTTCCTTTCCGCGAGTGTTGCAATTGGAACGTTAATAACGTGGATGAAACGCGTGTCTGTTTTAGGTGTGGTTCCAGAACAGAAGGACGAAGTGGCGGAAGAAGAACGCCGCGGAGATGGCGACGGCGAAAAGGCGGCAAGAGGAAGTGGAGGGCATAGTGGGTGAAGGCGAGGACGGGTGCAGCGACGCCGAGGCTGATGGAAACGGTAACAGCGAGACGGCCGCGAAAAGGCTCAGGAGGGAGTTGGAGCAGCAATTCAGGCATTGAAGCGCGCGGAGGGCCAGCCGGAGGCCGAAAGAAGAGGAAAGGCGTGGCTACCGGTGGGAGGAAGCATGGCGTCACGCGAAATCCTCTCGAAGACCGAGGAAGGACGCGATATGCCACCTGAGAGTAGAACTCTCCTCGATCCTCGAGCCCCTTAGCGCGACTTTTGCTTTCTCCTCTCTGTCTATCTTTTTTCCTCGGGATCCACGCGTTCGGTCTTCTCTTCTCTCGTTTCTGGCAAGGCACGAACGACTTCACAGAATAAGAAATTAACCCATCCACGAAGGAAGAGATTGAATCGCACTCGCGGTAAAGTCGAGTCGCCCCTCTGGGCAGATCGGGGGTATATCGGTTTTCCGCCATTTTCTACGTAACGAGACGATAAACGATAATCGCGATGAAAACTGTCGAAAGTGATTCTTTTTATGATCCCTTGTCTTTTCTTGCCTTGTCTTGTACTTCGCTCATACATCCATCGATCATACGTAAAGCGCAATGCATTTTGGAAGAACGATATGCGTCTACGTATTTACGGGTTTTTATATTTTCTTTTCGCATCAAACCACATTCTACGTGGGAATGGACCAACGATGTCTCTTATTTGTCATGCGTATCAAAACTCCGTCTAAATTATCCATTCTTCGTTGTACTGGATATTGGATTGGCAATAAAGTGATTTCGGCTTTTACGAATTAACGTCGTTACGCTTACTCTTCTTTTTTTTTAAGAAAAAAAAAAAGAAAAATAATCGTAAAATAATTCTAACGGTATAAAATCAGAAGACGTTCGTTCTTCGTATAAAAAGCTGAGTTTTATTTCTCTCGCTAAGAGGCCGAAATTACTTTTCTGCCGATGCAATAGCTCAAAAGGATCGAGATTGACTTATCGTCGCGATTACGACGTAAGGAACGATAAAAGTCGTTTCGAAGAACGAAGGAGAGCGTAGCAGACCAACGTGTTTTTTATACCATAGCCCACGACTTAATTTCGACCTACGTTCGACACACTTCGTCGAATTAACAAAGCGTTTCAATTCTTCGGGAAGCCCATAAACGATAGTTGGCATCGCGACGATGCGAATTTCTTTCTTTTTTTTTATCGTTAAATACGCCAATGATATTTTCGTAAGATAGAAAATTATCTCGAGAAAAGAGATACATATTGTACCCGCGAGAGCGAACGTAAAGTGTTCGATGCGAAAAACGTTGTCTCGATACTTAACAAATTGTATAATATTATGTATTTAAATTATTTCACGATGAACGTAACGCATCGTTTTGTAACTATTATTATTATTATGATTATTATGATTATTATTATTGATTCCGTTGTTTCGAAGGACACCGACGAAGAAGATAACGAGAAACGAATTATAACTAGTCTTGGAAACGTAAGGAATTTAACTCGTGACGAGGCATGTTCGGCCGTGCGCGGCGATAAAGTTGATTCTACGTCGATAAAAAGTTAAAAGGAGGGGCGCTTGCATCGCGTACGGCGTTCCTAAAAGAAATATTAATTTTTAAAATGAGGTAGGAACGAGCTACGCGGAGCGCCTTGAAAAAATAAAGCGATGGCAACTCGAGTGAGACACGAAAAGCGCGGACGTTACGAGAATCCTCGTATTATGAAACGTATAAAATCGTAGGAATATAGTGGAACCCGCAAGCGTGCTTCGAAAAAATCGTGTCACGTTCGAACAACGCCGAACGATCTCTGCGTCGTTATAGGGATGGTAATAAAGTCCGTCGTTCATCGTAGACGAGCATTTTTGTAAATTAACAACCGAATGTAAATCGACGGCAATTTTACCGCTTGCCAAGCTCCACTTGACAAGTCGATTGTACAAATCGTTCATCATAAATCCTTAACGATACAGGATCGATCCTAAGGCGCGGGGAAAAATTAATCTATCGTCGCTTGCGTATTCGTTATCATCGCTCGTAATACCCCGATATTCCTGATGTACATACACACACACACGCACACGCACACGTTGACACGTCGTTACCAGTCCGATCGATTCGACGTTGTCATCGATTTTCTCTCCTCGAATGTATAGTTTACTTTATTTATTATCCGAAAGAATACTCACGCTGGAAGGCGGACGCGCCAATAATCGCGAAACGATACGACGGAAGTGAAGCGAAGAAGAAGAAGAAGAGAAAAAATAAAGAAAAAAATGGGGTCGTCTATCGGTCGACTGGCGGTCATTCCCACGATTCATCGTCGATAAATTACGCGAAACGTAAACCTCGCTACGATAACTGTCCGAACTTCGTTACCGTCGTGTAAAGTAGAAACGATTATTAAGAGAAGGAACACGATTTAAACGTCGAGAAGTAAGATGGATCGGGCATCGTCGTTGGCATTAATTACGAAGCGACGCAAAACATTGTACATTGAATCTCGAAGAAAAGAGTAACACGTACGCACGCACGTACGCACGCACGCACGCACGCACGCACACACGCACACTCGTACGACGATTACCGTATCGAACATGACGAAGTGAAACTTCCGATCTGACTGCGCGAGGCTTTAAGCGAGGAAATTAAGCGAGAAGAGACGAGAAAGGCACCCGGTGAATCGCGCGTATTTAAGCGTGTGTACTTATCGCGATAAGATTAATTGCGCGCGGTGCGCGACGGAAGTCTCCCGGTGACGTCATGGCGCGCAAAAGAAGAGTCGCCGACCGAAGGGTACGACTATGTATATTCTGTAGATACGATAAACGTGAATGTGATATTTAACGTATTTAATACGAATTCGTAAATAGATAAGCGAAAAGTAGTTGTTAGAGATGAATAACGCTAAGGGACACGCGAACGCATCGCACGTAGTGTGCGCGCGCATAAGGACGCAGGTACGACGACGAATCGAAGAGAAGAAGACGAGGAGGAAGAAGGTGAAGAAGAAAAAGAAAGATGGCTACTATACATTCCCCCATTCGCTGCAATAAGAAAGATGGGCATTCGACATCCTAGCATAAGTTCAACGGCTACCATTTATTTAACGATACTGTACAGTATTTAGGTAAATTATTGTTAATCGAAGGTAGAGACAATCTGTATAAAGTATTGTATAAATTATACATACGTGTTATCTACCGCTTGTGTATTATATCTCCAATTTAATAAATGGCCTATGCATTATGGTAATTGTAGAATCGTATCGCGTTAAAGATCCATTTGTGATCCATTAAGATCGAAAACATCGCGGTAAGGATTCGACGGAACGAATCGTCGCTTGCTCGTCGACGATACAGCACCCGCCATTTTCTCTTATTCCTCTCCCTTCCCCTCATTTTAATACCCCCGCCGCTCGTTACGAACACGAGAATTGATATACTTGTAAATAAAAAGAATTTAAAAAGTGTATTATTCGTAGAAAATGTGTTTCACGACAGTTTTCTTTTTTTCGTTCGTGAGATCATAATGAGTTTGATTTTTTACGATAATTTTTGAGACATTTTTTTCAATACCTTTTTCAATATTTCTTCCGTGTAATTTATTGGGGGTACGTAATTGATTGCACAGCAGGCGCTATACAATTTGTAAGTGTACTTAGCCATTTTTATCGACAAGAAATGGTCCCAAACCCAAAAATTCGAGAAAACCGTGGAAATTTGCGAATACATGATATAGAACGTACGTAGATAAATATTACGAGATTTTTTTTAACTGATCAAACTTACCCTAAGAAGATAAAATTATCGCTTGAAAATTCGGCTATTTCTCGATTTTGTGTTAAAACACAAAATTCGCAAATTCTATAACAGACAGAGAAAAAAATGTTGAAACAAGATTTGCCACGTGCTTGTATAATATAATTCGCGAAGAGTTATAAACAAAAAGAAATAACTTTTTAAGTAAAATCTTGTACAATCGTATAGGCAAAATGTTGAAGAATCCAGTGCAATTTGCCTTTTTGGATGAAGAAAATCTTTCTACCGTACGAACCAATCTCCATTCGATGAAAAATGTTTTTATCTTTCGTATTACTTCAAAGATGAACGAACGACTTCCGAGGATTCATAACTATTCGATCGAGAATCTTCGAAACATCATTAGAATCTGCTTGTCTCTCTAATCCAGCCGAGTTTGCATAACAAACCGCACAAGGCTAACTGCGTACCGTGGATCACGCGAGACGAAAATTTTGCCACTGACCTACAATACATCACGCATTAAACTTTATCGATACTTTAGCAACCGAAACTCCGTGAACGTACGACAATTATTTATAACCGTAACTTCGCGTAATCGTAATTATTCATAAATTTTCAAAAGATGCAATTCGTAAATATTAAGAACACTACACAAAAACGGTAAAGTTCATTTTACGAAAATTACTATGGACATCTTATTTATTAAGAATTTAGCAAAACGTCGATGCCAATTACTTACTCGAAATTTGAAAAGATGTTTCAAACAAAAAGTCAAAAATAAATCTACGAAATACTAATAAATACGAAAATTCGATATAATCGTATTATTCGATATATTTGTATAATTCGAAAATACGAAATACGAATATATATATATATTAACACGCGCATGCGCTCACACTCCCACACACCACACACACGCGCGCACACACACACACACACACACGCGCGCGCGCGCGCGCGCGCGCGCGTGTTATATGTATGTATATTATATGTATATGTATATATATCGTAAAAAATCATTACCACTCGTGCTTTAGATGTCTAGAAGAGATGACAAAATCATCGAAGTCGCCAATAACTTGCAGGTTGCATCCCGAGTGTAGGAACACCTCGAAGCAGCGTCGAAGATTGCTTTCCAGGCCAGAATCGGATAAGTAATATAAATTCACTATTGCACCGATATTTGCGTAACAGCACCGTACGCATTGACGACGAACTGCCGGAGGAAATCACGAGAATCCCGAAAAATCGTTGAATCACATCGACGAACTCACTCGCCATTATTTGCGCTTTGAACGAAAATGATCCCGGTTTACCGACTGCGAGTCATGTGCCGTCACGAATGATCTCGACTCAACGATCGATGCGGAACTGACATCGAACTAGGTTGTTCCACGTAATTCCACGAAAAGACGCCATTTTTCCTTCAAAAGGATAATGTCCAGTTTCATCGTACGAAATACGATACGTATATACGTACCTATTTTGTGTGCATGTGTAAATACGTACGTACATTAGTACGGTGCGAAGATCGATGAGAAAATCGATATAAACGCGGATTATCATATATACATATATATATATGATATATAATATATGATGAATAATACATATATATTATAAACATATTAATATATATAATTAATATATATATATATAATAATATTAATTAATTTAAAATATATTAAATGCAACGACGCGATACATATTCGTTCGAATATCAATTGGTAAAAATGTTTTAAAATATAATAACGTTAACGATCGTTAAATTTCTTAAATTTGTCTAACTTCTTACAAAAAAGACGTTTAGTATGAAAATACTATTATTCGATAAGTAATCACCTGAAATATATTTTTCGAACTTCCGAAGATCCATACGGGTTTAACAATAGCGTTTAATACGTTCGATAGAACGATGCAAGACGATAATAATCGGTAGAATCGAATTAGATCTGGCCAAAATCAGCAACTCGATTTTTCTAAATATTCAGAGTCTACCACAACTATTTTCTTATCTCGTATTTCTCGATTTCAAAAATAACAGAATTTCTACAGGTTAATTTCACCCCTTTAGAGCGAACTTAGGCAGTTAAAAAAATGGTACGAACTGACTCGACTCGTGCATATGTTCAGATTAAACGTACAATACAATTTTATACAAAACGATATACTTCCTTTCAAGAGTTCTAATGTTCGATTACGACTATAGTAATCTTTCGTAGACGTCGATCGTGACACTGGTAGCAACGGCATAATAAAATAACCGGAATTTGTAAAATTCGATATTGTAGTCGCTTTTTTTCACTCCTTTAGAGCGAACTTAGGCAGTTAAAAAAATGGCGCAAATTGACTAGACTCGTGCATATGTTCAGATTAAATGTAAGATACAATTTTATCGTTCACCACGAATTTCAATGTTCGATTACAACTATAATAATTCGGAATTGGTAGAATTCGAGATTGTAGTCGCCCCTTCGAACGGAACCAGTCGCGAAAGACCGGCGCGCGATCGAGTTCGAAATAATCTTACAATTAGTCGCGCTGTAAAGGATATATAAACTTACGTATTAGCTCGTAAACGCGAAGCAGGCATTTTTACGAGCGTTATTGATTTCGGATAACTAAGGTGATTAATGTTACGAGAGTTTTTGCGACTCATAAAGCGTCGGCATACGTAGACGGCGAAGGAACCTCAGAGGTTTGCCTCGGTTGTTCGAACTCTCTTGCCCGCCTCCCCTAACGCGAGTATTCGTTGACGATCTCTCCCCGAGTGGAAGGGCGAGGGGGGTGTGATGGGTGGTAGGGGCATCGACGATCGAATCCCAAAGCATCGGCATCGCGAATTTATTGTGGTGTTAAGCCGTTAATATTTGCTCTTGCCGGGCTTTAAATCAATGGGAAATATACTAATTGGAATATGAAAAAAGTTGGCACGGCTACGCCGTGACGAAGGGTGCCAGGAAAGGGAGAAACGCGCGTCCCCGTCTCCCGCATTAAAGGATAGAATATAAATTGTCTTAACGAGAGTTACGCAAGAAAAATGGTAAAAAGTTTTTGATTAAGGCATCCGCACGGACGTGTATTGAACTACACGTTTGCCGGAGTTATTAATAGCGGCGAGAACTTTGGTATTTAGTTTCGCGAATGGAAAATAGTGATTGGCTCGCATTCCGCCACCGGTCGTAAGCTTACCGACAACTTTCTTATTGTACAATTAGCGTTGCGTGTATACATCATGCCAGTACGGCGAAGGAAATCGGTAATGTGCTTCGTTTCGAACAGTTATATATCGATCTCCATGGAAATAGTTACGAAGAAATGGAAACAAATGTGAGAACTGTTATTGATAATACGATGGAGCTGTAATCGGTTTTGGCTTTGGCTTTGGCTTTGACTTAGGTTTTGGTTTTGGCTTTGGCTTGGGTTTTGGTTTTGGCTTTGGTTTCAAAACAGCCATTTTTTTATTCTGTTTTGCAGTTACAATCTAATCTTACCAGAGTATCGACTTTTATAACTGCGTGCTACTTCCTTTTTTTTATGTTCAAAAGACAATCTGAAAATATTTACGTTTAGATGCTATTTCTGCAAAAAAAAAATGTCAATAAAATATTATGAGAGATGTAATACAATTTTATTATTATTTTATATAATATAATCTTGATAAGACAATTATTTTTAAATGCAATAAAATAAATTTTGTAACGAAGTAAGGTAAAAATTCTTACAATGTACAATATTTGAATGAAAGATGTTCTTTGTTTCGATGTCGAGTGTTTGATGTCGAGTGTATTAACTCGTTGTCAAGATTAGTAACATAAATAGATACCTTTTCTTTCCAAGTTCTTCCAAAGACCACAGAGAGCGTGTCTTAAGGATACTTAAGATACTCTCTACACAAGAGTAACGCAAGTTACCCTGTTTTCTCTTTAAAACGATAAAGATTTCTTTTCATCGTTGCGAGGCTTTGACTTTTCTCCGACTTGTAGCACCCTTACGTATTCAAATACGTAGCTATATATTGTTTCCACAGTGTATTGTCGTTTTTCATATCCAGGAATGAAAATATACCACGATATTGTGCACGAGTATCTTGCCACTGATGCATCTGATTCATTTTGTTGTTTTATTCTGCAGACTAGGATTAAATGAGATGGATATTCTGAAAAAAATTTGCTGTTGTCAAAATTATTAGAATTATTTCTTCTACAAAATATAAACTAAAAGTTCAATAGAATTTCTATTCTCATTTAAAGATTTCTGTATGTAAAGGCGACTTTTTTCCACGTATCTTAGACTAATATTGAATAATTTAGATACATAAAGGAATAATAATCTATAACCTGTACATTCTTGTATATTTGAAAATTGTTACAAATTTACGTAGTAACACACAGTTGTGTCAATATTATAAAGCATGACTTACAATACTACATCTTTTAAAAACTTTAACATTATGTTTTCTTTTGATCGACATAAAATGTCGTATAAATGATAAATGTAAAAATTATGTTTATTTAATGTTTAAAAAAAATACATACTTTTTGATGACTGAACAGGAAAGTACTTGAAGCCAAGTGGACAATAAAAACTAAAATAAATCTCACGACAAGCAAAAATATTGTGACGAGATTAATAATGGCGAATGGTAGGACATCTATCAGAGGAAGTTAACTTTTGATACGAATAGTTGTTATTGTTTCAAAATATCTAGACTTTTACTTAGATTATATTTTTTCACTTAATAGATAATTCGTAGAAAAATAATGCAACATTTGTGCGAACAACTTACGTTTATTATTATAAGATATGAAATGGATAAAAGAATGATTTTTTAAAGAAATTAGGAAATACAATTTCAGTCATGTAGACCAAAAAACTTTCCGTTTATAGTAATTTAGACGATATTTTCGTTTTATTATTTTTTAGACGTATATATAATTTAGACGTATTGTCGAAACATATTAAAAACGTAAATCATATATATTTTAAGACATCGCTTTTAGAACAAATAGCTTTTATTGGATCCAACAAAAGTTTTTTAATTATACATATTTTTCTTTTTAGAACCTAAATTGATTTTATTTACGAATGTAAAACTTTTAACAAAGTTCCGGTTTGTTATTTCTTCTTAATATAATTGCAAACTGATTATGCAATGTGGGTTATTTCTATAACCCTTTTCTTCTATACAAAATAAACATATAATTCTGACTCAAACAAACATTAACAGTTGATCCCGTAAGATATCAAATAAATAATAATTTTTTCACATAACTATTATAACTATTTGTATAATAATTTATGTTTCCTTTTATTCTAATATTTCTTTCGTATCAAGTATCATTTTTATGTAATACACATATGTCTTAATATATTCATCATATTTAAGCATATTATTGTGATACAAAATAACTTAAATTGAGTCGCAAGAGATGCAATATTTCTACATCTGCACATAATTATCACTACTCTACTTATTTATATTTACCGAAGATTTAATAGTCATTGCTGAATACCAAATATTGATATAATTTTACTACTTATTTACATATTTATAAATAATTGTAGCACCGACAAAAGTTTCGATGCTCTTGCAAATATTTACACTTATTTGCAAAAGTCTTATAATACGCATACAAAATTTAATTTGTTACAACCTATAGATATACAAGTTTACATAGCTGTGAAGCATCCATCCTTTAACAAGAAAGAACTGAAATAACTCTTTATGCCAAGTTCCTCTCTTTTGTACTAAATAAATTTGTTTGAAACAGATGTATAAAAAAGTAGATAGGCACTGGTAGTTTGAGATTTTATCTGACTCGGTGAGACTTCTGTAACTGTTTGATCATCGTATTTATACCACCTGGAAAGAAAGGCAAAATAATGTTAGGCTTATAATGATAATTACAATATTAACAAATTAAAAGAAAACACATTTCCTTTCCACTAAGAATTAGAAAAATAGTTAGAAAAGGGATACCATCTCTATAAAACTTGAATAATTAAAATTGAACATCGATACCTTTCAAGAATTAAAAATACGATGCTTCGTGCACTTACTTATTCTGAGTAGCATTTTTACAAAAGGCAGTGTAATGGCCACCTTCCATCGTCCCATAATGATTTGACATCGCATATAAATTATAGTTATAATAACGTATATTGCTCGTAGGTGCATCATCATCGGTAACAAGATAAGGTTTTAAATTAAATTCTGTTAAAGGAAAGTCTACGGCGGTATTTCTTTTTTCGAGCCATCCTCCGCTCTCTGCAAAGCGATTTAAATGTATCACGATAATATCCGCGAGTTTTACAAAATCAAATTTTTTCGTTGCTTCTCGCGGTGCTTGGCATTTTGGACATTTCCATCCAAGTACTTTTTGGCCAGTTACAAATCGTTGCATACAGTCCTACAGAATAATATATTATATACAAAATTAAATATATTTAAAATAGCATTACGTTAAATCTATCAAGAGAATATAACTTACATTTAACGAACATCTACTCGAATGAGGCAGTGACATAGTTAAACTATTAAATGTCTCATACGTAGTACTATCTTTGTGACATAAGCTGCACGTTATCGTTGACCTTAATTGTCCAAAAAATAAATCCGATATAATAGATCTTTGAGAATTCATAGCTTTGTCCCATTCTTTTTCAGCAGTGGTCATTTTCATATGCATTCTTACTTCCTACATAAAAGTGTTTATTTACTGGAATTATCATAGGGAGACGTATATATTTTTTACGAGAGAAATGTAATATAATTATCGTTACCTCTTTAAGTTCGTTATGCATCCAATCTAGAAGAAATGTTAGAAATTCATGAGAATCTTGTTGTTCGTAGCTATCGAACTGAATTTTATATTGTCCAATAGCAGCCTAGTAATAAGAACATATGAGTTTATATCTTTATTAAACAGTGTGAAAAATATGTATTCATAACTTGTTATTGTAAAATGTGAAGTTAATACCAATATGGCAAAGTTATATAAACTTAAGACAGTCAATTTTACAATTTTATAATAGTGTCTAACAGACATACAATAATCGTGTATGTTACCTTCAAACAATGAGGAGATATACTTTTGTATTTTCCTCTCCAAAGCGCTTTAATTACTTGGGCAAATTCTTCCACGACTTGAGCCTGGGATGTATTATCGTTGCTTCTTCTAAGGTCATCGGTATATAAATCTTGTATAAAATATTTTGATAAGCGTGGCGTATTACTTAAACACTGTATAATGCTGTTCATATAACAAGAATTGCCTAAGTTTTTTAATCCCGTAATGCCTGGATGCTGTAGATATAAATAGTAAACATAGTACATATTATATAAATCATAAATAAAGAGTTTAAAGATATAATTAATTCTTAATTATAGAATCAAAGAATTTATTTTTTATGTAATATAAATATTCCTTGGTAATGATATATATTAATAAGATCAATTAACCAATTGGGAACAAATAAAACTAGTACTCTGGTGTATATATATATACATATATATATGTATATATATATATACACATATTAAATACTTTGCTATTTCCAAAGAGGATTAATTTTTAAAAAGTGTGAAAATCATACTGAAAATGATGAAAATATATCGTATTTTCCAAACGAAATTACTTCGCATTGATTATTCTAAATAAACTTGACAAAAGATAAAATTTAATTGTAAGATTAAAATCGTAATCGATTGAAATTAAATTTCCGCCAGGTGATAATCGTTTAGAAAAATATCGTGACATAATTTTATCTGTTTCACACGTTACCCGTTTAAAATAGCTGACGATTTGTTGCCGGGCACACTTTTTGTGTAGGTAAACCATTTTGAAACATTTTTTCACTGTAGAAGTACTGTTTAATTATTTTATCACAAAATAAGAAGCATTATAGCCGGGTGGGTGGTTTATCGTGTAATGAGACGATTCATTGCAATTGAACATTCTCTTCTACAGTGAGCACAGTTCTTTTACGCACTAAATACACGAAACTGTTGCTATGCGAGGGTGACTGATAATTTCGCGAAGATTCGACACGATAAGGAATATAGATTAAATAGAAAAACGATGCTTATAAAAATGCTTATTTTTAAATATTCGCACTTGTTTGGACAAAGTCACGTGCGTGAATGGTAACAACCACTAGTGGTTGACCGGATTGGATTGGGAAACCTTATTTAGCTTTTACTTATATACAAACGTACGTTTCGCCACGTATTCGTATTTCATTCATTTTGTTATTAAAGCAAGGATATAGTTTAATTAAAAATTTACTTGTAAGAAAAGTTCGATTATCGAGGAATATTACGAAATATGCGTATTTTACAAATACTATTTATGTATATACCGTAATAAATTTAGGCGCAATCTTACCGAAACATTAAGTAAAGTATTTACGATTCGAATTCGAATATTTTCATTTAAAATAATAATATATTGCATATAAACAGCGGAAATGCATGTGTATACGTAAATGCGCACGATTACCACTACAAGTAAATAATTATTTAGACTATAGCTATATGCTAAACGTGACTTCGTCCAAATCCCTTAATCGCATAAACATCAAATGTCATTATATTTACGTAACTGCCTTTATAAAACATTGGCGGCGTTTCGTCGTTCTATGCATTAAATGTAAAACGAAGGCGAATACGGATTTTTATAAGTCTCGCATTTCGAAAATGCGTCAAAACGAACGCTAGTAATGTATTTTTCACATTAATTTTCAATATATCGGGATTATTTATTTCCTGTATAATGTCCGCGATGATATAAAATGACATGCCATAAATAAATAAATATAATTGTTTCTATATAATCTGCACTAAAAAGCAAAATTATTAAAGCATTTTAAATGAGTATAATACAGAAGAATGCGAATTTTTTAATAATGCGAATAATGCATTTATATTTAAAATAAAATGTTTTAAACTAGTTTATACTGTGTTAAATAAATAATTCACGCTTAAGACTTGTTAAGTCAAAACGTGTACTTTAATCATATGTTATAGTATTATCATTATAAAACGAAGATGTTAGTAAAATTAATATATTGCATTAATTAAGAAAAGATATTTTATCAATATTAATATCAAATAGATACAGCTTGAGTTTAAAATCGAAAAATTTTAAATAAAGTGAACTTTTTTTGCAGTAATAATAACGATTAAAATATATATAGAAAACAGTAATATATCTATTATGTATCCTTAATAATAGCATACTTACTACGCTGCCATGAATGGGAGTCAGTCGTTCTTCTCGATTACCCCAGTTGAGATGAGACATTCTTACATCAGTAGCAATAGATCCATTTTGGTTTAACAATGGAATTTGTGGTTTAGAAGATCTGTCTACTTGAGGTGCTTTACGATCTCTAATCTATGCCCAAAAAATGTATAATATTATTAACGTTAATAACGACAATCCAATGATTAATTTGTAATTTCAATTGAATTATTACATTGTGTATTATGTAAAAATGTAACATAAATAAAATTTACCTGCATTAAATTTGGACTTGAATACGAACGCTCTAGGCCACTACTAATAGAGCTACCATCACTTTTTAAAGGTTCTTTATATAAATCGCATTCTTCTTGTTTATTGGATGGATCTTTATTATCCACAGGCCTTTTATTTATATAGGAATCATAAATTGTAAATTTACAATTAATTATATTTATATATAGATTGTATTTAATATAATTTTGTGTACTCACTCTTGAAACCGCTTCCTATGTGTATTTGTCTCTTTTCTATGATATTTTGCTAAACAAATATCTATGTCAAGTTGCCTTTTTTCTTCTTCTTCCTCGGTAGTAAATTCTATATTTCCCAGCTCTTTATATTTACTCACTTCTTCTTCCTTTTGTAAGTAAGTTTTCTCCTGAAATCAAGAAAACGGAAGAAAAGTAGAACATTTCAATACATACATTTTTAATGAATCTAAGTAGTAACTTTAACGATAACTGAAGAGCCAATGTGTTTTACATATTCTCATACAAAATAATAGCACTTTAAGTTTTAAGAAGACTGTAACTTTAAAAAACATCGTTCATACCAATTGTTGGAGTGTAGAACTTAAAGTTTCTACATCTGCAATTAAATCTTCATCCGCATTCGAATTCTTATTTTTTGTATTCCGTTGATCATAAAGCATACATTCTCTTTCATATATTTTTTCTTCGATTTTTTCCATTTCTTTTCCAAAATCATACAGCTGCCTCATTAATTTTAATACTGTTTTAGAATCAGAATTTTGCGCCTTTAGAGTAACAGGTTTATTACTTCTATCGATAAGTGGTTTTTTTATCGTATCCTTTTGAAGCACTTTATTTATTGATCTGCTATTTTGAGTAATCGATTCATTGCTTCCAATTTGATGATTGTTCATGTTGCTGTTTTGCGATGTTATTGTATTATCAATTGGAAAAGATTCTAAACGATTAATAGTATTATTTGATTCGATCGAAGAAATATCCTTAATCTCAAAGGTCATATTATTAAATGATTTCCCATTATCTACAATATCTTTCACGCTACTTTTATTTACGTAATTAGATTTAGATAAAGTGTTTGTTTTTCCTTGAGATAATTTTATATTTTCTTCTTCTTCTATATCTGCCCATACAGGGTACTCGAGCCCATCCAAAATTTCAATTGCAATATCATCCATTGGAATCACTTTCGGTTGCGATACATTGGGATTTGTAGTATGTGCTGGATACCTTATTAACCATTCGGAATATCCTCCATTTAAAATCGATATTCTTTTATGCATTGTGCCATAATCCCATTTTTCCAATAAATCTTTTAATACATTCAAATGATTGGAATCTGTTAATGATTCTTTCGTTGTATTCCAGTCTAGTAAAACTAACATGTCAACATACCGTGATCCACGTCTTTTAAATAACTCTGATGCTTTTTTATCTTTATGAAGACACTTTCCTAAATCCTTCGCTACTATACTGAAATGTTGAATTTTATACATTACAATGTAGACAACAAAAGTTCGTTCGATATAACGCAATATTAATTCTTATTGAAAGTCAAATATACCAAAATTTAAATTACATAATTTAAATGTAAAGACAAAGCATTTTTTACAAACCCACGAATAATGTGATCTTGTGGAATGTTTATGCATTTATCAGACGATATATTTGATTCTTGATATTGCGAATGCGGCCTAATATCAATTATCAAATATCTACCATCTTTTCCTAGCATGACTTGATACAGTTGATCGCAAGATATAAATTCATCGTTTTCCGTATTCAATGGATCATCTGTCGGTGTTTCTGGAAACGTTACGTCTAATTCCATTCGCTCGATAGTATCCTTTTTTTCTAATACTTTCTTCTTTGAAATCTGTTGATCCCTCTCTTCTAATTTCTGTGTTACACTTTTGAGTATTTGCTCTGCCTTTTTTATCTAAAATATATATATACAACGATGTGCGTGACATTTATACAATGTATTTATACGTCGTACCGTACGTTTTAACAATTCTAATAAATATCTGACATTTCTACCTTAACGCTATTCATTTCTGTGACATATTGAGATTTCAATTCTTTATATTCTTGTCTTGTTTTGATGTTATCTATTGCATCCAGCCACCTTGTAAAAAATACAAAAACTAGCGCATCCTCTCCTTTTTCCAGAGCTGCTTCTGCCATGTTATACAAACTGTGAAGTCTCGCACATACATAATCTGCTTTATACTTTCCATAATCAATTTTTGCTGTCACTCGAAGGGAGTTTATATTCATTTTAAGGATATTCGATCTGTTATGCATTTTGTAGGCTGTTTATAAGCAACTTATTTCATAAATATTAATTGACTGTGCGAATGAATGTGGTGGACTTAACCAACGTTCTGTCAAATACGTCAAATCAATGATCAAGACCATGCACTGTAAATTAAAATATTTACATTGAAATGACATAAGGATGTTTACTTTATGATCGGAACTTCCAAATTTTATAAATTGTATAATTGATGCGATACGATATTGTAATTTGTCGTTTCGGAAAAAGAACTTACGTCCAAGTAAAAAAATGTATGTCACAAAGTAGACGTTGACAAATAAATATATAATCCCACATTTATATATATACATATATAATTACATATTTATCTTATGGCATATTTGAAGAAATGATTTTAATGTATTGTAGATAATTTTTACTCCTCCGTCTGAATTTAATAATTCATGAGTCAGATTTGCATATGTCGCTATTTTAAATGCTTTTTCAATGAACTACAGATGGCGTTTTCGAAGTAAATCCTTAGATACTACTAGAGAAAATCTGATTGGTCGCATTAGTGACAAATTAGGATCCTTGCCAAATGACAATTGATTATTTACGATGTCTGCCTTAAATTAAACGATAAGTTCTTGTAGTTTAAGATTATAATTTTTTTTAAATTGATTTCAAATAGACGTTAAAATAATTGACACTTTGACGAGAATATTTCATAATTTGTTATTTGCCATGTATCTATAGATTTTATAATATGTTTTAGAATTTTATTTTAAATTTTTTTATTATAAATATGAACAGTACAAAACTAAAAAAAAGTGCTGTTTCCATAATTAAATATCGCTTGCGTATAAAACAATTTACCAATCTGAAGTTGATATGACTAATTGTTTCTACATCAAAATATTGAATAAGTATATCATATTAAAAAAAAAATAGTTAATATAATGATAAAGAATCTGGCTTAAAAAATCGTCATAACATTGTAACTTTTAATTTAGAGATAATACTTCGTAACACTGTCAGTTTTATGTTAGCCTTGTATGTGTTGTCTTTTTTTCAAAACTGCTCTACTAATGAGAACAAATTTGCAAAGTTTTCTCTCTACTTGACAAATTACTATTATTGTTTTATTTCATTTTAACAACATTCGATCGATTCGATTAAACAAGCGATCGACGTACTTGACGTTCTGGTGCGTTTTCTATCTTTATTTCCATGCTTGGCTAACTCATTATTTATAACATTTTCGGAATCCAATGATGAGACGAATCTCTATACATTTCCTATTTTGTCATTTGAAACAGAATCTTCATTTATTTTACTATCGTTTCTTGTTGTATATTCTTCAAGATTTCTCGGCATTTTTTAAGATATAAAAAATAAGAAATAATATAATGAATTATATAAATATATATCACTACTCTAACATTAATGCTATGCAACAGTCACAACTCTCACAAAAAATTACGACTATTCGCTCTGATAAACAGGAGACAACTGATATAAATTAACTTCTTTTTTGTTTAGAGTCGTTGCTAAGGAACGCACACGTATTCATTTCATACATTGATAATTGCGATTGCAGTACGTAAAAGATCGAAAAAATTGACGAACACAATTAAATGCTTATAGTATCAAGTATCAGTAAAGTTTTTAGATTGTTTGGAATATGGTTGATTAATCATACCTAGCGTGCGTTAATAAATTATTATATATTATAAATATATTGAAAGTACGATAGAATAAATGAAGATAAAAAAACGAAAAAATTATCACATATAATAATAATTTGCTAAAGGCAAAAATAAGAACTAGAAATTTTACGAATATTAATATAAAAAATGCTTTTTATGTCTCGTGTATTTCACAATTTTAAGCTATCTAACGTTTTACTTTTCTTTCACTTACAAGTTTACGTATTACCTTACATACGTGTGAATTAATAAATAAATGCAATCGACTGTAAAGATATACAAGATTATAGACGAGAAAATACGATTGCAAAAATACGCAACATGTTTTACTCACACACATTTGATCAATAATATATTCGATAAATACTTATAGAGCGATGCTATTTTAATCGAAAAAATAGTTAAATAAACGTACACTTAAGATGTATGCAGGATATGTACAAGTGTTTTACGTATTATAAATGCTTGATGTGTATCCCTTTCATCAAGATCAAATATATTTTGCATTATTTCATATAATTAAATATACATATATATTTAATGGCAAGTATACTTACACATTATATTATATACAATTGATAATGTACTCTAAACATTTTATAATATTGCTTTTTTCCTAATATTTTACGGCAGTCTCAAGGCAAATTCTATGAAGTGTCTATTAAATTTGTCTCACAGAAAACCAAGAAACTTTATTAATGCGTGTATTAGAATTTTTATAAATCTATGAATTTTAATATTTTTTCTTTCGTTCTTGTTTCCTTTTTGTAAAGCTTCATAGTTCTTTACGAGACGTTTTTAACAGAGTTATAGGAATTCTTATAAGTCATTCCTGATTTTTTTCTATGAAGAAAATATTCTAAGTTACACTTTTATATTTATAAGATCGGTTCAATTATTGAAATTTAATCAATTTGTACATCGACCGTCTTCATTGCACCTATAATCTTAACTATCGCTTAAATAAATTTTGTCGATAATTCAGTACATTTGCAGGATCTTACAAATTTAACGACTAAAGTAGGCGCGGAATCAGCTCAAAGCCTAATTTTGTCTTTTGTATTTATACAAATGTCAATAATGATAAGGATAAATAGAACTTCGCGATCTATTTCGTTATAGATCGATGCCTTCGGCACGGATCGTTATATGGGTGGATTTTTTTAAAATCTAATGTATATTTGTTGGATGGATAAATCTTAAATCAGTAGTGGCTTTCCAAACGTATTTGATTTTCACGAGTCAGGAACTATTACCATCGCGTACAATTGAATTAGATTCAATTCCTCATAGCTTTCCCTTACTTATTTTATATATCGTATTAGTAATTGTCCGAAAACTTCAAGTGTTATTTCGATTCAAATATGAGCGGGTTGATCCATTTTAATTGCAAGTTACTCAGATCTTTACTGGTCATAAAAATTATGATTATTCGTAATTAAAATTGTAAGCGTATGCGATGATATTTATCGTAACGTATTTCATCTAATTTGTTGTGCTATGCAATGCTCCGTACTCATTGTGTTAGTAACAGTAATGCGACCAGTGTTTATGACATTAAAAGCGCGATACTAAATATTTACAGTTACGAAGTTCTCTTTGATGCAACACCATGTAAAATAAAGTACTTTGCTGCAATGAATATCGATTATCATGCTTTCTATTATAAAACGTAACTTTCTTGGAATACGGTGAAAAATAGCGATAAGAAAGATAATATAACTAGGAGAATTACATTTTGATTTAGCGACACATTACAATAATGCAGAAAATACAATGTCTTCCTTGTTTCTTGTATCGAAGTATCACAGTTATCGCGCATCGATAATGTACGGTCGATACTTTAATTAACCGCATAAATATAAAATAGTTTGACGATGCATTTTCAACTGCTGAATCAATATAGATCGATTTATGTTATATCTAGTCTATAAAAAGAAATGTTTATACATTGATTTTGTTATCGATATATTCCTCGTCGTCGTCCGCAAATTTAATTTCTGCCTCCTCTTCGTGAATCAAATCGTAAAATGATTCGCGCGAATCATCCTTCATGTCCGTTTCAACTCCGTAATCGGGGCTCAATACTTCTTCCTGAGGTAAAATTATTCTTCTGTTATCTATTTGCTTGTGGACCTTCGCGGGGGACCTTAAACAGCTTCGAGATAATTCCATCATTGGAATGCTTATTGGATCTACGTTTCTTTTCTTCTCGCAGGGCTGTGTAAAATGATTAAAATCTTTGTACTTATATTGCATAGTGCTTACTACATTTGCATCTGCGAGAAGGGAATCGCTCGTCTTGACTTCCTTAAATTCTTGAGCTTCGTACTTAGATGTTTCCGCTTCGGTAGGATTAACTTTATCGGAGTAATATTTTTCAATTTTATCGAGATTCTCTTCGTTGACGTAACAATTTCGTTTGTCCTCTTGAACCGTTCCTTTCGCCTTTTGACCTCCATAGGACTTGATGCCGAAGTTACCAAATCCTTGAAAATAACGTTTTATGCCGGCAGATGGTTTCACGTAGCTACTTTTATCGTCCTGTTTAGCAACGGTAACATCGGCGTTTTCGATATTATTGTTTGGAATAATTTTTCGCTTGCATCTCGGCGAATTCGCGTGACCTAATTGTTTATTCCCGTCGGACAATCGATTACCGTTAATCCCTTCCGAAGACACCTCCGATTCAACTCTTACCGGTGTATCGGGTAAATCGGGACTATCGTGGAGCCGATTTGGTATGATATTCTGCGGCGGTAGAGGCTTTTCCCTGAGAGCTTGGCCAGACAACGATTCCTCGCTTACCCTTATCCTGGAATCTTCGAGTATCCGATGAATGGGAAGTAAGCGTTCGCATAATTTCGTCTTACCGTCGGAGGCACTTTCGTCGAAGAAGATATTTCCTCTTGAATCACTTTTCTTCAAACACTCATCCTCGGATTGCTTAAGATTACTACAACTATCAAAATTATACCTAGCTTCGTCGATTTTAGATAATTTAAGCCTTCTATATTCGGAAGGAGTCAATGTTGCTCCCTCGGTATCGAGGGTCAATCGTGATTCTATCTCGTCCTTGCACGGCGCACCTTCTTGAAAACGATCTTCTGAACTTTCTAGAGGAATGTTCTCACAATTTTCGGATGACAATGGCGGTATCCAGACCAAGAATGCTGGATCCATGCCTAAGTAAGACCCTGGTGCGGCTCCAGCATTTGCAACATTGTAATCGTAGTAATCCAATTCTAAATCCATTTCGGGATTTGTCAAACTGAATTCCGATCCAGGGCCTTGAAGTAGGCGCTCACGATTCCGACGATCTTTAGATTCTTTTCCACCGCGCAATGTAGTCACATTTGGAAAAATACATACAGGAGGAAGTTCCTATAAACATACCACGTGATAAGTAATATACAATGAGAACGCTAATCGTTTTAAAAGACGAACTTTTATTGCTATACGTAGAATTTGTACATTAAAATTTAAGAAAAACAGTGTTACATCTAGTTAACAATACTACAAACATGTACATGCAAGTTATCTCGCAGGAAATTCGATACGAATGTAATTTACAATAAATGTTTTGGAATATTATTTAGTTCGACTACCGATGAAGAACAAATTTTAAAAAAAACATAAAGAAACATAATTATACCTTTCCTTGTAGAGGATTAGATGCGTTATAACGTCGAATTCTGGCGTTGTTCGAGCTAACGTTTACAATGCTCTGAAGTCTATTCTCTTCTATCGATAATGTCGGGTTCGATGCTTGATCTACCGTTTGATCTAAAGCAGAATTTTTTGTTCCTAGCGTTCGTAGCCTGCAATACGAATTACGTACAAAGATGTTAACAATTTTGCTGTACATCGTGGAAAACGATTTTTATTCTCGATTGATAATTGTCGTTCTCTGATAACTTTTGCGACAAAAGTATTCCAAATGACCATTTACACATCTCAAGGATATGGATTTCGCTTGTTCGAAATTGAATAATGATAAACGGAGCGCGAAAGACGGAACATTAGAAAGAATTACAGAATTTTAACTGATAAAGGAGCTCATTAAAAGTATCGATCGAAAGATTGTAAAACTATTCAACTTACTTAACTGGGCGAGCATATTTCACTTCAGGCTGAGCAACAACAACAACGTTTGATATCGTGGAAAGTTTCTCGGCAGTGCTTTCTTTACTGGGGATAATCGTTTTTTGCGAGCAGCTCTCTTGCGTTTCCTCTGTTTTCGAATCCACACTGGATTCATCTTCGTATCTATTGGAAAGTCATTTATTTTTCGTTGGAAAATTAATCTTTCGGATAAATTTACGAACATATGCTCTATAGTTACATCGTAAGAAATTATTCAAAATTTAAATTTCATATAATATAAAAGGTATGCGATAATTACTCCGCTTGAGTTTCGGAACTGTCATAACCGTCCTCGACATCGCACGGTGACGCTTGAAGTTTTGCGTGTCTCGATACTTTTCTTCTAGGTAATCCAACTAGGGAAACAACTTCAGAAATGAGCGTGGTAGAAGATATGGCTTTCACTCGTCTAGTTAAGCCTATCATCGATTCGCTGCATCCTAAAAGCGTAGAGCGTCGATAACGTCAAAAAGAGAGAGAACGAGAGAGAGAGAGAGAGAAATGGAAAACTATATTATCCATTCTTAAATTATTTCTATTAATTATACCAGAATATTCGTTAAGATTATCTAAATCTTCCGCAATTTGATATTTCCTGTATTTAAAGGCAAATTGTAGAGCTATGGAGACCGATATAAAAAATATGAATATCAAAAGCGAAGCTGCTGCTAAGTGCGCAGGGGTCATCCAAAACATCCATGGTCCAACAATTGACGTGGAGTTATGCTCGAAAGGCACCGATGATAACGTTCTGTTATCTTCGTGACGCTTATCTGAAAGAACGAGTGAAAAATCTTATTGCCCGAATTTATTACGTTTATTACATGCAATGAAGGACGAAGTACGTATACTTCGATGCGTATACTGACATAGCATCGCGGCGTGTGCTAGGAAGCCACCCACGCACGATTCACCGGCCGCTGTTACCTCGTCACTGAAAAACTCCAACAATAAACTCTGAGAGGAGGAGATAATGGTGCCCGTGGAGGGAAGAGCTTTATCGAAAGCTATATCGGTCAATAGATCTGCGTTGAGCGAGTCTCCGTCGCGCACGCGAAAGTACTGCCCAGGACAAGGGAACTGCGCCTGATCCAAGTGCAATCTCACCACGAAGTTGGATCTCGTCTGTGCACAAATATGTAATCAATTTTACGTCTCAACGCGATAGAATTTCTCTCTTTGATCCTATCTTCTTCTTTTTTTCTGACGGTTACAATTCGCAGAACGTTAAATTTAGGCTTTCTCGTGCTTGAATTCGCAAGCGCGATTTTTAATTTACCTGTAGCAACCAAAAGGAACGACCGGGACACGCTTGCGTGTTCGCTGCGAGCATCTTTCTCGGTATTTCCTCCCCAAGGCTGATAACGCAACCACATCGACATTTCGATCCGATTTTAGCGGCAACCTCGGGCCTCGAAGCTACCAATTCTCTTCCATGATGGCACTCCCAATCCGCTACGTCCCACGTATCGTGAAAATCTAATTGATCGGAACCACCACAAGATTCTGTTTCCACGGCTTTCCCCTACAAATTTACATTTATATCCGCCAATTATATTCTTTCCATTGATACTGCATCTTCGATGCGCTAACGTAAAAGTACACGAACTAATTGTATTATCCAACCGTTCGATCATCTGTTTTTCGATAAATGCGATACATCTTTTTACACGAATTTTTTGTTACACGTATCCTTCGGGAACGTATCTATCGCGTAGAAAACAGAATTAGGTGTACTCATTGCGTAGTTATTCGCGATAGCATTTTACCTGACAAAACTTAGCCCCGTATTTTGGAGGCGGCGTGTCGCAAAATCTGTAGCGATTTCGAGTACCACCGATGCAAGAACTGCTGCAAGGGGTCCATGGACTCCAGGGACCCCAACCACCGGCGTCATTTTCTGTATTTGCGAAAGAAAGAAGAAGAAGAAGAAGAAGATTGTATAACACGTAAAACTCGACGTTTCACAAAGGTACCAAAATGGAGATCGAAGGAGATCAAATGAAGATGATAACAAGTAAATCCATCGTACATCACTGACCTTGAAGGGAGAAAGTGGGTATGCAGGAAATCTTCACTTCCGCCATGGCGCCCGTGATCGCTTGGCTGACATAAACGAAGCAATACTCGATGAACTTCTCAGTGAAAATATCGCAATCGAACGTCAACGTGTGCTTTCCTGGCACGGCTTTGAGTTCGGCTATGTAATGAAGCGTGGAAGGTGGCGCGAGCGATCGGACATCGGCTCTGAGACGTCCGTACACTCGTACACGATCACCCTGAAGGCGACACGAAGGATATTCGAATATAACCGGTATGCCAGCGGATCCCTCGCAAGGATAGATCGATTTTGCGTGAACGTTGAAGACGAATTCATCCGACCAATCCACCTGGCATAAAAGTAAATCCTTGGAAAAATCTTATCTCGCTAAATAAACTATCTAAATAAATAATACTAAAAAAAAGGTAAAAAAAGAAAAATTTCTAAAAAAATAAACACCAAACGTACCAAGCGGGGTCAAATGATCCTTTTCAAAATCTATTTCAATTGTTTATATCGCTAAAAAAAAATGGAAGCGTATGTTTGACTTTTTTATTAGTATATGTCGTACATTATTTTCTTCAAATAATAATTTTCTTCTAAAAATCTACGTTCGCTTTGTAAGGGATCATTTGATTAGGTATACGAAAACGCCGGTAAGTTCAGTGTTAACCTTAATAATGTTAACCTTAATGTACGCGCTCGTGGTCGGTGCATTAGGATTGACAGGAGAAGCTTTCAGTCTAAGGGCGTAATCTCCGGCAAGTCCAAAGTATTCGCATTGCAAAACGATAATCTTTTGCGCTATAAATCCTTTTACCTCCTCGTAATAAAGAACCTGTCGAAAAAAAATAAAATATCAATTAATATCGATGGCAAACCCAATCGTCATTTAGGACAATAATTCGATCGTCGCGTCGCAGTAATATTCCATTTATAACGATTTTAATACGAAGAGAGGTCGGAGAGCTTGAGATTAGTCAATGGACTCACTTGCGCACGGTTCTTATTTTGAGGATCGCAAGCGGCGGTACTCGATCCGCAATATATCAATTGCAAAGTGTACACCGCCATTGGAACATTTTCGGAGGGTTCGCACAAAATCTCGCTGTATCGCAGCGTTGCAGAGATGGGTTGATTGGGATAAGTAGTGAAGTGTTGAGATTCCAGAAAGAGAGACGGAGTCGGCCACTTAACGTTTAAAGCATTGCTCATCTGGACAGATCGAAGTAAACAATTGTCCGACGAAATGGAATGAAATAGAATATAATAGAATAGTTAAATTTATCGTTGGTAGTAACTTGTAGCAAGTGATCGTGCATCCAACAAGGGAGCCAACGAACGTAAATAAGGATAATTACCTGAATCGTAGACAAATCAGCAATATCTGTAATTTTCGCAGGTACGGTTGAATACTTGTACTGGAGTTGTAACGTATAAGTTCCTCCACGGGAGAAGAAACCACAGGGTATTATCACAGAAATGTTCTCCCCTCTGTGCGGCAAAGTTTCTAAAGGAAACTCACCGATTAATTCCGACGTGAGACCATCTAGAAATAGTACTCTGAAAAATACGAAAGTGCATCTAATTGATTGAAATTCGAAAGTAACGTCCCATCGCTAATAACCCATTCGATCGTACAATTCGAGCTAGACAGAGAGAAGGCATCGGACGATGAAGCTCTCTCTTACCTAAGAACAAGCGGATTGTCAGACGTAGGCTTTGATGTTTTCGAATCTGACTCTTCGTTAGCCGTTCCATTTCTCTCGATACCTTCCGTTGTCCCTGTTTCTACATCCGTCGAAGCCGTCGAAACTCTACCTTGAGCCGATTCCAAAATAAAAACTGTTAAATCTCCTGAAAGAGCTGTGTGAGATGCCGGCACTATAATTTTTAAAAAGATCGGCTCTTCCGTATTGGTAGTCGATGTTAGAATACCTACAACAATTGAATCGGCTATACGAAAGACGCATCGGCAAACGAGCGCCTCGGTAATTACGATTAAAAATCGAAACGTTAAAATGATAAGTTACGAAGCGTTCCTTATCGTTCGATGAATGTCTATGTACAGAAGCACGGTGCATGTCTCGAGTAATCTACACGCAGAAGCGGATACATAAGTAATTACCACAATTAAGGAGAAGAATAATCAATACTCCTAGTGTTGACCATTCGGATGACCAACTCATTTCCACTTTGTCATTCGTAGCTTATTTTGCAAGTGGTCCCTACGAAAAGAATTCTGTAAATAATCAAGCGTGATCGCTCTAACACAAATATACCAAATGTTGCGTGATATCAATTTCTAATTAACGATCTCGCATTTATATTTTTTCATTGTGCATTGTCTCTTTTTAAAGACGAACTATTTTAATAGACCTAGAAAGAGCTCCGTAGCGAGAAAACTAATTCTTAATGCGTTTATTGCCATCTCCTATCGATCCTTAATATATTTCTGTTGGGCTTTCATCCCTTTAATTTCGTTCTTTTTCCTGCCACGCTTCACGCCCTACGTTGCGTGACACGAGAAGACGGATCCATCACGGCCATCTTGAAAAATTGCTGCGGTCATCCCAAGCGATCGATCTTTGAAATTGCAGAATCCTTTGTTCGTAATTGTCGGAAACACGAGGAATGCTAATTGAAATACGCGTCTCAATTCGTAATTGAAGATAATATTTAGACAATATCTTGTATATTTGCAAGTCGTACTACGGAATAATATATTTTAATAATGTATCTATCGCACAGTGGATTATTCACTTGTTCAATTTGAGATGTGTTTTTTTTTACAACGAAGTAATGTAAAAATGTGCGTAGGATTTGGAGTCGTTTAACGTAAGTCGGTATTGTTTTGAGTCTCTTTGACAGTTTGATGGCACGCATTATGTTTATTTACGAATAAAATAATAAAGTGCTTGTTTCCGATAGTATTCTATCGCGCAACGGACAAATATCTTTTTAGTAAAACCTAACAATTCAATAGTAAAATATAAATACGATAAAATATTGTTCAATTGTGCGCAAAGTATTTCAAGAACGTGCTAAACATGCTTTGAATAATTTCTACGTCGAATCTAAAAGAAAAGAATTGCTTATTTATGATGTTTAACTCTATAATACTGCATTACATTGGAAAAGAATTTGTCCCATTGATTTAAAAATCCACATAACGTAATAGTTATATAATTCCTGTACTAGAATTTTTGTAAAATTAGAAACTAGCGCTTACACAAACAAATGGATTTAAATTTCGTCGAGGGACCGATTGAAATTTCGCTTGAAACAATAAATGTTTTCCAGAGCAATGCACTTGATAGCTACCTTTTAGAAAGTACCGTGCATCGACTACGCTATTTAAACGTTTCAGAGGACACACGATATGCTAAATATTCACGATTAAACTTTACAAAATACCGTAACAAAACTTTTATCTGACAACAGTTTACTTACAATATTTGTACGGTTTCAATCGCAGAAATCAACACTTTCATCTTCACAGAGCAAATACTTCTTGTCACATCATCG
>JAITYT010000998.1:407539-419473 GCA_025433975.1 Liostenogaster flavolineata | reverse complement strand
ATATATATATATATATACATACATAGATGTATGTATTTATAAGTGCATGCGTATGCACTTGTAAACGTATACGCATATGCATGCGGAGATAAATTCGCACGTATAGCCGGAAATACGTAAAAACAAAGAAAAAGAAAGAAAGTTCGAAATCGGAAGGCCGCGTTCGTCGAACGGTGTCTTGAGTAAAAAAAAAAAAGAATAAAACGACGAAAAAGCGCGCAACGTACGTCCGTCCGCGTAGACGCCAGTCACAAATTACAAGTCCGTCGCTTCTTAACGGGGGAAAAGAAAAACAACAGAAGGGCGATGGTAAGCCGTAGAGTTTACCGGAATCGATATCGAAAGGCGTATACCGTCGTACTGGGATAAAATTACCGAAGTCGCGTAGGCTGATCGGACCGCTTACGATCCTCGATTGCGTTGCCCTTCGATTCGGTATGCCGCGGGAAATAAATCGTTAACAAATCCATCTGAATGTCTGTCGAAGGATGAAACAATCTCGGGGACGCGATTCCGTGGCCGAACTGGGAAAAGCAACTCCGTCGGGCCGACGCGCACGTTCGCGACTAAGCTAGGGTCGACGTCCACCCCTCTGTCACTGATTCCCACCCCACGCTATCGAGGCCGCTCCTCGGGGGTGAGCATTATGACAGAAGGTTGGCTTCGATGAATGAACGAGCACGAACCGATCTATACAAGCGTGCCGCTCCAGCAATTACTTTTTCGCTGGAAGACATGAAAAGAAACGAACAATTAGCGGCACCGCGCGACACCACCCCCATTCGAGCTGAGAGAAACAGCGCTATCCACCTAGGACGAGTGTCCACTAATTGGAGTCGCCTGGCGTACTCGACCCCTTTCATTTCTAGTACGAACGACGATACGGCCTGCTAGTAAGCCAGACACTTCAAAATTGGCTCCGATTGATGCCAAGCCAAACGGGATTCCTCTTATGCACTTATCGAACATCTTCCGAGCCCGTCGGCTGTACACGCGGCCAATCGACTCTAGCTGTTGACACTGGCTGCTCGTAGGATCGAACCCATCCTTACGTTCGATCCTGGTCATAGTTTGTTCGTTTGCGGCTAGGGCGACGTGCCGAGTTAGGGTCAACTCGACCGACCGACGAATTTTACGATCTTGATGCGTCGTACGTGTACTTTTACGCGCAGGACATGCTTCGTTGCAGATTCTACCTTACGTAACGAAGGAACGATTGGACTGGACTAACATCGATGGAGTTGTCTCGTAAGTAGTGGGCGCAGGAGAAGTGGGAAAGAATATTTACGCGAATATTTGTCGACGGAACTAATTTGTCAAAGTGATCGCGCGTCGTTCTCATTTTGTACGTTGACCTTTCTTGATCGCGCTTGAAGATCGAAAATCGATTAAATCGATTCTCTGTGCCTGCCTTGTCTCGATTTTTTTTCCAATTTAAATACATACGCGTCGAATATGCGCGATATATGCGCACGCACAATGTACATACATCTATTTACGTACGTGCAACGTATAAATTATATACATATTTGTATACATAGGCACGACGTTCCTAATGTTAACACCGTGGAAACAGCTTCGATAATATAATACGTGTGATAGAAAAATTAAAAAGTTTTTAAGTCGAAGTCATAAATAAACGCATTCGAATAATGGAGATGATAAAATAAAACGATACTTCAGAATTATAAACATAGATTATAAATTATTATTACGTAAAATGCGATATTCGCAGTGGCCTGATAATCTGACTTCTTTCATTTCAAAAATAATTTTAGATCGCTTAAATTCGTTATTGAACAATGGATTAAAAATATTTGACGCTTCTTTACTTAAAATCTACAATTTATTTAAACTGTTCTTCAAAGAGAAAGACTAGTAAAAAATACCATTATACAAATTCTCGAATTTAATAGCAATTCGGACATTGATAAATAGTATTTTGGCAGACATTTTATCGCAAATTTATAAAATGGATGAGATCATAAATTTTCCAATATCAACTTTAATACTTTTGCATGTTATTACACAGACAGCCAGCTGTCTATTCGTATTACAATCACACTCGAAGAGATTTTAAAATTGATATATTATTTGCTTTTGCATATAAAGAAAATTATTAACATATCCAAATAATTACTCGATTTTACTAAATATTTCAAATAAAAGTGTTGCAATAAAAATTTTGATATAATGAAGAACTTTGTTAATAACAATATATATCTATATATATCGAGTAATACCTACTATGCAAATATTTATATATGCAATGGCATATACATCGATTTATACAACTTGAATCTGATTATCTGATTTACATAAATTGTGTAAATATTTAATATAAAGTCGTTCGTTTAAAAACTTAAAAATCATAATTCAGTTTAATATTAAAAACGTCTATCGATCTATAATCGCTGAAAATTTCACATAATTACGAGTAACATTTAAACTTTTATCTATTACTGTGCACTTACGCTGACGTCTTTAGCGGCATTGAATCACGAGAGACCAATGATGCCGAAAATATAAAAAAGAACAACAAATCTCTAGACTTAAATTTCTAATAATATTAATCGCACGGATCGTATGGAATCGCATGAAAAGAATGTATATTATAAACGATCATTAAAGAGACAAATCTTACATGCTTATTTATCTTATCCATATTCTAACTTGTTTCTCTTATATATCACAATGCCAATAGTTATATTACAATGTTCCATAAGTAGATATGGTCTCTAAAACAGTTTTTTCTTTCGTAAAATGTGACTTTTACATGAATAATGCTGCAACATTTTTTTACTTACGTTATAATCTACTTCATTAAGTATATTTAAGCACAATATATATTATGTTACTTTATTCTTGATATTTTCATTAACAGTTTATTAAGAAATGCAAACAATATTTATAGCATCCAAAAGAAATGGAAAATTAATATTCATATTTACTTATCGAATATAGCACATTTAGAAATTAGATGTAAATTTAATTTTACATTCTAAACGGAACTTTTGCATATTTTACGGCGCCGTTTCGTCGAGGCGAGCGCCGAGACAAATTCGACGAATATTTTTGTTCAAAAATGCAAAAGGCGATAGAGATGTGAAGACGCGAAATCATCGAGGCTTAAACGAGGAGTCTATTAACGGTTCAGACTACGTATCCTTGTGCATTTCTATAATTCCCACGATCACAATGGAGTGGAATAAAAGATCATAATTACATGAATAACTCGATATACGTGATAACTAATAAAATTTTAATTGTCTTCCCTTTAAATATGCATAAGTAAATGCATATAAAATATATGTAAAACAAGGCAACCAGAGCAATGGTTGGTAAATTTTATAATAAAATTTAAGAGTATTTAACTGACTTAAATACATCAATATTCTTTTTATATAAATTAACGAACTGTATCGATCAAACGCGCTAAAAAATATATGATTTTACTTTAAAAAACTGAAATGAACCTTAAGTATCCTTCATGCAATAACATCTTGTCTAAATCTTATAAAATCTCTCTTGATCTTCAGTAATATCCTAGCATTTTCTTCTACTCGGCATATTTTTTGGAATATTTAGAGTAATAGATTAAAATAAGTTAGTATATGCATATTTATGAAATGTATAGAATAAGCAATGACAGTAATTATTCTGTTGTCATAAAACTATGTTAAATTTTTGCAAAATTGTATTTCTTCCTTTTTTTTAAGATAGAAATATCGGTAAAAGTAACTTGATGTGTAATTATATTATTATAGTCATTGCTATTACTTTTTTAAATACCTGTATTAAAATGTATGATAGTAGTTTATAATATATGGCGATGAAAGGAATGTTGTTACAACATTACTTTTTGCCATGTATCTTTAAAAATTATGTCTCCTACTTTATCAACTTCGGGATATGTATATCTTCGCACACTAACTAAGCAAGTCCATTATATCTCGATCAGATAAATTACATTTCGTTTGTGCTTGCATATTATTTTGTGTTGTAAGAGGTTGTAATATTTCAGAATTTAAATTTTGTCCATACTCTGGTTTCGTTACAAAATTGGTTTGATCCGTCCAATTCGAATTAATATTATAGCTAGAAGTAATCTGGTTCCAAGGTGTCACCGATTGTGATGAAATCCAATTTCCCGACGAAGCTGCGTCATTTGGTATCCAATTCTGCGATGCGCTAGATATTGGCGTCGATGTTAAAATTTGTGTATTTTGTTGATTAATTTTTGAATTATTCCACGTAACATTTGATTGCAGTCCAATATAATTTGATTGTGGCATTGCTGGTTTAGACATTGATAAATTTAACTCATCTAAATTGGACTTTAATAGCGTTGCTGTCAAATCTTTTGGTTGAGGTTTTGCATACGGAGGAGCAACTTTCGGAATCAACGGACTTTGAGATTGCAATCTTTGATGAGTTTCTTGTTGTTGAGCTAGTCTGAAATAGTTCATAATGCGAATATTTAAATAATGACATACGTGTATAAGTTCAGTAGCCTATTATTAGAAATAAAAAATTTCTCTTGTGCAAAACGAATTATACGTTCAATGATTTCATTACCTAAACTTTTCTTCCATACTCAGTCCATTTTCTATGTTTGTAGGTTTCGATACTTTATCTGTAGATATCATTTGTGTATTTATATTTATTTCATTGAATGTATTATGTTGAGGAAGAACGGTAGACGAAGCTGTAGAAGAAAGCGACTTTTCAAATTGCTGCGTTTCGCGACGTACTGCGTCCAGTTGCTTAAGGGCTTCTCTATGTTCCGTAGTCACTCGATTAATCATATCAATAACTAAAGAAGTAAGTGTCTCGAATTGCGAAGGATTAAGATTTTGCTCTACGCATAACGGTAACAAAAATGGCAAAACCTTTGTTGCTAATATTTCTTTGCTTATGCCCAACTTACTGTGTGTTAATAGCAGTCTATATATACCTGAAGAAAAACATATAACAATATAAAAAATGATGAAAGCGATTAAGCAAAGGCGTACAGAAATTAATTACCTATAATAGCCATTAAAATAGCTGGCTCTCCCGAGTGTGGAACTTCTTGTAAAAATGGTAATATCTCATCGAAAACCAACCAACGATCGAAATTTGGTAACATCTTTGCGACGCATAATAAGCAATTTACACGAATTCCCAAACTCCTGCTACCATTTGCCTTTCCATGTAAGCATATTTTTTTCATTCTTGGTAGTATAGCATTTTTCATGATCGGCCCTTCGATCATCGTTACTATATTTGGCAATGCCGTTAAACAAAGTTCTTGAAGTTGTTCCCACCCTGATTCCAAAGCACGCGTAAGCATAGGAACTATATCATTTTTTATGACATCCGTAGGGCACAATTTAAGCAACAAATTCACTTGTTGCATTAGGACAAGACCGATCTGTATAAAACAATTTATGTTTACGCACGATAAAAAGATAACTTTTGCTCTACGCTATCTATTTTCTTACTTGCGGTGGATCTTCCAGTGCAAGGACAGGTTTTAAATTGGGAAGTATGTATTCCCTGAATTCTTCGACGTCGCAAGCTTCCATAACTTGCAAAATACTTGGCAATACAAACGGTATCATAGGTGGGTTTACCAATTCTTTATAGAGAGACGGTAGTACTCTGTGAAGAATGACACGATGCGGCAACTGTTTCAAAACTTGTGGAAGTCCTTTATAAAATTGCGACTTTTGTAAATTATCCCATTGAAATAGTTTATCCAAATAATTTAATGTTTTAACTCCAATATCCATGAAATACTCGATCTACAATCGTTGGAAAATTGTACGACAATTTGTAATATTTACGATTATCGAAGTTCCGTATGCAACAAAATTAAGATTTTCACCTTATCGTCGTGTTACTTTATGTCAAAATCTAGAATACTTTATACGTTGATACCTTGATGAACTGGTGCGCGTCTGGTCTTAACTCCGGACTGTGACTTAACATAAGCTTTACGGTATCTCTTAACGACTCCGGTACGGGGAACAGTTTGGACGATACAAGAGATCCCTTGAGACTTTCCAGGAAACGTTTACACCTGGATGTATCATTTTGTGATTCGTAGAGTGGACGATTCTCTGGCGAGTGTACGACATATATCAACATGCCTAAAGAAAATATATCGCTCGGTGGGCCATTGCTGCTCGCTAATACGCACTCGGGTGCTTGATAATCCAATTGCGGCCGAACTACGTACGGCGTCGCTGGATCGTATTCGGTGTACGACCACAGTGGCTGCAATTAGACGTAAAAAGCGTTAAAAACGTTATCTATTCGTACCGGCAAGAAGAATCTGCCCGTTTCTGGTTATTACCAATACTTCTATACCTGAGCGCTGTCGGTAGTTTGATTCAAGGCACAAAAATCTAAGCCAAATATCTTCCACGCCCCGTGCACATTGATAACAACGGACTCTGGACATAAATTTCTGTGTAACAATTTCACGTCGCTATGTAAGAACGCAAGTCCTTCTCCCAATTGTAACAAGCCGTAGCGTATCTCAATGTCGAGCAATTTGTAATTCTTTAAAGCCGTCGGGGGCGGTTGGCAAATATTTTCAAGGTTACCCAAAACGTTTGCCAAACTGGCGAACACTGGTTCAGTCGCGAACGCCAGACTATCCCTCGACTCCTCCAGTGGGTGTTGAACGGTTAAAATTTGCGGATGGCGTAGTTTCGTCAGTTGCATTATCCCGCGTCTTAGCGTGTCTAAGACGAGCTCTCTGTCCGCTTTGACAGGCCATTTGTCGAGGATGCGCTTCTCGAATACGAATATCGATGCTTCTTGCTTCGTTGACTTTTTATAACCTCTATAAACTTTCCACAGTAATCCCGGTCCAGCGCTTGCTATGTGCGCAGTTGCTTCAAATTCTCTGGTTACGGGGTTACCTGGTAAAACGCTCGACAATTGCGAAAGGCCATATGCCGTGTTATGAACGGTATTACTGATAGTATTGCTCACGGTATTTCGTAGTTTGGTTAGAACATCCATTTTAATAAAGTGCAATTTTTGTATTACTTTCTCATGAAACAATCGGCGTATGGCGATATTCAAACGCGCGTTCTTCTTGAAATTAAAACAGCATATCTCCAAGCATTTCCTTTTTTGAAAACAAAGTCACTTCAAAGTTTGACTCACCGTCGACGTCCACTGTCAATCGCTGTCAATTCTGTTTGATTTCATGACGGACCGAAGACCGTCCTCTAGAATAAACCTCTGTAGAGGGGAAACACTTACTCTTTTCTTCGTCTTAATTTGAATACGAATGACATATTTAAATTCAGTCTGCCAATAGTAGGTCTCCGCTTGAAACTGGAGTACAATTCGAAGTGTTAATTCAATTTTCAAAAAATTTTCGATCTGATTTAAAAAAGAAATATTAATATTAGATATAAACGAAAAGAAACGATAATATTAACGGAAAGATACGCTAATGACACTTTCATCGACGTTTAAATTACGTAAAATTACTGGCATGAATACATGAATAATGCGTTGTTTAGGATTTTGCGAATCAAACGTTGGTAATCTCTCTTTGATGATACGATGGAGTACGACTTATGATTTGGAAAATTGAAGTTCGACAAGTCAAAATAATAGTAAACGTGTACTTTGACGTATTCAAAAAATGAATGATAAAATAATAATGTTCATAACTAGACTCTAAATACTATTTTCCCTTGAGAAATAAGGTATAGATAAAATTTCTTTTACGTATAATCTGCAAGTGTTTCGAATTATCAATTTGCTTTTTCATTAAATTACACAAACAATCCTCATTAATTTAATCTGAAATTAAATACGCAATTTCTTTGAAGCTACATACAATTATTGAAGCAGAATAGAGGAGTGAAATTATTACTTTTATTTGTTCTTTTTTTGAAAGTATAAAGTTCTTATTGAACCTAACTAAATATAATAAAATTTATTTCAGATTTTTTATAATTAATTGCACGCTGTAAGGATACTGGAAATACTCGTTCTAAATAATGACAAGAAATTTATATCAGTCGTGAACAATTCAGTTTTCTTACGTACGATTAATAACATTAATCACGATTACAGATTGTACATAAGTTCTATCATTGTGAGAAAGAAATCATGATCGTATTTGTTTATATTTAATATACACTAATTTATTCGATAAGACAAAGCGTCTACTCTTACGCTTATAATGGATAAAACTTTAGAACACTACGTAAGCATGTTGAATGAAAATGAAGTTCCTATTCGAAACGAAGCACAACGTATTTTGTTAATGGTTTGTGAAAAAATCTTGAGATTTCCACACGAAGAGAAATATCGTACGATACGTCTCGATGATCGTTCTGTCACTGATAAACTACTTCCAGCCATAGGAGCCATGGAATGCTTATTTTACATTGGATTCGTAGAGGTGAGATAAGTAAACAAGAGTTTACGCTTAATATCGATATTTCTATCTTATTTTGCATATCTTATACTATTAATTCGTACCCTTTTTTTTAACTTTATGTAAATACTGAAATTGTTTGTAAATTATTATATGAAATATCTTATTAGATTCTTATATTAAATATTTTCTTCGTATACTATGTAATATACCTTTTAATTCCTCTGTTAATTTAAATATGAAACAGGATGGCGATTGTCTTTCGTTACCAAAAAATATATCTCTTGCAAAATTAGAAACTTTTCAAGGATTACTTTCTTCTATATTGTTAGCGCAATCGCAACCCAAAATTTCATCTAAGAAACATATGTTAACTACAGCAACATCACCGGATAAAATGAAGTTTTTCCAAAATATCATGACAGATTTTCATCGCGTTATGCAATATGAAGATCCACGTTTGCAAGAAAAAACTAGATCAGTGGTACCTGTTGTACAATTAGAAATCCAGGCGATGGAAAAGATAAGACAATTACAAAGGTAATACATTAGTTTACATTACATATTTTTTGTTTTACTTCTTGTAATTTTTACACGACTCTTTAATCGAATTAATTTACAGGGATATGAAAATTAGTCAATTGCATCAACAGAAAAGAAAAGACTTAGCAAAGAATGAAAGCACGATTATAGCAAAGGATTTTTTTTTAGGAGAACTTTTATACTGGTTTAAATATAGTTTTTTTACATGGGTAAACAGTCCACAATGTACTAAATGCTCCAAAGAATGTTCTTTAGAAACTGTTAAACCCACTACCGATCCAAAATGTTCTAAAATAGAAATCCATAGGTGAAAATTTTTATACTATTTTCATCCAATTCACCTTAATTGTTTATTAAAATAATTTCTGGTAGATTTTCATTGCTTCCACTATGAAATCACTTTTATTTTTAGATGTTATAAATGCAATGTACAAGTAGAATTTCCTCGTTACGTCGATGCGGATATATTGTTGTCTTATAGACGAGGTCGTTGCGGAGAATGGGCTAATGTATTTACACTTTTATGCCGTTCTTTTGGTTATGATGCGAGACTCGTATGTGACAAAACGGATCATGTTTGGACGGAGGTCTGCTTGATTTTACAGTTTGTAAATAAGATAAAAACTATGTTACATTTTTTTTATGCATTATAACTACATTTTAGATATGGTCTGCTACCAGCGATCGATGGATTCATATAGATCCATGTGAAAATGTAATGGATCAACCACTTATGTATGAACGAGCATGGAATAAAAAATTAAGCTACATAATAGCTTATTCGAGGGATGAAGTTCAAGATGTTACATGGCGTTATACTATAGACCAAATTGGTGTAATGAGCAGAAGAGTTATTTGTTCCGAAGAGAATCTGCTACATTTTTTACAATCATTAAATAAAGAACGACAAAATTCTGTAGGGTATACAGCGACTCGAAAACAATATGTTATTAAACGAAATGTTTTGGAGCTCGCAGGAATGTTACATGTTCCTGGTGAATGGAAAGATATTCATGATAATCATTATCAGGAAAGAACTACGGGTTCCTATATATGGAGATTAGCGCGAGGAGAAATTAGTATGGTAAAAATATGTTCTTAAATGAACGAAATTTTATCTTTATTAATAATGTCTATTAGTATTATTTATTTAAAGTTATGTAAAACTCTTCTTTTAATTTTCTCTTCCAGAGAGAACGTGAATTACAAAAGAATCACGTATGGGATGTTTCAAAATATGGACAAAGGTTTGAACTTCGGTATTTTATTGTTGAAGATATCTATAAAGTTGTACACCTTGACAATTCCATTCTTGAGCAAAGATCCGGTTGGGAAGCAGGAATAGACTGTGCGGAGGGTGGAATTTTCCGTAAAGTAGAAGATGATTGGAAAATGGTATATTTAGCTTGTTCACCAAATGACAAATGTGGATATGTTAAATGGAGTTTTGAAAATAAAGATACAAATTTGTGCATAGAAACGTTTAATTTACAAGCGAGATGTAAAATTTTTCATAAAGCAAAGATTATGTGGGAAGTAAGAGGTTTTTTTGATAACAAAAAAGAAGATAATACTGTAGTTATTCCTATTCAGGATTGTGACAATTTTCAAACAGAAAAATTGAAAGGAGCAACGAGACTAACCATAATAGCGAAATTAATTTGTGGAGAAGAACATTTGGCTTGGCAACATGCTCAATTGTTTCGGGAATCTTTAAAAAATACAGAACAATCTATGGTCGTGACAATTCAACTTTGTACTAAGAATTAGTTATGATCTAGTTATGGAGCATTAATTTTAATGAACAGCATTGTTCATTTATCCAGCATTCCACTTAACCACAGATAATTTTACTGCAATATTGAAATTATATTACTTATAATTTAATAAAAGCGTATAATATACATTAAAGTATAAATGATGATTTGTAGTTATATTTAGATAGAGTTCTACAAAAATATCTGTACAATAATTATACATATTCTGTACAGAGAATAATGGTTAATAAGTGACATTTTTTCTATAAAGTGACAGGTTAAATTTTACAAATTATATTTTATAGTTTTTAATATATACATTACATAATTATAATACTATTTATATTAATTTTATTGTATTTAATTCTGTTTTCAAAAATAAAGTAAAATATAAATAAAAATATGGACTTTCTATACATCTTTGTGTTTGTATATATTTTTAGATGTTAAAATATTATCTTGTTCAATATTAGAATTACTTGTAATTTTACCAAAAAATCGTTTCTTTTGTTTTTCAAATATCATCGAAATATATACTTTTTACTTTTAGTCACAAATTATTAACTTCGTCTCTCTAATAAATAGTAAGTTATTAAATTATAATAACAACCATATTACCTATTTCAAGATAAGAAATGATTCATTAAAAAGAATGTGAATTTAAACAGAAACCTGTTTATAAAAGATGGAATTAAATAAAATCGAGAATGCAATTTAAGTGTAGATAAGAATAAGCTTCTGCTTCTTAGCTTTTTATTTATATTATATAATGTACAATGATAGAGATCAGAAATTATATTATTTTAACATAATTATAAGAAAGTTTTGATTATTTTAAATAAAAATTGTAAAATAATCTTATTTTCTACCCATCAACGATAAAATATAAATGAATCAGAAACTATAGAAACAGAAGTATTATAAATTACGCATTGGTGTAACCAAGAAGTTCGAACAATATGTAACACAAATTTAAACAGAAAACGTGCATAAACTTTCTGGTTAATCTAATACTTCATATATAAGTCATGATATTACATAGCCATGACATAATGTGAAATATACTAACATAATATTGTAAAAATTACTTTCATTTTAAATTAAATCTTCATTACTGCAAAGTGCTACAACAATATACAAGTAATTGTACAATAGAATTCTTATAAAATATGCTGAAATATTCTCTAGTAACAAATACGTTAAAAATGTGAAGTCAATAAAATTCTCAAGACC
>JAITYT010000998.1:394390-407465 GCA_025433975.1 Liostenogaster flavolineata | reverse complement strand
ACACATATATATATATATATATATATATATATATATATATATATATATATATATAGAATCACATAAAACGTTACAATCTTTCTTATTTTGTTAGATCAATATTCATATCTTATATTATTTTTTATATAATTAAGAAAATTAACTTTAACAATCTTTCTCTTTTACTTTCCCAGATTGAAATGTGGGAAAATATATCTTTATATTTCTTCATGGCAGTAAAATATTTCTCTTTGCAAATTTTCTAACATTGTAAAACATAATATTAAACTTTATTTACTTTCATTCATTATTGAATACACTTTTAATAAATTAGAATTTGTATAATACTGATACACAAACAAAAGTTAATCGCTATAACTAAAGTACTGAGTTGTATCAACATCTTTAGTTTTATCATGTCATTTGTTATACCATATCTTGATTCATCATTAAAGTATTTATATTTTATAATGAGAAATAAAATCATAACTGCTTGGGCAGAAAAAACTAGTTAAAATCATTCGTTGAAGTATGCGTTTATAGCATTTTTGTACTATGTAATACTAATAATAGAAATATCATAAAAAGAGCATAAAAATTCGAATGCTCAAGTACACGTTTTCAATATCTTTGATGCAAAAATATTTAATATATTTTTAAAATGCACTGCAATGAACGAAATCGTTTACTAGAACTAGATTTTTATTCCTGATAAGTAAATTGAATTTTCTATCTGAAAAAATTCATTTGAAATTATAAAATTATGAGTATTGGCTGAGTAATTCTTCAATATCTTTATGAAGAGCAGCGAAATCTGGCCTATTGTGACTTTCAAACTCCCAACACGGGCGCATAAGTTTAACATAAATATTTAGTGGACATGTTGGTGGACAAGGTAGTCGAAAACCTCTAGTATAGGCTTTTATTAATTGATTACACACTTCATCATTTATAACAACGGGACCGTTGTTACCACGACCATTTGCCTGCTTAGAAGCTACAGCAGTTTCTGATAATTTAGGAGCTGTAGCACTTTCTGGTAATTTAGGAGCTGTAGCAGTTTCTGGTAATTTAGGAGCTACAGCAGTTTCTGGTAATTTAGGAGCTACATCAGTTTCTGGTAATTTAGGAGCTACAGCAGTTTCTGGTAATTCAAGAGCTACAGCAGTTTCTGGTAATTCAAGAACTATAGCAGTTTCTGCTGATTTAAAGTTTAAAACAGATTCTGATAATTTAGGGTCTACCCCTAAACCAAAAGTTTCATACATAGTAACTCCGAACGACCAAACATCGGAGCGAGGTGAAAATTTTCCAAGTTTTAAACTTTCTGGTGCATACCTGTAATAAATTATATATTATTATAGAAAAATATTTCATCTCGTTATTATATTATATCTTTATAAAATTTATAAACCATTGTACTGGAAAACTTCGATTGGTTCGAATCATATAGTAATCATTACTTCCAGTAACTTGAGCTAAACCAAAATCACTGATCTTCACTCTGTTTTCATCAGCCACTAATATATTTCTAGCAGCAAGATCTCTGTGTACTACACTCATACGTCCAAGAAATTCCATTCCTATGACTATGTCCAAGGCAAAACCAAGTAATTTTTTATGAGTAAGAGTTTGCTGATGAATTGTCACATAACTTTGAAGCGAGCCATGTTTAATGAATTCCATCACTATACATACATCAGGATCCGATGTCACACCCAGAATTTCCACAACATTTGGATGTCTTAACGTCTATATGTCATATAATATGGTAGATATTGTACTTAATACATATTTAAAGTTATAAAATATTTTCATATTAATTTGTTCTTACCTTCATTATAGATATTTCTCTTTCAAAATCTTGTAGATCGGATTCCGAGCCTGCCACATTTAACTTTTTTACAGCTACTTGTATTGGCTCCGCATCTTTTCCGGTATCTTTTTCAAGTATGCCTTTGTATACTTCACCATAGAACCCTTGACCTATGCGGCCTTGCAAAATAACAGTACAATCTACATTCAATTCAAAAATATTTTGCAATCGATTGGCATCGTCACTGCCATTACCACAGTTATTGTTATTTTTAATAATGCTATTAAGCCTATCATTGCAAGTAATACGAAGAATATGTGGCATATGATTGGTACAATTCAAAGCGTTTGTAATAGTGTGTGCATTATAACTTTTTAAATTTTTAGCAGTATCCGTCAGCCAACTTAATTCATCCGTAAAATCTTTATTAGCACTGTCAGTATAATTGCCAGTATCTTCGATATTAATTAAATCTCTTGCATCTGTAAAAATTCGAAGAACGAACAATTAATAGCATATATCCAAATTTTACATGCTACTTGACATTTATTGTACGTTAAATCGTACTTACTATCGTCCTGATCGTCCCAAGGTAAGCTAGTATGTTCGGTAAAATGACTGCTTGCGTGCGATTCAGAATTTATCGATTTAGTATCCAGTGTATCAGACTCATCTTTGTCTGTACGTACAGAATCCTTAAATAATTTTGGAAAAGCAGTTGCATAAGCATGAGTTCTTCTAGAATTGTAAACTTGATATAAAATTTGATTAATATCACGCATTATTGCTTGAGGTTGCTTTCTTGAATTATTTTGATCTCCCCAACATTCAGTCATTAATTTATAAACCTCGCTTGGACAACTATTTGGTATGGGTAAACGTTTTCCACTTTGATAGCACTGTAACATAAAAAACATGAAGCGAATAAATACGTTACAGTTAATATCTATTACAATTAAAATGTATGTTTATATCGAACGCATAATAAATAAGAGCAATGATATTAATTAATATTAACAATTCTAAATTATATATTATGTTACAATCTTATCTCTTCTCGATATATTTTGTACCTTTTTTACAATATCAAGATCATGATAAGATGGAGGTTCCGCGCCTCTTGAAAAAATTTGCCAAATCGTTGTGCCTACAGCCCATACGTCTGTTTGAAAACTGTATTTTGCAGAATTTAAATTGTCATAGAATTCAGGTGGTAACCAATGTATGCTGGAGATTATAAAAAGAAACAATGATGATAGTTATTATAATTATTATCCAAAATTATATTTATAAAATTATTATTTAAAGAATTACTTACTCAGCTTCTGTGTAAGTGAAAAGACCGGGATCCGTTAATTTAACAATGAAACTATTATCTGTATGTACATGAAGAAGAAGTTTTTTGCATCTAATATTTCCGTGGATAATTCCATTCTCTTCCTGATAACAAAAAGATGCATCAAATATTTTTATACAAGAGAAAATATTTAAACCAAATCACATAATTACCAAATGCCACAGTGCTGTAGCTAAACAAGCAGCAGCTTCTACCATATCGACTGTTTTTATAGTTTGGGGTGACATACTACGTAAATATGCATCTAACGGTCCAAGCTTAACCAATTCCATTATCATTCCTACTACCGGTGTTACAGTTAATCCATATAATCTAATAGATTGCAAATACATGATATTATCAATATATGATAGATAGATCACGATGTCCAATTCTATTTTGAAGTAATTTACCTAACTAGGGCACCTGATCGTAATTGACTCCATTTTCCAGCCAATTCTAAAAATTCTTTAGTAAATCTGACGTCTTCTTCTTTAAGTATCTTTACAACGATTTCAAGTTTCTTGCCTTTGGCAACACGCCACATTGCCCTATGTAACTTTGTAGATGAACTCCGAATATTCAAATGTTCATTGCTTCTTGTAATAGCTTTGTAAATTTGTAATTGATCGCGCGGAACACATCGAGGGCCACTCTCTAATAGTGATGTAATTATTTCTTCGTCAGCAGCTACATCACTTCCTATGTTTTCTGGGGCACATATCAATAATGGTGATTTATCTGTAAAAAAAGAAACAATATAATTTAAAAATAAGGTATATGTAAAGTATGCGGTATTTTAAATATTCATGAAAAAATATTCATTTGTAATATAATTAACGTACCATACTCGGAAGGGGGTAAACATTCCGCAAAATAAAATTGATCTTCTGGATTTTGAAAGGAAGTAACAAAATGTCCTAATGATTTGTACCTATGTATACTATCCGGTATGATAAATTCATGGGACGGAAGCTCTTCTATCCTTTGTGTCTGTATATTTCCGTCTTTGCCACAAACATCGATATAAAAAACATTGTACTCTGTTTCACTTTCGCGAAGTAAATAAGTCCCGGGTCGACTGGCACGTTTTTCTTCAAGCTTTCCATATGAAAAATCCCTTCTGCCAAAATAAGTTTACTACTTTCTCCTTCTAATCTAAATTATAATTTATTTAAAGAAGAAATATAACCTATAAACATTTTTCTGAAAATTACGATCTTACCCAACTGGTCCGTGGCACCTTAATTTGTGTAACCTCTCTAAACTCGGGGTGGTAACATCTCTGCAAAGATTGAAGGTCCATTTAATGGCTAAACGGTAATATCCATCCAAAGCAGAGACGAATGACATCAGAAGTAAATTTGATACAAACTTTAAATAGGAAGGTATACCATTTTTTCTTGATATTTCTACAGTATTGTCTTGTCTAAAACGACAAAAATATCTGTTATAAGTAAATAAGATAATAATTATAAAATAAAATCTAATAGAGATATAAGAAAGATATCGTATTAAAATGCTTTACTTATATTTCAACTGTCTATATTTTATTTATTAAAATACATTCTATATCCTTGTTAGGTAATAATACCTTATAGATATAAAGCAAAGATCCTCTATTGCACAGAGTATATTCCAAGCATCGGAGTCCGTTTCGCAATATTTAATTTCATCAACATTTACCCTAAGCAGCACTTTAGAAGGCGGATATGTAATTCCTTTGTCCATTAGTGCCTTGTACTCTTCGTATGGATAATTTGGAGCCATAGATTCAAATTGTTTTAGGTACTGTTCTTTGACATACCACGCATCGTGTCCTGAAATGCGGCCAAGTGCATTGTGAATAGGTTTTTTAATAAAAAATGCATGACGCTTTATGCATTCTTTCGGAATATATTTCTTATAATCTGATTCCACGATTTCCTTAGGTATTTTCTTCTCGAGCATCACTCTAAAAAAATATGTGAAAATGAATAATACACGAATGATAAATTTTCTATATTTGTTCTTGTCAGTTATTTAATACCTGTACATATCACTGACACCCAAGCCAATAAGTTCACGTTTGTGTCTTTCATATACGATGTCCGGTACTTTGTTTTCCATGACATCTGAACGAGCTTGTTGAAAATAATAGTCATATGCCTTTTTATCTACATCCTTCAATCTTTGTAAATCAGTAGGTTTAAACCTCAGACGAAAATCAAATTTATTTTTATCTTTATTTTCCAATTTATGATTTGCAGGGTACCAACATTTTGTAGAATGATTTCGTAATCCAAAGAGATGCCTGGCTACCGGACCTATATTGAGCTGCTTACATATCTAAAAGTCGAATTACGAAATGATATCGTATTAATAAATTGTGCGAATAATTTTTTAGCTTATTAATACATTGTATTATAAATATGCTTCGACGTACCTTGATACAAAGATCTTCCACTAACCATCCTACCGTGAATGAAATATGTAATTCTTTCTCGTCGGTCGTTAAATAAATTATAGCTAATCGAGTGTATTCCATCATAAAAACTTTAAAAGCAGTTTAAAAATTTGCTTAGTAATTATCTTCTTTCATAAAACTTTTTTTTATTTAATTCCATTACATTTAGTTCGTTGCAAGTTAGGACCTCTTAAATATTTTACAATGCCTTCGATAGAACTATGCCATTTTCGTATACTGTCATCAGTTCTTTACTTCTTCGATATTAAGAGCAAGAAAGGTCAATATCACAATAGTACATTGCAATTTAAGCCCCACTGATTTTAGATCGATTCAAATCATTTTGTCACTACGTATAAAATAATTATTATTTACACATCGAAATAATGTTTTAAAATAGCAAAACAACATTCGCAATTCGAAATTAATTCGTTAGAAAATGAAATTTCGTAATTTATAAATAAGTAAATTCGACATACTCATACATTATGTTACATATATATAACTATATGAATTTTACTCACGGCAGATCTCATTTATACCTCTTCTTGTTCAGTGGATAGTTCTACTAACAAAAATCAAGATTGCCAATCACAGCGAACGCTTCACATAACGATAGATTATATACGTAATACGTCTGCAATAAATAACATGTTTATGAGATTAAACGAATATTTATATTTTCTTTTCTAAAAATTAAGGTTAACGAGAGAATATTTTTGTTACTGTAAAGGACATTGTACACACGAGTAATTGCGTTTCCAATTGATCACTCGTTGGTGATAGACTTTGTAAATTTTAGAACACAAATATAATACCAATTCTACACAATATTTCAGCCAATCGCAGTGCACGAACATTTTGTGCATGTGTATACGCATTAGTATTGAAACACGTGCGCACACAGGTTATACACTGTCATCTTGTGTCGGTTGGAAGCAGTACAGGTCGATGCAATATATTTTCTTCATAGGAGATATTTTAATTACCACATTTATAAATACTTAACCGTTTATTTAAGTATAAGGATAAAGTAGGTGATATTATCATGAAAATAAATGAGAGTTATAGCGACACAAATTCATAATGAATTTAAACTACGTTCGCACACAATTATTTTGAAAAATATTCAAAAGTTATAATCGATATAAATATGGTTTCTTATCCTCCAAATAATTTAATAGATTCAATCGTAGATGAAGTTGCTTTAGAGGGTTTAGACGGCATTACTATACCAGGTAAATAAAAAATGTCCAATTATAAATCTGTTTTACATTATGTGCATTAAAAGAAGAAAAGAAGTACTTACTTTTATTATTACTGATTATCGTATTTATTGTATGATATATCGCTATATCATACAATATGTAATATATAATTTCTATTTGCAATTTTAAATCGTGATTGATGATTATAATTAAAGTATTGCTTTTCGATTGAATTGATCTTTCTCTTTTATAGCATTATGGCTCCGCTTAGCACAGAGATTTCATATTTCTATGCCACTTCCAGAAGAATTGATGCGCCAAATATGGTTAATTTCCATAAAGGTCAATGATTTTACATTTTATGAGCTACCATCACCAAGAGATCCGCTAGTTCTTTTCGACCGTTATGAGTTCGTGGATCCTGATCTTGGTATTATATTAGAACCAGTAAGAATTGTAATATAACTGTTGCGTATGGTAAAAGTTATATTTTTTATCTGATTAATATTTATTCTTCCAGGATAACATGCCGGAGGATATTTATCCTCATTTTCCTATAGATGACCATGTTGCAAAACTTAGAGGATCTTGTTCTACGTATTACAGTCGAAAAGATATTAGCACGAGCATAAAAAATTGCAGTCTCGAACATGTGGTAGATGAATATGATCAGAAATTAGTCATCGTTGCGTCTCAATATGTAAGGGAACAAGCGTTAATGGGTAATGAGGTGTGTCCTTCGTTGAAACTCAATTCGTTACAATACTGTTTTCTTGAAAGAGTTGGACGATCACGTTATCATGGAGAAGTTACGCAAGGAAAACTCAGTCTCAGTGTGCTTCACGAAGATCCCAAGTGTTTATTTTATCATAGAAAATTTTTGCTTCGCTATAAGCTCATTACGAAGCAAATGCATCACCAAAAAAATTCAGGCTATAGTTCTGTCGGTAGCTTGCTTCATTTACCAAGATTTTATGTTGAAAGAAGATCTAAAGTAATTTACTTGGCAGAACAAGTAATTGAAATTCTTAAATCAAAAGAAAATTATGTTGCGGATTATGATGAGATAAAGAAGAAATTACAAATTGTCAATTCTATAAAAAAATTATTCAAGACATCTTTCTTCCAAAAAGTTGTAAAAACAGACCTTGTAAGTTATGTACATATACTCATTTACACTCTGTCTCCTTACTTCTAAAAATCTTTTCAAATATTGCTTTGTTTAGAGTGAACAATGTCTAGTTTCGTTAACATTGTTAGTTTTTAAGAAATTCAATTTTCAATTTTTGTCATAAAACTTTATTTTTCCTGTATTAAAAGTTATAAAAGATATCGAGACAAATTCAGTCCTCCTAAATGGCATGACTTTCAAGTAATTTCTAGACATATTGAGCTTTCTGTTATCAAAAACAATGAAGATATTTGAGGTATTCGATTTAGATGAAACATCCTATGTATATGTTACTTTTTATGGAAATACGAAATTATTCTTTAATCAATTTAATATTAATGAGAATACTTTATTCACTATACAGAGAGTACCATACAGAACCTTGTATCCGAATGCAAAACCTAAGGAGTGGCAACAAAAAAATTATAATTCTAAAGAAAAAATGATCCGAGTAGTGCAATTACTCACTCCAGATATTGATATTGCTGATATATGGAATAAGGATGAGGTACAAGAAGCAGGTAAATCATACGGTATGTATTGATTTGTTTTACACGAGACACGATAGTTGGCGAATACAAGATAGTAACATATTTTAATAAAATTGGTTCAGAGAATTATAAATCGCTTATTATAGCTTGAATATCTTTTATCTTGTTATAAATATTGATAAAAAAAATTAATAATGAAAGTATATAAAAAAAATTTGTAATTTCTAACTACATACATGTCGAAAGATATTTAGAAAACTTCGTAGATCTATTGTTAATATAAGTTTAAGTTTCAAATCATATTTGATAATATTGATATTATCATTTATAATAGTTTTATTTTTTTATAGACATAGATATATCAAATCATAAATTATTTATTCCATATCTTAAACAAGCAAATAATGCAATTGAAGGAAGTTATTGCGAAGGTACGAGTCAAGGAATTTTATCAAAAGATATGGGCTTGACTAAATTACAGTGTAGAACAGTTTTACGAAGTATGGTGAAAACAAATATTGTAGCAACATATATGAACGATATAGGCAGGCAAAGAGTTACAAATTATGTATCTAAGAAATTTGAAAAAAACAGTACGATGAGTAAACAATTTCAAAAGGAAGTATTTAAAATTAAAGAACTTACAAAGAAAATTACAACTGAAAATGACGAAACCATGAAACTTAAAATACAAGAAAAGGAAAATATTGATTCAATAACGGAAGAAAATACAAATGTAAAAGAAAAGAATGAATTATCATCCACCAAGTCTACAGATGAAACAGATGTTAGCAACAACCGCAAGTCTTCTGTTATAAATTCCAATTTAAATAATTTATTTTATATTGTTAACAGAATCCTATTTAAATATCGTTTATCAAAATCTAAAAATAAGTACAAAGGTACTTCGTTAAATGGGCGTATAAAATTAATTTATCATAAATGTGTAGATACTTGTAAATCAACGAAAGAAAGTATAAGTGAAACAAAAAATAATGATACAAGTAATTCAAATGCATTCAAAGCTTTATCGAATAATTCAAAGGCTGTGTCTATATACAACAGTATTAAAACAAATTTAGTAGCGCAAAAGTTAATAAGTGCTGAAAAAATAATAAGTGAAAATTTCGGTTTTATGGAAGACGTTGGAAATAATGAAAAAAGACACGTGTCCACTGTTACATACAGATTATTAAGAAGGGCAAATATGATTATTGAATCTGTTAAAGAACATCAAGTAATCGACGACATGACTAAATTAATGAAGGTAATACGATGTCTAAATATTATTATTATATTTTTTATAAATTATTATAATTTGTTTACTTGAAAATGCTTTTATTATTTTCATTCGGCTATTATTTATCTCATTCTACTAAGTATTACAGATGATAAATGAAGAAGAAGATAAAGAAGGTTATGATGTAAAGATTGATAGAAAATCTCTAATTAGATTATTGCAGAAATTAGCTAAAGGGAATTTAATAAAGAATATACGGTTAACTCTTACTGCTAATGATAGAGAAAAGAATTTAACATTTATTTGCGATCCAAATATAGATATAAATCATACAGTTATAAAATCTGCTGTTGAACAAGCAAAAGTGAAGTTTTGCTTGTTGGGCTCACAAAGAGACAAATCTAAAAATTATACACATAAGGTGGACGTTGATAAAGTTGACGCAGATACATTAGAAAATATGAATAAAGATGAAGAGAAAAGCACAAAACAGCAAGCAACAGTACCACCGACCTTCAAGTATGATCCTGTAAGTATTATTCAGATAAATTATTCACGACGATTTTCTTTGTTTAATACTTTCAGTAAGAAATAAAGTGAAATTAAATTACAATTTATATTTTATTGTTTCAGAAAGTTGGTAGAGAACATGGATACAGTCCAAAATTTGTACGTATGCAGGCTGTCCATTTACTTCTTTATTATTTAGTTTACGATCATCCTGGTGAGCAAACGCTTTCAAAAGAAGAACAAATACAAATGTTACATAGTAGAGGTTTTAACATCGACAGTAGTTTAAGCCAAGAAATGAGTACAATTTATAACATGGAAGTAGGATGGAAGATGTTCGTACCATCCTTGTTAAAGCATAATGGTAAAAAAAGTTATGCCGATGTCTTATCCATTCGTGTATTATATCGACATCTTTTTACAGGTTGGCCACAAGGTTGGACTTTAATGTGTGATGTTCTTCTACGTATACCTCTTTCAATATTTTTGAAAGTTCATAGCGTACCGTTCATTATACCTGGATTGGAATATTATACGAGCCACCCAATTAGAAAACATTATTTAGTAAAGAATCTTCCTACTAATATCAGAAATACTCTCCTGTTTGCACGAAAATACATATTCAACGTTCATGAAACCGTAACACGATTATGTTACATTGGTTTGGTACAATTCGGGCCACAGAAGCTTAAGGAGAAGGATCAAGTATTTATTTATATAAATCGTCATACCGAATTAATGGATACGATTTCTTCCGCTCCTGGATATCACAAAATCGAGGATAAGGTGTATCCGGTCACTAAGTATACATTCGATAAAATGTACGTCGTCGATAAATATTGGTACGACATGTGGAATACGTGTATTAATACACCCCTCGGTGGTAGACTTGTGGTTCAGGGTAAAGACATATTGCTCGAAGATTTATCGAAAAAAAATGATATGTTACAAGCGATACTAGCACGTACTGCCACGGAAGCTATAAAATTGGATACTGGTAAAGTGCCTGGCGATCGGAAAGGAGCAGCTGGAATTGACTCTGCATTTTTTGCGCACCTGAAACGTAACTGGAGTTGGAAAAGTAATTATCAACAATCGGAAAAGACTCAAGTTAAAAATAATGCAATACTTACGAGGAACACGTATCTTTCAAAGATAGAAGCGAAACCGGTAAAGTTTACTGAATTCTCTGGTTTGAAGAAGGTATCAGGACCTAATACGGTAAATGCTACAGAATTGAAAAGGAAGATGCATTCGCCCTCGACTAAAATCAACGAATCTTCGGGTAAACCGAAAAAGCATGTTGTTCTTACGTCACTAGGAAATTCGAGACAGAAATCCTTTATCAGGCGTGTTATGCCACGTAAGACTAAAGTAAAATCTCGCGTGAAGTATGATGAAATTGATTATCGCGCGCTTCAACGAATGCATAAACTTCGCGTTGACTGGGAACCGCACGAAGATAATATATTACTCGTATGTAAAGTTGTCATGATGTATCTATGTCCAAACCCCCGTAAGCAAGTAGTAACATTTAACATGGTAAGAGATCTCTTGCGAACTTATTCGTTTAGTTCGTATAATAAAACATCGCGCGCATGCCAAAGACGTCTTCTATACATGTTGAAACAACCGCAAACTGTAAACAGTGTATCGCTGGGGGTGCAAGAAATTAAGTTAAATTTTTTCATAACCAAACGCTTTGGTGACATTATAGAAAGAATTAAAGAAGAATGCACAAATTCCAATGAATACGAAAAGCGTGTTGCAGATGTATTTAAAAATCTTGTAGCATATGTCGCAAAAAAATATTACAACATTTCCGAGATTGGATTGAAGGAACCAATTATCGTTCCAAAAACAATACAAGAATTTAATATCTTTTATAAGATAGTGTATCCTGCGAAGCAATTCAATCCAGGATTTATTAAGGATGTCAAAAATATCAATGACGTACATTCTGCTATGATTAACTCTGTTATTCATAGTTCTATGTGTTGTGTAAAAGACAGAAGATCTTGGGCATATCAGTTATTTAAAATTTATCAACAATATCCGGAAATACTTTTACGAAATGCTATGGCAAAGATTAGAGCAGATCAGATGGTGACGATGAAAAAGAATCATTTGCACGCGATGCAAAAATATGGTAATTGCATGCCAATGAGTAGCTCTCAGTATCAGTTAAGTACTAATTATATTTACAAGTTTCACACAAAATGGCCGTACAGTATATACAGCGAATCCTACGATGCTTTTTTTAAACTTATCGAATGGTACTCTAAATGTCACACAGATAATGATCATACAGATTCGTCTGCACTCAATGGGACCGAATTGCTACCGGTGACTGGCGGAATTGTTGCAACAATACATGATTTTATGTCTCAAGATCGACTTGATTTTGACATTGAAATTCCGGATCAAGTAATAATGCTGGACCCAAGATTAAAAGAAAAAGATGAAACATATTTTAGAATTGCACAAAGGTATAAGGATATCTTAGCAGGTTTAGATTATTTCAAGGATCATTTAGAAACAAATGAAAATTCAAAATTCGAAAAGGATACGAAAGATATAGAGAAGGAAATGGATGGATTTGCCATAGAAGATAATCATTTCGAACATGCCAAGGATGAAGTGGATTACGACGATTCTTCGAATTATGAAATCGATGAAGAAAATTCCTATAATGTAGTAGATGATGACGATGACGAGGAGGGAAATATAATTAAATTTCAAGATGGAACTAAAATTACATTAAATAGGGAAGATGTCGATACTCTATCTTCGCGTATTGACGGAGATTCCACGACGGATGCGCAACCGAATAAAAGATCACGTTTATCGGAGCAAAGTGACGAGTCAGATGATACTT
>JAITYT010000998.1:373885-390342 GCA_025433975.1 Liostenogaster flavolineata | reverse complement strand
GTAACATATGGATACGGCATTAATTAAACGTACTGGTTTTTCAACTAACGCAATTGTCCAAAAACTGAGCTTAACTTGTAAATACTAATTAATTAAATTACCTTCATCACTGTTTTCCGACATTATCACTAGTAAATATCAAAATTTAAGTAGAAATGGAGTTAGGCCTCTTTCAAACTAAACGGTTCAATTATTGAACTAACTCTGAAAACTTATGTATCAAGAATTATCGTATTTGCTCGGAATAAAAGAAAACTAAAATGCTTTACTGATAAGTAACATGAAGTTGTTATTGAAAAACGGAGTTAGGCCACTTTCAAAATAAAAAATCTTTTTTACAAAAAATAATAAATTTCTTTATTTTCGTTGAACTCTTTTTGACATTTCTGTTAAAACTTTAATCACGCACCTTAAATTATTATACATTCCTGAATCTTATTTAAATTTGTTTAAATCTTTTTTGATTTTTTTTAATGTATATTTTGTAAACAAATTTTTATTTTAATATAAATTTCAATAAAATAATTAGATCAATATTTTGATGTTTCTATAGCTCGAATTTCTATCGACTTTTATTACGAATAATCAGCGTTTCAATATATTAATAATATAAATTAAGATAACGTTTTTTTCTAGATGTAAATTATATATTAAAATCCAGTAAGAATATATATTAATAAATTATGTTTTTATATTCTATATCTAAAATCATAATTGAATAATATCGTTTGTATATATACATAATTGTCCTAATATAATTTTATTTATACATTTTAGTATGTATTATTTTTCCAATATAAATAAAAAGTAAATTTATGAGTTTATTCATTTAGATCTATAATAAATGAAAAATAATATTTGAATTCCACTTTATAGATCTTATAAATTAAAAATCTTTTTATATACATACCTCTCTATAACAATAATACTTTAACTATTATATATGGTAAGTATATATCCGTATTGCATCGTCAACGCTACGGGATGTTGCAATTCTCCTAGGCAGCTGTAGATCGATGTAGGGGCAGTAAATTAGATCAGGTGAAGAGTATTGCCTAACTGTAGCAAGAGCGCACATCTTCCGACGCAAGCCCCGCAATACTTTCACACATCAAATAGAAGTGGTGAAACGCTTTAGCAATACAGATAAAATGATTGAAATCAGTGATTTTCTAAAAAAAAAATATATGTATATATTATACGTATACATCGATATATAAGTACGATACGATTAAAAATGATCGTCTTAGTATGAAATACGATTTATGTATTTACATCGTAGATGCGTACATTAAAGGAGATGAATAATATAAAATATTTTCTACGAAGAAGCTGTGTAATAATATATTATTATTAATTTTATTGACACGTATCACTTAAAACGTCATAACTACATTTATAGCGAAAGAGAAATTTAAATATGTAACACATAAATGAGTATCAATTATTCGAATACTAGTTTTATTCGTTTAATCCATAATTAAACGCGCGTTGCTCGAGAAAAGACGAGAATTTTGGTTGTTATAGATCACGGTATGCAAAAATTCGCACGGATTGATACTTTACTCATATATCCAATGAAAGTGCTGTTACAATAAATCTGTGATGCAACTTTGCATAATGTATCGCTATCTTGAGCAGTATCCTACGTTGCCGCTAGCCGTATTCCGCACGAACTTACTGATTGCACAAAGTCTTTGCATGCCAGAAGATGAGAGCGCGTATAGATCTGAAAACAGCGTTTCGACAATGATAACACGTGTACATCGAATACAAATTGGTTCCTTTAAATAGCAATAATGTTTGTAACTTTTAAATATATCAAGCGTTTCTAAACCGCTCAATCATTATACGTTCTAAAAAATCGTACAATAGATATAGATATTTGTTTCTGTTTCGCGTATATAAGTATCTTAAATAAAATAAAAGAAAGAATAATCCAATACATCGATCGTATTGCGAAAAATATAATAGTAAGATAGCGCGCAATAATTTATCCGATTAATATAGAAATCCAATATAATATTGCTCTAAGATGATACTACTGTTTGTTTCTGAATAAAATTTCGAGCTTCGTAAATGATATCACTTTTTGTAATATTACCATGTGTAAAACTGGTTTTACGTCCATATACGTGTTTCGAACAACTAAAAGCACAGTTATATAACAATTCGAATTTTACAGCGCAAGAAAACTACGAATAAGAGCAAGACCTTATTTTTGAATTAGTAACTAAGTAAACGCGCAAATATCGAGACGATAACTAATCGAATCGAGCCGTATTCATTTTGCGGATACGACGGCTGTCGAAATATTTTTCGTAGAAATATTTCCGATCGTACAAACAAGTGTGAGTTTGTAAAGAATAATTTAAATTAATATATCGAAGAATTCGATTATTTTCCATTCTTTTTTTTGAATTATTCGACGTTCGATTGTACGAGTCAGTCGATTGAATTGGAACAATTGGTCGAATAATAATCGATAATCGATTTGGTCCCGTAACATTGATTCATTCCACGATCGACGAATAATTACACTTTGAAATGTGTTCTACATCGTTATACGGTACGGGACCCGTAATTCGTAATCCGTGAGATATAGGACGACTTCTCGCTTAGGATCGCATCTTCGGTCCCACTCTTCTTTACCGTCACCACCGTCACCGACCGATACACCACCGTGACATAGTTATACCGATCCTCCTTGTAAATCTTACCGCTTGCACCAAACCATGATCCACAAACGCGGATGAGCCTCCGTGTATATAAACCGGATTACGGTCCAAAGTTTGTCATTCTCTCATCGCTACCCCGTGCTGAAAGGTTTACCGAGACAGTTCGGCACCCAGGACGCGACACCCTTGCAGAGGTAATTCTCCCGACTCTTTGCGCGTTTCCCTTCGTAGGGAAAAGACGAAAGGAAGGGGGTGCACCAAGATCTTTCATCTGGTCGAATACCACGTGACCGTCCAACAATGCTCAAGGTGAGACATTGCAATAAGAGAATTATGCATTATATGAGAAAGATATGTTCGATCTTACGATTGTTTCATACGACGGTGCTCCGTCTGTAGGTTCTATAAGCGTTGCTTTCGGACATTTCGCCTCGGTTATCTTATTGTACGATATGTACGTCGTATGTGATAATGTATATTTCTAAATAGTTCATTGTTACATCGAATGTACGAGACCAAATTTAATCGAATCACATTAACGATGTACTTGATAATCGGATTTCTATGCAATTAATCAAACTGCTTCTTACCTACCGTCCGATCAATTGTTCTAACTCTGAAGATTTGATCACGCATCGTTCAATATTCTTTTTGTAGTTTACGATAGCGGCGTTTGCTATAAGTGTGGTGTTAGCACGACCGGAGCCCCCGGTTAATTCGTACTTACCTCCAGGGGGTAATGGCCGTGGTGGTGGTGGTGGTGGTGGTAGTGGCAGAAACGGTGGTAGTCCTTCCACGCAATACGGGCCCCCGGGTTTCGGTGGAAACGGCGGTGGGAATGGTAACGGAAGAGGAAACGGCGGAGGAGGCAACGGCAATGGAAGGCCTTCCGGTAGTTACGGTCCGCCAGGTTTTGGGGGCTCGGGGGGTCGTAACGGCGGAGGTGGTCCACCTTCGAGCTCTTACGGTGCGCCGGACAGCGGATTCGGAGGAAATGGCGGTGGTGGAAGGCCATCGAGTAGCTACGGGGCACCAGGAGGTGGAAACGGATTCGGTGGAAATGGCGGTGGTGGAAGAGCATCTAGCAACAATGGATCACCAGGAGGTGGAAACGGCAACGGTGCGAGACCATCTAGCAGCTACGGGGCACCAGGAGGTGGCAACGGCGGTGGCGCTAAGCCATCTAGCAGCTACGGGGCACCAGGAGGTGGCAACGGATTCGGTGGAAACGGCGGTGGCGCTAGACCATCTAGCAGCTACGGGGCACCGGGAGGTGGCAACGGATTCGGTGGAAATGGTAATGGTGCGAGACCATCTAGCAGTTACGGGGCACCAGGAGGTGGCAACGGATTCGGTGGCAACGGCGGTGGTTCAAGACCATCGAGTAGCTACGGGGCACCAGGAGGCGGTAATGGTTTCGGTGGAAACGGCGGTGGTTCAAGACCATCGAGCAGCTACGGAGCACCAGGAGGCGGTAATGGTTTCGGTGGTGGTGCAGGCGGTGCCGAGAGACCGTCGAGTAGCTATGGGGCACCCGGAGGAGGTAACGGATTCGGTGGTGGTAACGGGAATGGAAGACCTTCTACCAGCTACGGCGCACCAGGCAACGGCGGTGGTAACGGTGGTCAACCCTCCGCGACTTATGGTGCACCTGGTGCGGCTGATTTTGGCGGAAACAATGGATACTCTTCCGGTGGTCCTGGCAGTAACGGCGGTGGTATCAACGGTGGGAACGGAGGTAGTGGATACAATGGAAATGCGCAAGAAGAGAGCAACGTGAGTGCATTCCGAATAATATGGTTCTAAATACGCAAAGGAGCTTACCGAAACACGTCGAATGCAATGAATCAAAGTCATTAGGTAAATGTGTAGCCTCTTGAAGATACGGTAGTCTCGATCATTGCTCGCATGATCTCAAAGTGGATCGATCGAGACATTATTGCCGCGTATATTTTGCCTAATAGCCATTCGCTGTAATTTTGCACGGCTACTGTGATTTCTTGTATAGATAGAACACATCGTACTTTACCTAGACGCATTAGAGATTACGGATGCATTTTACCGCGAGTACACTAAGGCCGCACTTTTTGTCAAATTATTTTCGCGTATAAACGGAACGTTCTACGTAACGTCATTTTACATATCCCCCATGGGAAGACTTAGGCACGCTTGTAATTTGACGAAAACTTAGGTAGCTTCGTACGACCAGAAACTATCGTGCAATGAAATCCTCAATTTTATCTATATAAAAGGACAGCGTCAAACATAATTGGGAGAGAAAGCGATCACGATGTCGAAATCTTCCTTTAACTTATCGAACGGTAAAGCGGACTTATGTGCTACGCAATCGAAGTTCACAATCTAAGCATTGCGCAATGTTTTCATTGTGCAATTGGATGATCTGCTTTCGTGACATCATCCAGATACAACCTTGATCGTGATTCCTCTCGATCATGTTCGATTGGGCACGATTCTTCGATGCTTCGATACCAAAGGGGTTTTCGTTATCTTCTTAGGAGCCTGCCAAGTATGAATTTTCTTACGAAGTGAAGGACGAGCAATCGGGAAGCGACTTCGGCCATATGGAAAGTAGAGATGGCGATCGAGCTCAAGGAGAATTTAACGTCCTGCTTCCCGACGGAAGGAAACAAATCGTCGAATACGAAGCCGATCAGGAAGGTTTTAAACCACAGATAAGATACGAGGGTGAGGCCAATGCCGGAGGATACGGCAGTGGTGGGCCAGGTGGAAACGGTGGCTATCCATCCGGCGGGCCAGGTGGCAACGATGGCTATCCTTCGGGTGGACCAAGCGCCAACAACGGTGGATATCCTTCGAGTGGATCAAACGGCAATGGTGGCTATCCATCCGGTTCTGGTGGAAACGGTGGTAACGGCGGCAATGGTGGTTATCCTTCCGGCGGGCCCGATGGCGGATTTGGTAATGGCAACGGTGGTGCGAATGGTAGACCCGGTGGCAACAACGGTAAGATCGATTTCAGAGATTCGAGCAATTAACCTCTGATATTCGTGGGATTTTCTAACGTCGAGAGATCAGTCCCAATATCTTTCTTCGTCTTTCAGATATCGCGAAGACGAATGATCTTATCTTTATCTTTTGAATTCGTCTAGGTGGTTACCCATCCGGGCGTCCCGGTGGAAATGGCTTTGGTAGCAACGGCGGTAACAGCAACGGAGGGTACCCTTCTGGCAGTGGCGGTGACGCAACGGCTAATGGCGGCTATCAATATTAAACGACATAGTTCAATATTCGTATATCTCGCGTGTATCATGTAGAGAGGTAATAATCTAAGGCGCCTATACGTTTACTACGTAGGATTATCTACGTCTGGATCGTGATGTTGAAGGGTCATAATGTAATTATATGCACGGAGAAACGTAATTCCTTGTTGGTATAACGTTTACGTAACGATCGTTAGAGAAAGAAAGGAGAAGAAGAGAAATCGCAGGGAAAGAGGCGAAAAGGGACAAAGATCGCGGAGAAAAATTAGAACGAGGATGCGCAGGAGCGTGGTTACGAGAAAGGCTATTAACGAATGTGACGAGAATGTACGTACGTGTAAAATAACAGGCAATTAAAACGTGATCGTAATGGCGAGCACCGGCCTTTGCGCAACCCTAATGGAAACGCATCCTTTCTCGATTATCGAACGATCATCGAAATCGTGCGGTAACGACGATCCAGATCTGTTCTAGATGTAAGCATTCTCTTACGTAACGAACGTCAATATATACAGATCACCTCAAAGCTAATTATTAGAGAAAGTCAATCACGCTCTTGAAGATAATGTACAGTTTATCGATCCTTGATGATACAAAAGCACGGACTAAGTTGACAAATTTATCGTGAAAGTATAACCGAAGTAATCGATAGGAAAGACGTTTTTAATGATAATTGCAAACTTATTCTTCGCAACATACATGGGATAAAATCGTCATTGTCATTTTTAAGGAAGACACTTTTTATATTCGACTTCGATCATTCAAGACGTTCATAATATTCAATAATTATTGATTAAGACAACTTGTAAAATCAAACATTCATTTTTTGTTTTTGTACATTTTAATCTTGAGAAACGGATAATTGTTGGAAAATCAACAATAATATATATTTATTAGTATTTAATTACATGCGCACATATATTTGCCTGTGTGTACGTATTTGTGTACGTATATATATATGTACATACGTGTGCATGTACATAAATGTATTTGTACGCACGTACATATTTTGTTAAGCCTATACTTATATGTATGACGTATATTTTAAAGAGAGTTATAACGCGTAGATATAGAAAAAATATCAGTCCGCATGAATTAAGAATGCGATAAGCCATACATGTGTTCAATTTATCACTCATAACTCTTTTCGCATTAAATAAATAAGTTCTGAACACTAATATTTCAGTTGTTATAATTATATTTATATCACTGTACTCTTTAATACAATACGAATTCAATTGGAAAGTTATATCGAATTCAACCGCTCTGTATCGCTATAATACTCTTCAATATGATCGAATACTCGACATTTACTTTTTCTTCGATAACGTCCTTAACTGAAAATTTTATAATTTATTAATCCACGATATACGACCTAGATAGATTTCGCCCTAATGACGTTGTCTTACTATAATAAAATTAAAATTCGACAATTCGACGATATAACGTATCGCAACTACGTTAATATCGTACTCTCGTCAAGGACAAATTGCCAAAATATAGCTGTTTACGTTTTGTCCATCGTACGAAATTTCGATCCAATAGAAGCATAGACATTTCGCTTTTGTTCATTTTAATTGCAGTGAGGATCGTTTAGTATCGTAGATAATTTTAATTTGTAGAAATTTAAATTTTAACCGCTATTTCGTTAATTTATCCAATGTTATTAGTAATGGCCTTGGTTTAATCCATACATTAGGTACAAACGTTATTTTATTAGAGATTCTTCAGTGTTTTTGTAGGAAACTATAGGATATTCTCATAATTAATCGAACATGATCGCATCAAATTCAGTAAGTTGCATCGAGGAGCAGTTTACAAAGGTACGTAAATCTTTATGCAGTTTATTTGATAGAAATGTGATAAATTTTGCCAACAAACCTAATTGAGTTAAAGGAAGTTAATTACTTTCTAGCGTTTATTGCGCCGTGCTAATACCAAAGTTCGTAATCCGTTAAGTTCAAATTTGAATAATTTGAAGTGGAGATTAAATATTTTGCAAGCGATAAATGGAAACTTGTCGATAGGTAGGTGAAATAAAAATTAAAATGTACAACAGTTTATTAGTGTGCGTTTATGCATCACTCTTTTTCTAAATATAAAAGATTATTGTTTTTTATAAACCAGAGAACCATTCTTCGCATGAGAATATCAGCAAATCTTATTTTTCTTCTTGCAACGATAATATAAATAGGATAACATCCGTGAGTTTTAAAAAAATCGACAACAGTAACGAAAATTTCTATCATCCTATCGCAAAAGTTAAATCGCAACTAAAAATCAATAAAGCTATTTCAATGTATACTGATGATTATGAAGATAGATATTCAGAAATTAACGATTACCCTATTATCGAACCGCAATTTGCAACTGTAAAGTACGAAGATTTCGAAGTATCGCGAAAACGGAACTTAGAATTTAATGGTATGTCGAAAACAAATGAACTAACAAACGCTGAGGATATAGTTGACAGCGATCTACGAACTCACGACGAACGAACAAATCTACTTATCCATAAATCGATTTCCGATGTCAACGAAATTACAAGTTGGAAAAATATGAATCAAGAAAAGCTATCAGAGCAAGACGATGACATTGATCAAATAGACACGTGTTACAAATATTTGACTGAAACGCTAAAAAACCTGGAACATGAGCTTCAGTGCATAGAAATGAAACAAAATGTACGTAACAGTAGGATTCGTGATACAGACGTGCCAATGAAGATTGGCAAACTTAATAATATAAGCGAAAATAGCAATGATATTTCAATTCAAGGTAATGCGAATTATTTTGTTTCAAAACATGAAGAACAACAAGGAAAGAATGGGCTCGATATATTTAGACAAGGTTCTTTAGAAAATGGAGTTATGTTTAAGGACAATCACAAAAGGTTCGTATCTGGTCAATTTTTATCATCCAATGACAAGAATAAGGATACCCCAGAAATCGATGCGCTACAAAATATCAGAAACTACTTAAAAAACGAGAAATTGATTAATATAGGTGAAACACCTGTAAAGACACAAAACCAACAGACAATGATTAACGGATCTACGAAAAATACTAGAGTAGCTATTCCAAAGCCACGAAGAATTGGAAAGATACCGAATTTAGAATCTACTAGAAACCCAATCAATATTGATTCTACAAAAAGAGTGTCCCCGTTTATGGATACTACAATTTCCTCGATAGTGGCGTCGGACACGAAAGAAAATATAAATGATGGAAAATTTTCACATATGAATTTGGATACTACAAATAATATTATGTCCTTTGATGTAAATCAATTTTTTGAAAATGCTTTCAGCCATGATTTTCTTAGTTCGTCTCTAATATCCGAAAAAAAATTATTCTATTACGACAATTTAAACGAAGAAATTAATGAAGTAAAAACACCGTGTTGTAACAAAATACAAACTTTGAGATCAGCAACGAGCGAGCCACCTGCACACAGCAATACTAGTTTAAAAAGAACAATGACATTTTACAGATCATTTACGGATAGTTCAATCGAGGTAACGTACATTTCGTAAATATCGCATTTTTGTTATCTACAATAATTATTACCGCAAATATTGTATATGTGCAGTTATCCTTAAATAAAATTAATAGCTATTAATTGATTTACTTTATCGTTTAATCATTTGGTCTCCATTGATATCGAACTTGGAGACGTACGTATTTTATTAAAAATAATTGTCCATGTATTTTGTCCAATTCGTATTTTTTTAAAAAATTAGAGCCATTTTAATAATCTTAGCTTCCTTGCTAATTAGGTTTATATTAAAAGCCAGTATAATTAACTCAATACTCTAAAATCAACTAGTACGATAATACCGAGTGAGGTGAAAGCTATGTCTGTAATGATGCATTCTATATGTCTATTTAAATAAATAAATAAAAAAAAATATATATATATAAAAGAAATTTTAAAAAAACCATGTATATAGTTCCTTTTTCACTCTTCATAAATTATTTTTGAAATTGGACAACTCATACTTTTTATTTTTCAGAAGTTTCAACCAGAAATAAAAAGATTTGACCAAGTGCAAAATCTTCTACAAGAATTAGAAATACACCAAACGAGGATATATCAAATAAGTAAAGCATTACACCTATGTAATACTGTAAGGAGATTTAAGTGTAGCATACAACACATCGAATCAGAACGATTACTACTTTTGTCGAGTCTTAAGAGTACTGCTTTATTAGGAGAAATTAAACGTATTCATAATAATACGAATAAACGCTACTCAAAATTTTCGGAACGTGGTGTAGCTAATATTTCTAACATCAGATTGTACCTTAAGGAAGACATCCCATTTCAAAATAAGCGACTTGAAAATTCATTAGAGTGGTTTGTCGTAATTGTTTCGCAAGGATCTACGGTATGGGCAACGGACGCCATCAATTATTCCAATAAAAATACAAAAATATATTTTCCTGGATCAATTTCCATACCAAATTTAACACCGGATTTTAAAATTATCGTTAGCATTTATACTTTACAACTAAAGAAAAATAACGTCGATCAAGATGAAACGTCTAGCACGAATGATGTGAGTGTTATTTGTCCATCTCCGAAAAAGATATGGAAGAAAATTGAAAGAGCACATTCGTTAAGGCAATATCAGATACAGCAGTGTCCAAGTACCAAAGACACATCCTTTAAGTTCTCTGGTTATGTGGAATTAAAGCTTCCTGATTTATCATCGACGCCACCCTGGCCCTTATGTTCTGTAAGTCTTAGTAAATCTACTAATTCTTACGATCGTATTAAAGGCTCGATTATAGCGAAACCTTTTATTTATTTATATCGTATCTCGATCATTTAATCGAGAATCTTTACAACATTTGCAAGTTTCCTCGATCTATTCTTATATTAAAATAATGTATTCGTAGATGATACTAAAGTAATAACAACAACAACAACAACAACAATAATAATAATAATAACAACAATAATAATAATAGCGGTAGTAACGATAATAATAACAATAACAAATGGGCCTATTATTATCACTACAGGTTCCTGTAACTACGGCTTTACACGGTATCATCGATCTCAATCTATCTTGTAAGCTAGATATAACGGTATCACATGCAGGTTTCCTCACGCATGGCAATGAATGCGGAGGATACACCGTTTGGAATCGTCGATGGTGTGTTCTCGAAGGCAATATTTTAAAATTTTGGAATTATCCTCAAGATCGAGAATTTACAGCTTCATTATTCGAGATTGATTTAATGTGTTGTATTTCGAAAGAAGTAACAGTGGCGGATAGGCAAACTTGCGCTAAACCCCGCACATTAATGTTCAAAACAACCAGAGAAAGGATGACGCAAGACCAGGATAGCATATTAGTCGAATGTAATCCAACGTTCACGATTGTAACGTAAGTAAAAGGTATCCAATCGTGCGAAGTATCGTGGGATGTAAATTAAAAGGTAAAAATTGTATCCCTTAGGAATTTATTGGCTTGCGATACTATCGAAGATTTTTTGGAGTGGTCAAAAAAATTGAATCACGTCGTAGCTGTACTTCAGGAATGGAAAAATATCGATGACAGCCAAATCATATTGTCTGAAATATGATCGAGAGGATATTTTTGGTTACGAAACACATATATTCTGAATATATTTACACGAACAAGAACTCTTACATAAAAATGAAACTCTTACTGCAGTTACTTCTCTGCAAGTTCTTGACTATGATCACTGTATTCTGCTAGATAAAGATAAATGGAAAATTATAAGAAAATACAACTGCATTTTTTAGCAAACACGCATAAAAGTGGTTTACTCGTTCATTATTCTATACTGTCTTTAAAATACTATTTCAATGGCAATTGAACTTTTGTAATATAAAAATGCATAGATGTTGCACAAAACTCTAGGCTGCTATAAATTTACGTCTTCGCTTTGGTTGAAAGTCGGTATCTTGAGTAGTCTCGTTCGCACGTTTTCTTTTTCTTAATGGCCTGGTGGTACTTTTTAAAACGACATGCGACGTCACGTTGGTTTCCTGACTATCGATATCTGAGGAAATCGATGATAAACATACGTTTTCTTCGGGTATCGCCGACTCCATAGAATACTTCGTTTTTGTTAACTTAGATCGATCGGACGTAGAAGTGGCAGCGTCATCGCGATCTTCCGACGTGGAACTTTTCTGATCCGTATTTGTACTTTTCTGCGACGTTTCCTTCTTTTCGTTCAACAATTTTTCGAATATATCGGTTGGAATAGGAATCGGAATTGGAATAGGAATCGGTATCGGTATCGGATATGGAACTAAAATTGTAACGGGAGGTAAAAGAGACGCGGTCGCTGATTGAGGAGAATAATGGGATTGAGCATGCTGAATTGATGGAACAGTCGATAGCGGCGACGAACCCGAGTACATCTTGTATTGTGGCTGATACCTCAGTCGATTAGTTTCCCTTTCGTAAGAACCACTAGGAGAAAACGCAATTTCAGTTTCTATCGGCGATGAAGAAATTTTCGGAATCCAGGACGACGAGGACTTCTTTTGTTGTACAAATTGATTATCTTCCTCTTCCCTCGTGTAATTTTCGTTCTGTTCTTCTTTTTGCAATTTCTTTATATCTTTTATGTGTATATCGCCTTTCCGATCATTCTGCTCTCTTCTTTCGTGAGAATCGTGTACATTGTTATTCTCTATCGTGTCTACCGCGACATGCTCTTTGGCATGATCTTGAAAAGATGATTCGTGCTGTTCGCAATTCAATACGTCGGTTTCCGAATAACTGACTCTGCAGTGCATTGGTTCTTTGATAAAGTGATAATACTTTTGATATTCCTGGTCCTTTAAAGATTCTTTTATCGTTTCTCTGATGATCCTACTTTCGTTGATCTGCGCGTTGGAATTTTCGGTTCTTTTCTTGAAATTCCGAGATTTCGTATTCGGATCGTTTCTAAGACAAAATGAATTTCTTCTGATTACTTTGATGGCTGAATTTTCAGACTTGGACGTATTATTTGTCTCCTTTTGATCGGAATCATCGTCGTGAGGCAAAGGCGATAATCTTGCTATCGATTCGTCGTCGACGATTAAAACTTCGTCCGTTGAACTTCGTGGGGATTGACAATTTCGTAACCAAAGTTCCGGCGTGATCAAACCACCCTTTTCGGGGTCAGCAGACGGAATGTTGCTCAATCCATGCAACGCAAGGTGCGTTTGAGTTTCACGACAAAATATGTTCATTTTGTATTGATTCAAACATTTATCGCTACAAAATTGAAGTTGACTTTCGCCATCCTAAACGGGAAACATTTGAATGCTATTGAGATGGAAACGTTACTTATCGACATATTTTCTTAGATTTAAGGAGTTGTTATCATTGAAATAAAGATGTACATTACAAATATTTACGTCGTTTATTTATAGCATTATTCAAATAATATAATAAAAGTAACGTTACCTGAAAGTCGACATAGCTAACCGGGTTGCGTACGTGTCTGCACCAATCGCAAGTTCTTGCCCTTTTAAAGGCTGCTCTTCGACCAGCAGCGAAACAAGCCTCGCTGCAAAATTGTTCCAATGCGTTGACCATACTACACGAAAGTTGATTTCTTCCTGACTCCCATGTTTCACCGATTCGACCGCAGGAAGAACAGGATATTGATCTATGCGCAATATCCGTCAATTCATCTGCAATGATCCATTCGAACATATCTTTACGATAGAGAATTTTCGAGGGGAAAGCGTGTGTCACCTAATTTTATTACCTGAAATATTTCTAAATTTTTTTATTCATGACATAGCTTATAAACATAGCGATTCTTCCAGAGGACGAGGAAGATTTTCGTCGGAAAATCTTCCATACGTTGGACAGCCGATATGTCGATAAAATACGATACCAAACGCTTATCTTTCACTTAATTCAATCATTTTAACGATTCTCTATGAAGATCGACAGTCGGTATTTATTAATATGACGAGAAAATGAATTGCCTTGTTACAATTTATCTAAAACCTACCGATAAAATATCACGCAATCGATAAAGTTATTTGCAAACTATTCCTGATGACACGGAGGATGAACGATTTAGCGTTAGCGTACTTCGAAGAACTCGTCGAGTACAGTGTAAAGCGTGTGAAGTTGACCTTTGTACGTGATTAACTCTAGCCAAAAAAATATTCAACGATCCTGACGAAACTGCGCAAGAAACTCTTGCAGAAAATACTTTCATACAATTTTAATTATACGACAGAAATATTTCAAGCAATAAAGCAGAGTTAAAACATTCTACGTAATGTCTAATCTGATGGACGACTTCGTGACAACAATATTTGACATAACGGAGAACTAAGTTAACATTACTCTGACTGTTAAATTACAGATAATCGAGTATCTCTATATCAGAGCGTCATAAATATTCGAGACACGTTAAATCTTTATTTTATCTTAGGTAATTCTTTTTATACATATCGTTAGATACCTAATCGTTAATCGTTTTACCTGGACTACTAGATACAGTATTATTATTATCTGGAAGCTGTGAGGCGCATGGAACCATTTTCAAGGACAGAGACGACGAGGTTGAGCTTCTGTCGACGTTTTGAATCATTTCCGAGGAATAATATGACGGTAGCTTTGCGCGCGTGGATTGAGGGAAGCCTGCTTGATTTAGCGACAACGGCGATCTCGACGGAGATCCATTGAAGATGAATGGACGATCCATTTGTTGCAAGGGATGTTTAGAATTTGCTACCGGTGCAAAGTGATCTAAATTCAAACCCCTAGTATAGCCACTATCGACTTTCTCATAACCGTACCATCCTAACAATTCGCTCATAGCTGTCGCTGCATATTCCTGCAACGAAAGAATATTTATGACTGATCTATATGGATTAATTCTATTTTTATGTTTAAACAAAAATAATGGCGTAGAAAAAACATGCTTTATCAGCGAGACTGTCACTTATCGGATGTTAATATCAACGATTTTATCGACCATAATCGTAAAAGAAAACGTAACCATCGTTACAATAATACGTCGATCAATCTCGACGTGAAAATTACGTTCTCCAAATTATTACGATTAAAGGAACGATCGAGACGACATTTGCGTTAAGGAGGTTCAAGGTTCTTTCAAAATGACTAAAAGGATTCTCGCGTATCTTTATCAGTCTCCGCGGTAAACCGCTAGGCAAAAAATCCTCTTAAACGTTATAACAACGAGTTGAATTTATCTCGAAAAGGATCGCCGTATCGTCAGGATGAGAGAAAGGGGAACGAGCCAACATGAAACACGAAAGAGAAAGAAAAAGACGTTTCACCGAAGAATTCAACCGTTCGACGACGCGTTGAAGCTCCTCGATGTTTTTCAAGGATTGCCGCGGCACAAAAGCGACGTATCCGACTCGTTATCGGCCGCCGCGCACAAAGAATATTTTCTTTCAATCATTTCATTTAATTCACAATTAATTTAACGTAAATGGATATCGTCATTAAAACGTTGCATCATAAATTTACAAAATTCACCGAACGACGAGAGTTTCGTAGAATTTATATTCCAATAACTCCGCGCAAAGAGCATTTATTTATTTTATCCAAAACCGGTGCATACATGCGCTCGCGGAGAGGCAAAACATGATACTCCGAAGCTACATCTACGTGTACCGGGATAAATATATCCAGTACCTATATGTATTTCTATATACGCGTGCATCCGTGTTCATACATGGTATACGAAATCGAGGATATCACGTGGCGTGCGGATCAATCCATTAGTCGACTCGTTTCAGTTACACTGTGCATCGTATACTTCTTATGACGCTGCATCGTGCGCGAAGCAAAAGGTAATGCGCCCCTATAAATCTAGAAAATACGTTTAATGGCGAGGTATTCGAAAAAGTCAACATTTTACGTGAAAATGGCGGCCGGACGTCCTCGTGCGTATCGATAGCGCACGATGCGCTCGTCCGCGTAAAAAACTCGACATTTTTTTTGTTACACTAGAATCTTTCGTTTCGTTTCAAATTCGCTGAATTTAAGACGTCGCGACTTCGTCGGATCGCCCTCGAAGCGAGATTCGAAAGAATGGAAGAACGAGAATAGTAGTCGATAGTAGCGAGGCTCGCGTTCTCCGTTTTGTCTGGCACGCAGATGTACTTTCCCATTACACGCGAATAGAATAATACAAATTTCGCTTGGCTTTTACTACGGATTAACCGCCATCAACTAACAACCATTGCTTCCTACTCTATCATTACTCCCGTTGGTTCGACGTCTGTGGTAAAACCGAGCTCTTATTTCACCTCGACACGCGATCGACACTCCACTTAAATCGTGCATCTTCTCCGCTTGCCTCTCTGTACCGTACCGTACGCGTATCCACGAATACGATTAATTTTTCTTACTCTTAACCTCTTAACCGGGTACGACGACATTTTTCGTCATGCCCGAAAGACTACCGATTCTTCGAATATTGACAATATTTGATTTATACATTGAATAATGTAAGATTTGTACCAGAAATAAAAATATCAATATGTTAAAAATAT